>CAWUFW010016069.1:0-328439 GCA_963921515.1 Calotriton arnoldi
TGAGTGGGGGTGTTGTTGGTGGTAGGCATCCTGCCCCCCATGGGTAGAGGTGGTAGTAGTGGTAGGCATCTGGCACCCATGGGTAGAGGTGGTAGTAGTGGTAGGCATCCAGCCCCCATGGGTAGGGGTGGTAGTAGTGGTAGGCATCTGGCACCCATGGGTAGAGGTGGTAGTAGTGGTAGGCATCTGGCACGCCCTGAGTAGGGGTGGTAGTGGTGGTAGGCATCCAGCCCCCCATGGGTAGAGGTGGTAGTAGTGGTAGGCATCCAGCCCCCTGAGTAGGGGTGGTAGTAGTGACAGGCATCCAGCCCCCCATGGGTAGAGGTGGTAGTAGTGGTAGGCATCCAGCCCCCCATGGGTAGGGGTGGTAGTAGTGACAGGCATCCAGCCCCCCATGGGTAGAGGTGGTAGTAGTGACAGGCATCCTGCCCCACATGGGTAGAGGTGGTAGTAGTGGTAGGCATCTGGCACCCCTGAGTAGGGGTGGTAGAGGTGGTGGGCATCCAGCCCCCATGGGTAGAGGAGGTATTAGTGGTAGGCATCTGGCACCCATGGGTAGAGGTGGTAGTAGTGGTAGGCATCCAGCCCCCATGGGTAGAGGTGGTAGTAGTGCCAGGCATCCATCCCCCATGGGTAGAGGTGGTAGTAGTGCCAGGCATCCAGCCCCCATGGGTAGAGGTGGTAGTAGTGACAGGCATCCTGCCCCCATGGGTAGAGGTGGTAGTAGTAACAGGCATCCAGCCCCCCATGGGTAGAGGTGGTAGTAGTGACAGGCATCCAGCCCCCCCATGGGTAGAGGTGGTAGTAGTGGTAGGCAACCAGCCCCCCATGGGTAGGGGTGGTAGTTGTGACAGGCATCCAGCCCCCCATGGGTAGAGGTGGTAGTAGTGGTGGGCATCCAGCCCCCCATGGGTAGAGGTGGTAGTGGTGGTAGGCATCCTGCCCCCATGGGTGGAGGTGGTAGTAGTGACAGGCATCCAGCCCCCCATGGGTAGAGGTGGTAGTAGTGGTGGGCATCCAGCCCCCCATGGGTAGAGGTGGTAGTGGTGGTAGGCATCCTGCCCCCATGGGTGGAGGTGGTAGTAGTGACAGGCATCCAGCCCCCATGGGTAGAGGTGGTAGTAGTGGTAGGCATCCAGCCCCCATGGGTAGGGGTGGTAGTAGTGGTAGGCATCCAGCCCCCCATGGGTAGGGGTGGTAGTAGTGACAGGCATCCAGCCCCCATGGGTAGAGGTGGTAGTAGTGGTAGGCATCCAGCCCCCATGGGTAGGGGTGGTAGTAGTGACAGGCATCCAGCCCCCATTGGTAGAGGTGGTAGTAGTGACAGGCATCCAGCCCCCCATGGGTAGAGGTGGTAGTAGTGGTAGGCATCCAGCCCCCATGGGTAGAGGTGGTAGTGGTGGTAGGCATCCTGCCCCCCATGGGTAGAGGTGGTAGTAGTGACAGGCATCCAGCCCCCATGGGTAGAGGTGGTAGTAGTGACAGGCATCCTGCCCCCCATGGGTAGAGGTGGTAGTAGTGGTAGGCAGCTGGCACCCCCTGAGTAGGGGTGGTAGTGGTGGTGGGCATCCAGCCCCCCATGGGTAGAGGTGGTAGTGGTGGTAGGCATCCTGCCCCCCATGGGTGGAGGTGGTAGTAGTGACAGGCATCCAGCCCCCCATGGGTAGAGGTGGTAGTAGTGGTAGGCATCCAGCCCCCCATGGGTAGGGGTGGTAGTAGTGGTAGGCATCCAACCCCCATGGGTAGGGGTGGTAGTAGTGACAGGCATCCAGCCCCCCATGGGTAGAGGTGGTAGTAGTGGTAGGCATCCAGCCCCCCATGGGCAGGGGTGGTAGTAGTGACAGGCATCCAGCCCCCCATGGGTAGAGGTGGTAGTAGTGACAGGCATCCAGCCCCCATGGGTAGAGGTGGTAGTAGTGGTAGGCATCCAGCCCCCCATGGGTAGAGGTGGTAGTGGTGGTAGGCATCCTGCCCCCCATGGGTAGAGGTGGTATTAGTGACAGGCATCCAGCCCCCATGGGTAGAGGTGGTAGTAGTGACAGACATCCTGCCCCCCATGGGTAGAGGTGGTAGTAGTGGTAGGCATCTGGCACCCACTGAGTAGGGGTGGTAGTGGTGGTGGGCATCCAGCCCCCCATGGGTAGAGGTGGTAGTAGTGGTAGGCATCTGGCACCCATGTGTAGAGGTGGTAGTAGCGGTAGGCATCCAGCCCCCCATGGGTAGAGGTGGTAGTGGTGGTAGGCATCCTGCCCCCCATGGGTGGAGGTGGTAGTAGTGACAGGCATCCAGCCCCCCATGGGTAGAGGTGGTAGTAGTGACAGGCATCCAGCCCCCCATGGGTAGAGGTGGTAGTAGTGACAGGCATCCAGCCCCCCATGGGTAGAGGTTGTAGTAGTGGTAGGCATCCAGCCCCCCATGGGTAGGGGTGGTAGTTGTGACAGGCATCCAGCCCCCCATGGGTAGAGGTGGTAGTAGTGACAGGCCTCCAGCCCCCCATGGGTAGAGGTGGTAGTAGTGGTAGGCATCCAGCCCCCCATGGGTAGAGGTGGTAGTGGTGGTAGGCATCCTGCCCCCCATGGGTGGAGGTGGTAGTAGTGACAGGCATCCAGCCCCCAATGGGTAGAGGTGGTAGTAGTGGTAGGCATCCAGCCCCCCATGGGTAGGGGTGGTAGAAGTGGTAGGCATCCAGCCCCCATGGGTAGGGGTGGTAGTAGTGACAGGCATCCAGCCCCCATGGGTAGAGGTGGTAGTAGTTGTAGGCATCCAGCCCCCATGGGTAGGGGTGGTAGTAGTGACAGCCATCCAGCCCCCATGGGTAGAGGTGGTAGTAGTGACAGGCATCCAGCCCCCATGGGTAGAGGTGGTAGTAGTGGTAGGCATCCAGCCCCCATGGGTAGAGGTGGTAGTGGTGGTAGGCATCCTGCCCCCATGGGTAGAGGTGGTAGTAGTGACAGGCATCCAGCCCCCATGGGTAGAGGTGGTAGTAGTGACAGGCATCCTGCCCCCATGGGTAGAGGTGGTAGTAGTGGTAGGCATCTGGCACCCCCTGAGTAGGGGTGGTAGTGGTGGTGGGCATCCAGCCCCCATGGGTAGAGGTGGTAGTGGTGGTAGGCATCCTGCCCCCCATGGGTGGAGGTGGTAGTAGTGACAGGCATCCAGCCCCCCATGGGTAGAGGTGGTAGTAGTGGTAGGCATCCAGCCCCCCATGGGTAGGGGTGGTAGTAGTGGTAGGCATCCAGCCCCCCATGGGTAGGGGTGGTAGTAGTGACAGGCATCCAGCCCCCCATGGGTAGAGGTGGTAGTAGTGGTAGGCATCCAGCCCCCAATGGGTAGGGGTGGTAGTAGTGACAGGCATCCAGCCCCCCATGGGTAGAGGTGGTAGTAGTGACAGGCATCCAGCCCCCCATGGGTAGAGGTGGTAGTAGTGGTAGGCATCCAGCCCTCCATGGGTAGAGGTGGTAGTGGTGGTAGGCATCCTGCCCCCATGGGTAGAGGTGGTAGTAGTGACAGGCATCCAGCCCCCATGGGTAGAGGTGGTAGTAGTGACAGGCATCCTGCCCCCATGGGTAGAGGTGGTAGTAGTGGTAGGCATCTGGCACCCATGGGTAGAGGTGGTAGTAGTGGTAGGCATCCAGCCCCCCATGGGTAGGGGTGGTAGTAGTGGTAGGCATCTGGCACCCATGGGTAGAGGTGGTAGTAGTGGTAGGCATCTGGCACGCCCTGAGTAGGGGTGGTAGTGGTGGTAGGCATCCAGCCCCCCATGGGTAGAGGTGGTAGTAGTGGTAGGCATCCAGCCCCCTGAGTAGGGGTGGTAGTAGTGACAGGCATCCAGCCCCCCATGGGTAGAGGTGGTAGTAGTGGTAGGCATCCAGCCCCCATGGGTAGGGGTGGTAGTAGTGACAGGCATCCAGCCCCCATGGGTAGAGGTGGTAGTAGTGACAGGCATCCTGCCCCACATGGGTAGAGGTGGTAGTAGTGGTAGGCATCTGGCACCCCTGAGTAGGGGTGGTAGAGGTGGTGGGCATCCAGCCCCCCATGGGTAGAGGAGGTATTAGTGGTAGGCATCTGGCACCCATGGGTAGAGGTGGTAGTAGTGGTAGGCATCCAGCCCCCCATGGGTAGAGGTGGTAGTAGTGCCAGGCATCCATCCCCCCATGGGTAGAGGTGGTAGTAGTGCCAGGCATCCAGCCCCCCATGGGTAGAGGTGGTAGTAGTGACAGGCATCCTGCCCCCCATGGGTAGAGGTGGTAGTAGTAACAGGCATCCAGCCCCCCATGGGTAGAGGTGGTAGTAGTGACAGGCATCCAGCCCCCCCATGGGTAGAGGCGGTAGTAGTGGTAGGCAACCAGCCCCCATGGGTAGGGGTGGTAGTTGTGACAGGCATCCAGCCCCCATGGGTAGAGGTGGTAGTAGTGACAGGCATCCAGCCCCCATGGGTAGAGGTGGTAGTAGTGGTAGGCATCCAGCCCCCCATGGGTAGAGGTGGTAGTGGTGGTAGGCATCCTGCCCCCATGGGTGGAGGTGGTAGTAGTGACAGGCATCCAGCCCCCATGGGTAGAGGTGGTAGTAGTGGTAGGCATCCAGCCCCCCATGGGTAGGGGTGGTAGTAGTGGTAGGCATCCAGCCCCCATGGGTAGGGGTGGTAGTACTGACAGGCATCCAGCCCCCCATGGGTAGAGGTGGTAGTAGTGGTAGGCATCCAGCCCCCCATGGGTAGGGGTGGTAGTAGTGACAGGCATCCAGCCCCCATGGGTAGAGGTGGTAGTAGTGACAGGCATCCAGCCCCCATGGGTAGAGGTGGTAGTAGTGGTAGGCATCCAGCCCCCATGGGTAGAGGTGGTAGTGGTGGTAGGCATCCTGCCCCCCCATGGGTAGAGGTGGTAGTAGTGACAGGCATCCAGCCCCCCATGGGTAGAGGTGGTAGTAGTGACAGGCATCCTGCCCCCATGGGTAGAGGTGGTAGTAGTGGTAGGCAGCTGGCACCCCTGAGTAGGGGTGGTAGTGGTGGTGGGCATCCAGCCCCCATGGGTAGAGGTGGTAGTGGTGGTAGGCATCCTGCCCCCCATGGGTGGAGGTGGTAGTAGTGACAGGCATCCAGCCCCCATGGGTAGAGGTGGTAGTAGTGGTAGGCATCCAGCCCCCCATGGGTAGGGGTGGTAGTAGTGGTAGGCATCCAACCCCCATGGGTAGGGGTGGTAGTAGTGACAGGCATCCAGCCCCCATGGGTAGAGGTGGTAGTAGTGGTAGGCATCCAGCCCCCCATGGGCAGGGGTGGTAGTAGTGACAGGCATCCAGCCCCCATGGGTAGAGGTGGTAGTAGTGACAGGCATCCAGCCCCCATGGGTAGAGGTGGTAGTAGTGGTAGGCATCCAGCCCCCCATGGGTAGAGGTGGTAGTGGTGGTAGGCATCCTGCCCCCCATGGGTAGAGGTGGTATTAGTGACAGGCATCCAGCCCCCCATGGGTAGAGGTGGTAGTAGTGATAGACATCCTGCCCCCCATGGGTAGAGGTGGTAGTAGTGGTAGGCATCTGGCACCCACTGAGTAGGGGTGGTAGTGGTGGTGGGCATCCAGCCCCCCATGGGTAGAGGTGGTAGTAGTGGTAGGCATCTGGCACCCATGTGTAGAGGTGGTAGTAGCGGTAGGCATCCAGCCCCCATGGGTAGAGGTGGTAGTGGTGGTAGGCATCCTGCCCCCATGGGTGGAGGTGGTAGTAGTGACAGGCATCCAGCCCCCATGGGTAGAGGTGGTAGTAGTGACAGGCATCCAGCCCCCATGGGTAGAGGTGGTAGTAGTGACAGGCATCCAGCCCCCATGGGTAGAGGTTGTAGTAGTGGTAGGCATCCAGCCCCCATGGGTAGGGGTGGTAGTTGTGACAGGCATCCAGCCCCCATGGGTAGAGGTGGTAGTAGTGACAGGCCTCCAGCCCCCATGGGTAGAGGTGGTAGTAGTGGTAGGCATCCAGCCCCCCATGGGTAGAGGTGGTAGTGGTGGTAGGCATCCTGCCCCCCATGGGTGGAGGTGGTAGTAGTGACAGGCATCCAGCCCCCATGGGTAGAGGTGGTAGTAGTTGTAGGCATCCAGCCCCCATGGGTAGGGGTGGTAGTAGTGACAGCCATCCAGCCCCCATGGGTAGAGGTGGTAGTAGTGACAGGCATCCAGCCCCCCATGGGTAGAGGTGGTAGTAGTGGTAGGCATCCAGCCCCCATGGGTAGAGGTGGTAGTGGTGGTAGGCATCCTGCCCCCCATGGGTAGAGGTGGTAGTAGTGACAGGCATCCAGCCCCCCATGGGTAGAGGTGGTAGTAGTGACAGGCATCCTGCCCCCCATGGGTAGAGGTGGTAGTAGTGGTAGGCATCTGGCACCCCCTGAGTAGGGGTGGTAGTGGTGGTGGGCATCCAGCCCCCCATGGGTAGAGGTGGTAGTGGTGGTAGGCATCCTGCCCCCCATGGGTGGAGGTGGTAGTAGTGACAGGCATCCAGCCCCCCATGAGTAGAGGTGGTAGTAGTGGTAGGCATCCAGCCCCCCATGGGTAGGGGTGGTAGTAGTGGTAGGCATCCAGCCCCCCATGGGTAGGGGTGGTAGTAGTGACAGGCATCCAGCCCCCCATGGGTAGAGGTGGTAGTAGTGGTAGGCATCCAGCCCCCAATGGGTAGGGGTGGTAGTAGTGACAGGCATCCAGCCCCCATGGGTAGAGGTGGTAGTAGTGACAGGCATCCAGCCCCCATGGGTAGAGGTGGTAGTAGTGGTAGGCATCCAGCCCTCCATGGGTAGAGGTGGTAGTGGTGGTAGGCATCCTGCCCCCCATGGGTAGAGGTGGTAGTAGTGACAGGCATCCAGCCCCCCATGGGTAGAGGTGGTAGTAGTGACAGGCATCCTGCCCCCCATGGGTAGAGGTGGTAGTAGTGGTAGGCATCTGGCACCCCCTGAGTAGGGGTGGTAGTGGTGGTGGGCATCCAGCCCCCCATGGGTAGAGGTGGTAGGCATCTTGCACCCATGAGTAGAGGTGGTAGTAGCGACAGCCATCCAGCCCCCCATGGGTAGAGGTGGTAGTAGTGGTAGGCATCCAGCCCCCATGGGTAGAGGTGGTAGTAGTGGTAGGCATCTGGCACCCCTGAGTAGGGGTGGTAGTGGTGGTGGGCATCCAGCCCCCATGGGTAGAGGTGGTAGGAGTGACAGGCATCCAGCCCCCCATAGGTAGAGGTGGTAGTAGTGGTAGGCATCCAGCCCCCCATGGGTAGGGGTGGTACTAGTAGTAGGCATCCAGCCCCCCATGGGTAGGGGTGGTAGTAGTGACAGGCATCCAGCCCCCCATGGGTAGAGGTGGTAGTAGTGGTAGGCATCCAGCCCCCCATGGGTAGGGGTGGTAGTAGTGACAGGCATCCAGCCCCCATGGGTAGAGGTGGTAGTAGTGTCAGGCATCCAGCCCCCCATGGGTAGAGGTGGTAGTAGTGGTAGGCATCCAGCCCCCATGGGTAGAGGTGGTAGTAGTGACAGGCATCCAGCCCCCATGGGTAGAGGTGCTAGTAGTGACAGGCATCCTGCCCCCATGGGTAGAGGTGGTAGTAGTCGTAGGCATCTGGCACCCCTGAGTAGGGGTGGTAGTGGTGGTGGGCATCCAGCCCCCATGGGTAGAGGTGGTAGTGGTGGTAGGCATCCTGCCCCCCATGGGTGGAGGTGGTAGTAGTGACAGGCATCCAGCCCCCCATGAGTAGAGGTGGTAGTAGTGGTAGGCATCCAGCCCCCATGGGTAGGGGTGGTAGTAGTGGTAGGCATCCAGCCCCCCATGGGTAGGGGTGGTAGTAGTGACAGGCATCCAGCCCCCCATGGGTAGAGGTGGTAGTAGTGGTAGGCATCCATCCCCCCATGGGTAGGGGTGGTAGTAGTGACAGGCATCCAGCCCCCCATGGGTAGAGGTGGTAGTAGTGGTAGGCATCTGGCACCCATGGGTAGAGGTGGTAGTAGTGACAGGCATCCTGCCCCCCATGGGTAGAGGTGGTAGTAGTGGTAGGCATCTGGCACCCCTGAGTAGGGGTGGTAGTGGTGGTGGGCATCCAGCCCCCATGGGTAGAGGTGGTAGTGGTGGTAGGCATCCTGCCCCCATGGGTGGAGGTGGTAGTAGTGACAGGCATCCAGCCCCCATGAGTAGAGGTGGTAGTAGTGGTAGGCATCCAGCCCCCATGGGTAGGGGTGGTAGTAGTGGTAGGCATCCAGCCCCCATGGGTAGGGGTGGTAGTAGTGACAGGCATCCAGCCCCCATGGGTAGAGGTGGTAGTAGTGGTAGGCATCCATCCCCCATGGGTAGGGGTGGTAGTAGTGACAGGCATCCAGCCCCCATGGGTAGAGGTGGTAGTAGTGGTAGGCATCTGGCACCCCTGAGTAGGGGTGGTAGTGATGGTGGGCATCCAGCCCCCCATGGGTAGAGGTGGTAGGAGTGACAGGCATCTAGCACCCCCTGGGTAGGGGTGGTGTTAGTTGTTGGCATCCAGGCCCCTATGTGTATATGTGGCATTGGTGATGGCCATCCCGCCCCTATGGTGCTGCTGTTGCTGGTGTAAGTAATTTCTGCATCCCTCTGTGTGTGTGTGATATGTCGGGTACGTGTAGTTTGTTTTTGTGGTTGGTGTCTGACTTACCTTCTGCGCCGTACGCGTCCGTGCCTGTTCCGGTAATAGATGTAGAATATTGGTAGGATCGGCACGATGGGATTCATTGTTGGTTCGTCTCGTTCGTCTTTCTCTTTGCTTCGCCTCGTCGTCGTCGCTGGCGTGTTCGTCTCGTAGCCGTGGATCGTCTTGTGGCGCGAATCAGAGCTTATGTACGCCTCTCCTCGGATGCTTTGACGTGCCGTGCGTAGCGACGGGTTCGGCGCGTACGGAAAGCGCATCGTACTTGTCCAGCCGGACGGGGCTGCATTTTGGCTTCCGTGCGACTCGATCCTGCGTTTCCGGATCCGCATCGGTCGGAGAACTGGACCTGTATTGGGTGAGTACGACTGGGTCGGGATTTGGGCAGTTGTGCGCATCGTACTTGCTCGTTCGGACGTATGTGCGAATCGGTCGGGAAAC
Source organism: Calotriton arnoldi (assembly GCA_963921515.1). Lineage (NCBI taxonomy): Eukaryota > Metazoa > Chordata > Amphibia > Caudata > Salamandridae > Calotriton > Calotriton arnoldi. Next base: position 9,067 of record CAWUFW010016069.1, read on the forward strand.
AGGCATTCGCCTGGCTTTTTTCCCGGCCGAATGGTATTAGGTGCGCCTCCGACCGGGATCGGAATCGACCCCTTAATGTTTAAATGAAAAATAACTATTTAAAACAACTAAATGTGGTAATAGACAACTGCTCCTGCTTAGATTTATTTATTTTATTTATTTATTTGAAGAGTTTTATATAGTGCTGGCTAGACCCGGAGGTATCAGAGCGCTTTACATGAGGATCAGCGAGTTACGAGGAACAAAATTACATCAGTTACAGGAGGCAAGTAAAACATAGGAGAAAAACAGTGAATCAATAATAACATGAGTTGTTAGCGCCTAGCATAGACAAGATACACGTCCAATGAGGTATGGAAGTTGGAGGGGGAATGGTAAAAAAAGGGGTAAGGAATGTAGATCAGGTTAGGAAGACTCGGCTGGAAGGGGGAGGCAGCCACAGGAACACGGAGGGAGGAGGCGTGGGGGGAAAGGAAACACAGCGGAGCGACAAGGAAGAACTATGTCCAATGTCCGGCTGGGTAGGTGACGGCTGCGGGGGTGAGACCAAAGCCAAACTCCTCTATAGCTGCCTATACAGCTCCACCGGGCATCGGCCATGTTGATCGGGCTCCACGTTCAGTAAAACATATATTGCTTCCGCGCGGGGGTCATCGTCTCTTCTTCAGCCACTCTATTCCTATTGTGGTCGTTTTTATAATAGTTTTATTCCAGACTTTTTAGATGATATTAAGTCTATTGAGTTAATGTCTGATCTAGAGATCAAATTAAGGTTCTTTGCCTTGGGTTTAGTAGCTCTGTTACAAATACTCCATTGCTAGTCACCATCTTAAGGTCAGGCAGATCAGTAATAGTGAATTAAGGCATTGGGCCCCTTTTTGGTGGCCATTTTGAAGTCAGGCTGTTCACAAGTAATACTTAATGAATCATAAAAAGTAAGAAAATATGCCCCTTACTTCGAGATAATTCTCTTTTCTTTTTAGTATTTCTATAGTGGAGGTACAGTGATTTGCTTCAGGCTCCCTCAGGTGTCGGTCTTGCAGATCGCGGTAAACGTTTCCGAGTACAGCGTGCTCTCCGATGATCCCTAAGCACGGAAACCCCGCAGACGTGAAGAAGAAAAAAGAAGCAAGTTGTTGGGCTGCCGCCTCAATGTGAGCCGCGAGACAAGTCTGTGAAGCTGCTGGACTCTTATCTGCCGTGACCGCTTCAGTGCCGAGCGCTCCCGCGGACCTGTTAAGGGCCGAGCCCCATGCGGACACTCTGCGGCCGGACCTCGGCCAGCTTTGCTCGGGGGCGGCGCCGTCCGCCCTCCCCATGGCCGGCGTGCGGGTGTTGCTGCTGACAGCCGTGCTTCTGGGGGCCCACGTCGGGCGCCGGTTCATCTGCTGGCAGGCACTGCTATAAGTATGCCGCGGTGAGTTGAACAAGGTTCGGTTCTGGGTCCGTTTGATTGATCCTACCTTCATTAGGGCACAGCAGCAGATGCAGCAGCGTTTGAGGTTTACGAGGCTAGCACCTCTCCGTCCCTGGAGGCTGCCATCTTGAGGTCCGACAACCAAGTTCGCCCGTTCCTCAACTTTGCCAGTACTGGCTTCCTCTCCTTCAGCGAACGCCTCGGAAAACCCAGGGGGGATTGCCGAACCGGGCACTCAGTCTCCGAGGGGGCGATGGACCAGAGGGGGGGGGCCAAACCCCGGGAAAACTCCAATTTGACCTGTCAGCGTTAGGATGGTCTTCTCCTAAATGTTTTGCCTACCTCCTCCATTGTTGTTGATCTTATAAGTCCCTAGTAAAGTGGTAGTGAATATACCCAGGGCCTCTGAATTAAATGCTACTAGTGGACCTGCAGCACTGATTGTGCCACCCACTTAAGTAGCCTTTTAAAAATGTCTCAGGCCGGCCATTGCAGCCTGTGTTTGCAGTTTTAAACTGCCATTTCGACCTGTCAAGATAAACCTCTTGCCAGGCCTAATTATTCCTTTTTAATACATATAAGTCACCCCTATGGTAGGCCCCAAACAGTCATAGCGTAGGTTGCAGTGTATTTAAAAATTGGGACATGTACTTTTGACTTTTTACATATCCTTGTAGTGAAAAACTCCTAAATTCATAAAACCTTCTGTAATAAATTGGGCAGATTCCAGGTGCAGGTGCAAGGTTGTTGGAAGCTTGTTGTTTCCCTAAGGTTTCAGATCAGGAGGCCAGTCAAATTTCCATTGGAGTCACTCTGTGGTTCTGAGTTTAGGAGATGCAGGTCCTGTCCTCACCCAGGCAAGAGGGCAGCAGTCAGAAGGTCAGCACTTCAAGGCAGTAGTTCAGCAGGGCAGCAGTCCAGCAGAGTGACAGTCCTTCAGCAGCAGAGCAGTCCTTCTTTCTGGCAGAGGATCCACAGGTACAGAAGTGTACTGAAGAGTTGGTGTCTGACGTCCAATATTTATTCCCAGTTGTGTCTTTGTAGTGGGGGTGAAGCTTCTAGTAGTTTCCCTTTAAAGTCCCCAGGCATCTTGCATTCCCTGCTCTGGCTCCAGATCAACTAAAGGAGTATGCAGCCCTTTGTGTGTGGGCAGGAAACATTATTCAAGTGTAAATAGGGCTGGGTCCACCTCTACCCTCACATCCTGCCAGTGAAGGCCAATCCAGGCACACCTTAGCGCTCTATTGTGTGTGGCTGTCTAGGAGGAATACATAAAGCCCAATTGTCAGCTACACCCAGTCATGTGATCAGGGACAGGCTACATGCACTAAGTGGCTAAGGCAGGAAAATGGCAACTGTCTCTAAAATTGGCATTTTCAAAATTGTGATTTAAAATCCTACTTCACCATAAGTTAGGATTTTGCATTACAATCTCAAAGACACCAAACATGGAAATTTGGAAATTACAGCGTTTTACATTAAATAAGGGACCTCCACTGTTATCCTATGGGAGAGGTGGGGCTTGCTGTAGTGAAAAACAAATATAAGGGTTTTTCACTAAAAGGACATATAAAACGTAAAGGTGCATGTCCTTCTTTTTAAAGACACCGCAGCCTGCCCTGTGGACTGTTTAGGGCGTTCCCTGAGGTGACATATGAGCGAAAAAGGAAGGTTTGAACCTGAAAAAAGGTTTATTTTGCCAGCTTGAAATGGCAGTTTAAAACTGCACACACAGGCTGCAATGGCAGGCTTGAGACATGGTAAAATGCTACCTGAGTGGTAGACACAATCAGTGCTGCAGGTCATTATTAGCATTTAATTTCCAGGCCATGGGCACATGTAGTAACACCTTACTAGGGACTTAAGAGTAAATTAAATATGTCAATTAGATGTAAGCATATTCTACCATGTTTTAAGGAGAGAGCCCAAGCTTTTTAGCACTGGTTAGTAGGGCCAGTAGAGTCCTAAGGCTAGCAAAAGGAATTCAGTAAAAAGTGGAGGGTAAAGGTAAATATTGTGCTTATGACCCTGAAGAGAGGGACAGGTCTTTGATGCTCAAATCAGATTTTAAGTCACATTTCTGAAAATGGCACATTTATAAAGTTTCCATTTTCTTGTGACAGTCTTTTGGTGCCTGCAGCCTGTACCCTGAGTCACATGACTAGGTGTAGCTTGCAGTTAGTCTTTGTGTATTGCTTCCAGACGAATGTGTATCTTCACATCGCATGCGAATACATCACATGCCATTACAATGCGGTCGTTACAACGACCGCGTTGTAACAACGCGAACCAGTACATCGCAAGTTGTTACAAGGACTTGCTGTAGGGGGCGCGCTGGACTTAGGAATAGTATTATTTACTATTCCTACTCCAGTTTGTGCAACAGAAGGGAAGGTGTTGGATTTGAAATCCAACACCAGCTCGTTCCCTACAGCAAGTCGTTGAAGCGACTTGCGATGTAATGGTATGCGTGGTAACAACGCGGTTGTTGTAACGACCGTGTTGTAAAAGTACTGCATTGTGGAGACAGCGTCGTAAACGCTTTTTCCCCTTCCAGACAGTGAGACAATGGGGGATAGGTGTTGGCATGATCAGCCATCTCTGACTTGATGAGGGGGTCGAGCTGTCACCTACCACACTTGCACATCACAAAGGCTCTGACCAGCACACTCGCATTGGGTTTTGACACTAGCCTTTTGTGTCCCGGGACATTCTGGGGTCAGGGCAGGGAGGCAGAAAATTCCAAACACCTCTGAGGGTGGAAACCTCCAAACCCTTCTGCTACTTCAGAGTGGGCACCAGGTAAAAATAATAACTGACCCTCAGACCCAACTCTTCTGTACACCTCTACACCTGTGGAAGACTCAGGAAGGACTGCTGGGCTGCTCTGCAAGGAGGGCTTCTGCTCTGTTGTCCTGTTGCCCTGCTTCCTGAGTGAAAAGACTGGACCTGTATCTTGATCCCAGGACCACCAGAGCGACTCCTGCTACAAGGGCTGGTTGGCTGGCCTCCTGATCAGAGCCTAAGGGACAGAAAAGGCTGCTCCGACCTTGAAACCAGCTCCTGGACTCAGTATGCTGTAAGTCCTACCTCTCAAGTGGTGCCACCTTAGTCCTGGACCCTTAAGTGGGCCAAAGGTGCTCTTCCAGTCCAGCTGTGGTCCTGTAAGCAGAACCGACTCAGCGCAATTCATCCCATCACAGCCTGATCGCAACCGCAGCTACGCAGTGCATCGCCAACACATGACCTTGCATTTCAGTCCTGCAAATTCTTCAGAACTATCAGTGCATGATGCATCTTTGATGCAGGACTTTACTTTGCATCACAATCCCCTTATCATCGTCATCCTTGATGATGATGCAGGACTCTGCATTGTAGCCCAACAACTCCTCAGATCCATAGCTGCTTGACGCATCCCCAATGTGGGATCTTCCAATGCTTCGCATTGCGGCCTTACAGCTCCTCAGAGCCATAGCTGCATGACTCATCCATGACGTGGGACCTAGCAATACTTCGCAACCAGGTTTTAAGGTACTTTGTTCAGTGGCCCTAACTTGGTTCCTGTATCTGGCCCATGCTTCATTACGTTCGGCCTAAATTATACTTTGTTCCAGTCTGGCATGACCAGAAAATCACAGTTGGTGCTTTCTGCTTTTAGGCACAATTTTTACTTAACACTTTTAATTTGCATATCTCCAGTTCAACTGACTGGTTTTTTATCGTTTTGGTCACAAATAATGTATTAACATTTACTTTATTCTTCTAAATTGTGTGGGATTTCTTTTATGCTTTGTTTTCACTAGGCCTGGGTAGTGTTGGCAGAGTTTTACTCTGCGGAACTCTGCGAAGTGACAGAAAAACTCTGCCGTGCTCCGCGGAGTTCTGCCAGGGCAAGAGTATATTAAGTTGCAATGCTCGCACTGATTTTAAGCCCCAGGAGTTTGTCCTGCACTGTAAAATCAACAAAATGGCACTCTGCGTCATGCCAGAGGGCGCTGCTGCTTTCTGCCACTCGAGTAGACATTCTACACGAGCGTCATCTTCCTCAACATGACTGGTAGATTTCTCAACACGAGCGATCGCGACCTGCCGCGACCGCCCAAGTTGAGAAATTTCGTAGAGAGGAGGTGTAGTGCGCAATTTTTCTCTAGAGAGTGCTCGCCAACTTACTGTTGGCGAGCCGAACAAGGGAAAAAAACTTCGCTCAGCGACACAGAGTTTTGCAGAACTCTGCGCTCCGCATGGAGAGCAAACTGGGCAAAACTCTGCGAACTCCGCTGGCGGAGTGGAATTCTTCGCCCAACCCTAGCTTTTACTTTATTGCTGTTTAAAGTGCTACATAAATACATTATACATTGTTACTAAGTTAAGCCTGACTTATTTGTGCCAAGCTACCAGAGGGTGAAGCACAGGGTTAATTTGAGGTTTACTTGTGACTTCATCCTGACAGAACTTGTGGTTCCTGCTTGAATAGGGTTCCACTGACCTCAACCTCCAACAGTGAGTGAGTGAGAATCTTGTAAAGTGCAACATGCACACAAATGGATCTGGGTTCTAGGACTTCAAAGGTGAGCCAACCAGAGTTGTTAGCTATACACAGAGCCTTTAAAGTCTCGATGGTAGGGTTGATGATTAGCAATCTGCTGAAGAGCAATCAGCAACTGATTCTCAAACTTTCAAGACAAGACGAAAAGATCCTACCACCCCTGTCATGTAGTTCCTATGAACCTATATCGGATCTGCGCATTTCGACAACATGGACTGTGGGAATGGTGTCCAGACTGATTCCAGACACCCCCACTGGATATGTTTGCCTGTATACCTAGCTAGCTCACAGTGCCACTGTAAACTCCTCATACCATGAGAAAATAGTTCTTGGCAACTATCGAACATGACAACTCTGTCCCATCAGGGATCGTGGAAACAGTACAGAGCTTTTAGCTCAGTCACATGTGCTCACTTTGTCTCAGAGAAATACACTGAATAAGCGGTGGGGACGTTTTCAATAAGCATTTATTGAACCAGCATCATTCTAGTGTAAAATAGGTGTGCAGAAACAACCATAAGGCAGAAACAGATATAAATGATTTTAAGCACCAACAGAGAAAAAGGATGGTAGATTCCTACCATAGTGCTAAAACAATGAATACAGGCAGGTATAAAAATACATGACAGTAATAAAGCGTACTCCTACGATGCAACCCTAATTAGTTGTACCCAAGTGTACCTAGCATGTATGTAGGTGTAGAGCCAAGAATCCCCCTAGGCTGAAGCCGACCCCATTACCTGAAGTGAGAGACTATGGGACCCCGTCTTGGTCTCAAGATGGACACCCCGCGAGGAATGTCAGACCATTGCGAGCTGGAGTGTCTGCGTGCAGGACCCTCAGCATCACTGTATCAGCATGGAAGTCTTTCTCCTCTGCCTGCCCAGGCAAAGATGTGGTGTATATATACCCAAAGGGTTCCCTCAGGGGATTCTACCTTGCTGTGTCATGTCAGCCGAGGATGACGGAAGGGATGACCCTTATGCATAGTTATTATGCAGAGGATGGTAATCCTGCTGTGATTCTGAGAATCTTCATGCATAATTAATGAGGCTAGTTTTTGGGGAAAACCACACGACATCTTATGCAGTGCTTAACTAGGTAAAAGGTCATTACCAAAACCCGCTATGGAGTGTAATGGTACAGTAAATGTAGGTGAAAGGTTGGCAGCGTCATTTAAAGTACAATAAAAATGGGATGTGCACTTGACCTCAACATCACTTGTGAATCTCTGGTGGATCAAATTGATTCTCGGTCCCAAAAAGCCAGATAGACCACATAGAGGGCCTTAATATGGACTTATTGGGCAATGGGCACCCAGTGGAGACTGCCCCTTGCCTTGGAAACATGAAGGCATTTTGCTAATTTTAAATAACAGCCTATTTTCCATTATTTGGACAACCTGTAGCTTCTGATTAGTCCTTGGCATAAGCCACGAATAACAGGCTTTTGCATAATCTAACCTGGTGTAAAGAACTGGTTTATGGGGACACAGAGCAGGTAGGGACTAATGAGTTCAGTGGTGCTTGTCTTAAGAAATGAGGAGTACTTTGATGCCACAGTAAAAAGAAATGCTGCACACACAAATGAGATGCAATGCAGGTTTTAATGTCACTGATAACAGGTTCCCACTAGGCATTCTACCACCTCTGATGCTCGCTTCCTGTTCTCATGGGCTCCCCCAGGTACAAAATATATCAAGGTGATAGCAGTGTGTAGGAAACCACAGCTCAAGTGCATGTTCACTACTGATCACCATGCCGTTTCAACGTGTAGAAAGTTTACAGGAGATGCCGTTGTGGCAGTTCCAGCTAGTACACTTGTCTGTTTTTCGCCAGCTGCATCCTCAGAAGTGGTGCAGTACTGTGGGCAGCAGGCTGTCTTGTCCCTGGAGCCACTCAAGGGCACAGCGTGTATGGTCTGGCTGTCAAGCGTTTTTCCCTGGGCATTTATAAACGTGGACAAAACCCTTACACTCATAGGAGACCAGGATGATGTATTTGAGAGAAATATATTACATGTATCCAACGGAAAAAATGTCTGAAGCTAACATCATATAAATTGCGCCTATATGAATTAAATCATTCATTCATTCAAATAAATTTCAGTTAATCACATCGAATGGACAAAAATATGTACAAAACACCACTTCTTTTTAAATGTGCTTGTTTGTTGTTGTATGCAGCACTGACTGATGCTGCTGAGAGAAGCCAGACATGTTGTACCAGCTTTATGAGCAGAATTTGACTAAAGACTAAAGACAATAAATGAACAATTGGGAGCAGGAGTCAAAGCTACTGACAATAAATAATACAAAATTAGATAACAGATAATAAGAACTCTATATTCATTGCAACTACCTCAGAAAGAAAAGAAATTCTAATTGTGACTGGGCTAAGGACTGCAATCTTGATACAGGAGATTATCTGAACAATTTTTTATAATTCTAATAAGATTATATCAAACTGGAGATCATTAAGACAGATAGCATTAGGACTGATGAGACACGTTGACTTAATGCAAGGTCGAAATGTAGATGATACATCTTAGATTGCAGATTGCACTGTGAGCCATTTACTTTGAACATCTACAACATAAATAGAGGTTTTTTATTTAAATATGAACTGAATGAATATCTTTTGATGCACTGGTGATTTTGGGCCATATGTATAACCATTTCGTTTTGCGGGTCACAAATTGCGATGTTTTGTGACTCACAAAATGGAATGTACTAATATGTCTCAGACACATTAGCAATCCCAATGGGGTTGCAAATGACCTGCCTCATCAATATTCATGATGCAGGTGGCAATTTGTGGCCCATTGGGAATGAGCAATAACACAGCAATGGTGGCCTGCTGGGGACAGCAGTCCACTGCGTCTGTGTTTGCTTTCTAAATAAAGCAATTTTTTTTTCAAATGCAGTCCATTTTCCTTAAAGGAAAACGGTATATGTTTAAATGAAAAAAATGAAACGTTTTCTATTCATTTTTTAAGGACACGCAGTGGTCCGTGGGACCACTGTCTGCTCTTAAAAAATATTTTCGCTGTCAAACACAAAGAGGAAGGGGTCCCCTGTGGACCCCTTCCTGTTTGCGAATGGTTTATCACCAATTTGAAATTGGTGGTAACTGGGAATGCGACTCGTTATTATGAAGAGACGCCCTTGGCACTCTCCTTCCTAATAGCGACTCACAAACCCTATTTTGCGAGTCATAATCGGTTACCAACTCACAAAATAGGGTTTGTACATGCTACAACACTTCTTAGCACTCGCAAATAGCCCGATTTTCGATTCGCAACTGCTAAAAATTGTTGTACATCTGTCCCTTTATGTTAAATTCTAAATATATTCGCCACTGCGCCGTCTGCCATAATTAATTTTTTGTTTGACAAGTAAAAGTATAGAAATGGAGCAAGCTTATTTCGAAAAAGTGTTTTTGTACTTTTATTTGTTTATTCAATGTGATTATTTAAAATCAATGGAAATGAATGAATAATTAAATTCAAATGTACCTGTACTGACTCAGCGTTAGGGGGTAAGGTCAATGCTACTGCAATGATGACAGTATTCTACAGCACATCACCAGCACTAGTCTCTGTGGAAACACAGCAGTTATGCCAAACAGCACACACCAGTCTTGATTTGCATGTTTTCTTCACGCAGTTCACCACATGCATAGTGAGAGGTTGTGATCTTTCATGTTATGGCATTTCCAGGGATCTGCCTAGGTCATGGCCTATTGAGTAGATAGGAGTGCCAGCTGGGCCAACAAAAAGACAATATGCCAGTTTCATATGTAGTCGAGTCACTCAGGGCATGGACACATGCCTGTACACCATGCAGGGGACATTCCCATCGAAACAGAGGCCTCTCTCAGTTTAGACAACCTGCATGCTTAATCCAATATTGGAGAAGCCCCGTCTCTGATTGTCAAAACTGGCATGAAAGTCTATTTGCATTCCCATACTACATACTTCCCGCTTTGAGTTCTACAGTGAAATCTAGACTGTTTCAACAACTTGGGATTCTCGCCCTTCATTGCCAACCACCTTGAGTGGCTTCTGATCTGTCTAGCCCAAAAACCTAGGGGCATATTTATGAGAGACTTGCGCTGGCATTGCGCCACAAATTATGGCACAACAGTGGCGCATGCAGTAAGTCATATCTATAAAACGACGCATTTGCAAAAATGCATCGTTTGAAGGGTAGCATGGGGCAAAAGCTGTGCTGAAAGCAGTTGCTTCATGCAACATTTAATATATGAAATGTAGGCATTCCCCTGCAAAATCCAAGGCAACTGTAATGCAGTGGCATTTGTGGCTGTAGCACTGCACCACACATTGTGAAGAAGAGCAACGCAAAGCTAGAAATGAACCAAAATTGCTGTGCATCATAAAACCAGACATAGGAAATGACGCAGTGGCTGTGGTATATCAACACAACACAGTTTGGCAAGGTCAACTACACCATGGAGGTAATCATAGTGCAACTTGGAGTAGCTAGGAGACCATCACCACTACCACCACCACCACATAGGCAGTAAAGGAGGAGGGAGCATGTTTTCCGGCTGCACATATCCCTCATTGACCTCAGGGAGGAGGAGGTCATACAGTTCTAGAGACTCAAAAGGGAGTCTGTTAGAAATGGGATCTCTAGTTGGCAAGGGCTTGCACCTTTGTCCAAGTAGGGACCCTTCTTCCTAGTCAGGGTAAGGGTTGTTACACTCGTGAAGTAACCCCTGCTCACCCTCGTGGTAGCTTGGCACGAGCAGTCAGGCTTAATTCAGAGGCAGTGTGTAAAGCATTTGCACATAACCAACAGTAATACAGTGTAAGCACTACAAACGGACACCACACCAGTTTAGAAAAATAACCAATATTTTATATACTCAAGACAAGACCAATTACGACAAAAATCCACAATACTATACTTTACGAATGAATACTTGATACGTTAACTTCTTCTTTGCAGGAATAGCACAAAAGCAAAGTTCGATACGAGTCGGTAGCTCCGTCCGAGCCTACCGTGATGCTGAGAACCACAGAGTCTAACAGTTCCAGCCGACCGCGTCGATACGGGCCAGCAGAGTCGTGAACAGACTCGGTCACAGTACCTTTTCTCGTTGTGGCTGGTACGGAGTGTACGAGCCGGTCGGCGTTCGTCGCGGTTGCGGTGCAAGACGGAGCGATGCAAGGTGCGGTGTCCCTCGATGCGGTGCAGGCAGCGGCTCGATGAGCGTCGTGCAGACGGAGTCGGTGAGTCCAAGGCGTGCGATGCAGGGTGAGACGATGCTCGATGCGGTGCTGACAGGTTGCGATGCAGGCGACCTAGCCGGAGTGCGGGAGCTGGCGTCGGACAGCGGTGCGAGTCAGAGCGGTGCGTCGCAGACGTGCGAGCGGTGCCCCAAATGCGGTGCGGTCTCGACTCTTGAGCCAGTTGCAGCGACAGTGTCGGTCTGGTCCGGCTGGCCCAGTGAAGCGATGCGATGCGAACTGCGGTGCCCACAGGTCACGGTGCAAGCAGCGGCTCGAAGTTGGCGGCGTCAGACGTCGCCCACGGTGAGACCAGGGTTGCGATGCGAAGCGGGGCGATGCGGTCTGCGGTGCAAACAGGTCACCGGCCAGGGATGGATTCGGTTGACGGAGTCGGTTGCAGTTCCCTTCCTCTGTGGCGACTGAAACAGCGTTCCAGAAGCGGTACCCAGAGGCTTGTGAAGTCTTTGTAGTCCCTGAGACTTCTTAACAGGAGGCCAGCTCGGTTCCTGGCCCTTGGAGATACTCAGCACAAGTTTGAAGAAAGTTCCGTCCAGTCCTTTCACTGCCCAAGACAGAAGCAGCAACTGCAGGCCAACCCAACAAAGCAACAACACAGCAACGGGGCAGTACTCCTCCTGGCAGCTCTTCCAGCTCTTCGTCTTGGCAGGTTCCTTGATTCCAGCGAGATCTAAATTCATGGGGTCAGGGCCCCAATATTTATATCCCAAATTCCTTTGTTCTCTGAAGGCAGAGAGGCCTTTGCCTAGTCCAAACCAGTTCTGGAGCACTTTGTTGACAAGTCTCCGTCCCTTCTTTCAGTGAGTAGGCCAGGGACATCAGACGCACCACAGGAGGTGGAGCCAGCATTGTGGAGGGAAGGCACTGTCCTATTCAGGGCCCAGGTGCGACCCCTCCCACCCATCTACAGGTCGATCTGGCTATTCAGCCCTGCGCTGACTCACCCTGTCTCCTGGCATCCCCCAGCCCCTGTCACTCACACTCCAGACACGGAATACACAATCTCGCAGAGGCAGGCTTGGATGGTTAGACAAGAAAACACCTACTTTCTAAAAGTGGTATTTTCAAACACAGAATGTTAAAACCAACCTTACTAAAAGCTGCATTTTATCATTCTGAGTCCAGGCATACTAAACTCGAATTTCTACCATGTTCCCGGGGTCAGTTAGGATTATAAGCTGTAATAATCAAAACTGCCCGTTCTGGCCTAGGGGAACAGGTAGCCTTGCAATAGTGAAAAACGAACTAGGCTGTAATTCACTATCAGGACATGCCGCACACACCCGGGCATGTCCTACCTTTCGCGTACAACGCACCCTGCCCACAGGGGTACCTTGGGCCTACCTTAGGGGTGACTAACATGTAGCAAAGGGAAGGTTTAGGGACTTGCAAGTGTGTGCACTTGCCAAGTCGACATGGCAGCCTCAGGCTGCGCACAGGCTCTGCGGTGGCAGGCCCGAGTTACACTTTACGGGTTGTTTGCGTGGGTGGCACAATCCAGTGCTGCAGCCCACCAACAGCATTTGGTCTATAGGCCCTGGCACTCGCAGTGCACTTTACAAGGGACTGACACATAAACCAAATAGGCCAATCATGGAAACACCAATCCATAACACATTTTATACAGGAGCACTTGCACTTTCCTACTGGACCGCAGTGAGGAGAGTGCGCAGAATCATTACACCAGCAAAAACAGAGTCGAAACCGGGAGGTCAGAAAGCAAAAAGTCAGGGGAAACACGCCAAAAGATGCCAAGTCTAACACATGTCCCCTCCAGCTGAAAGTAGGGAGAACTACCCAACCCCATTGGAGTTCTCTTCACTAAGGCGGAAGAACCTGGACAGACCATCTGCGTTGGCGTGTTCTGTACCAGGACGGTGTTCCACCGTAAAGTCCATTCCCTGTAGGGAGATGGACCACCTCAGCAGTTTTGTATTCTTGCCCCTCATTTGCATCAACCATCTGAGGGGCCTGTGGTCTGTCTGAACCCGGAAGTGAGTCCCAAACAGGTATGGTCTCAACTTCTTCAGCGCCCAGACCACAGCAAAAGCTTCCCTTTCTATGGCACTCCACCTCTGTTCCCTGGGAAGTAGTCTCCTGCTAAGGAAGACTACAGGCTGATCCAGGCCCTCTTCGTTCAGTTGTGAGAGCACCGCTCCCACACCATGCTCTGAAGCGTCAGTCTGCACGACGAATTCCTTGGAGAAGTCAGGTGCCTTGAGCACGGGCGCCGTGCACATGGCTGCCTTCAGGGCATCAAAAGCTTTCTGGCAGGACTCAGTCCAGATCACTTTCCTGGGCTGCCTCTTAGAGGTCAGCTCTGTTAAGGGGGCAACGATGGTGCCATAGCCCTTAACAAATCTCCTATAATAACCGGTGAGACCTAAGAAGGCTCTCACCTCTGTCTGGGTCTTGGGGGTTCCCAAGCCAGAATGGTGTCAATCTTGGGTTGTAGGGGCGCCACCTGGCCGCTTCCTACCTGGTGTCCCAAGTACACCACAGAACCCTGCCCGATCTGGCACTTACTGGCCTTGATCGTGAGGCCTGCACCTTGCAGAGCCCTCAACACTTTCTCAAGGTGCTGTAAATGTTCTTCCCAGCTGGAACTGAACACAGCAATGTCATCCAGGTAGGCGGCACTGAAATCCTCCAGCCCAGCCAACACCTGATTGACCAACCTCTGAAAGGTGGCAGGGGCATTCTTCAACCCAAAGGGCATCACCCGGAATTGGTAATGACCTTCTGGGGTTGAGAATGCTGATCTCTCCTTGGCCCCATCGGTTAAGGCAATCTGCCAGTACCCAGACGTTAAATCAAACGTGCTGAGGAACCGGGCAGCTCCCAACCGATCAATGAGCTCATCAGCTCTGGGGATGGGGTGCGCGTCAGTCCTGGTGACGGCATTGAGCCCACGGTAGTCCACACAAAACCGGAGTTCTGGAGTGGCACCGGGCGCCGCAGCCTTTGGGACCAATACCACTGGGCTGGCCCAAGGACTGTGGGAGGGCTCAATCACCCCTAACGCCAACATCTTAGATACCTCCTCCTTGATGCTGGCTCTGACCCGGTCAGTCAACCTGTAAATCTTGTGCTTCACAGGATGGCTGTCACCGGTGTCCACGTCATGGGTACACCAGTGAGTAACACCGGGGTCAGAGAGAACAGCGGGGCGAACTGTCCCAACAACTGGCGACAGCCCCCTGCTGCTCCTGAGTCAGAGTAGGGGAGAGGATCACACCCTCTACTGACCCATCATGCTCCTTGGTAGACAGGAGGTCAGGGAGAGGCTCGCTCTCCTCTTCCACCCCATCATCTGTCGCCAAGAGCATACTCACTTCGGACCTCTCGAAGTGGGGCTTGAGGCGGTTCACGTGAAGGACCCTCAAAGGATTCCTTGGAGCCTGCAAATCCACCAGGTAGGTGACGTCACTTTTGCGCTCCTTTACCTCATATGGCCCAGTCCACTTGTCCTGCAAGGCACAAGGTGCTACTGGGGCCATGACCCACACTTTTTGTCCAGGTTGAAATTCGACCAGAGTGGCGTTCTGGTCATACCATCTCTTCATTTCTTCCTGGCTTGCTTCTAGGTTCGCCTGAGCGAGTTTCCTGAAGCGGGCAGTTTGGTTTCTAAAGGCCAGCATGTAGCTAAATACATCCTGGGGAGTTTTCCTGGGAGCTGCCTCCCAGCCTTCCTTAACCAAACTCAGAGGTCCTCTGACAGGGTGGCCATACAGGAGCTCAAAGGGGCTGTACCCAAGAGACTTCTGAGGCACCTCCCTGTATGCAAAGAGTAGGCATGGCAAGAGGACGTCCCACTTACGCCTCATGGGTTCTGTTAGACCCTTGATCATGCCTTTCAAGGTCTGGTTGAATCTCTCCACCAGACCGTTTCCTTGTGGGTGGTAAGGAGTGGTGAACTTGTAGGTTACCCCACACTCCTTCCACAGGGATGTCATATACTTCGATATGAAATTGGTCCCCCTATCAGAAACCACCTCTCTGGGGAATCCCACACGGGAAAAGATCCCCATTAACGCCCGGCCCACCACTGGCGCCGTCGTTGTCCTGAGAGGGATTTCCTCCGGGTACCGGGTGGCATGGTCCACCAAGACCAGGATGTACCTGTTGCCCATGGCTGTCTTGGGATCCAGTGGCCCCACAATATCCATCCCTACCCTTTCAAAGGGTGTTCCAACAACCGGAAAAGGTTGGAGAGGAGCTTTGACCTTCCTCCCACTCTTACCACTTGCCTGGCAAGTTTGGCAAGACCTGCAGTGTGCATCTGACTGCCTGCGCATTTGGGGCCAAAAGAAGTGGGTGACAAGCCTGTCAAAGGTCTTGTCCTGCCCCAAATGTCCTGCCAAAGGTATGTCATGAGCCAGACCCAGTAGGAAGGTCCTGAAGCGCTGGGGTACCACCAGCACACGGGCTGACCCAGGCTCAGCAACCTTAGGCTCACTGTATAGGAGACCACTCTCCCAGTAGATCAGATGTGACCCGGACTGATTACCAGCTGCCTGGTCTGCAGCCTGCCGCCGCAGACCCTCCAGAGTAGGGCACTCGTTCTGCTCCCTGCAGAACTCCTCCCTGGTGGGACCCCCTTCTTGCTGCCAATGGGTCAGCTCAGAGATGTCTCCCAGTTCGGCTACTTGCTCCCCTGTAGGCACCGGGCGTCCCCCTCGAGGTCCGCCTCCTCCCGGTCCGTGGGAACTTCGGGGGCCGGTTTCCCGCGCCCCCTGCCCTTTCTCTTGGCAGGGACTGGGGCCACTGTTTCAGGCTCCAAGTCCTCTTGATCACCCTTTCTGGCTGCCATTGACCGAGTAGACACGCATGCCCACTCTGGCAACCCAAGCATCTCCAAGTGAGACCTGAGCTCAACCTCCTTCCATGAGGACTGCTCCAGGTCGTTTCCTAGCAGACAATCTACAGGCATGGTGGGGCTCACAACCACCCTCAAGGGACCTGAGACCCCCCCATTCAAAGGGAACCTGCGCCACCATACACTGGCGCTCAGAGTTGTCGACAGCAACTACTTGGTGGAATGCTCCTGGGACTACTTGCTTCTCAGACACCAGGTGACACCGGACTGAGGTCACACTGGCTCCAGTATCTCTGAGAGCCTCTACCCTGTTCCCATTAATGGTCACCCAGGTGCTATATTTCTTTGTGTTAGGGGGCACCTGGTTTCCTGGGACCATCTCACTGTCCCCGAGTGAGACAAGGGTCATTTCTGCGGGATCCCCACCCTCCTGTGGGCACCCCTCCTCCCCAAGCGCTACACTAGCCAACACTTTGGACTGTCCACCGGTGGGTGGCTGTGTCCCCTTCGGGCACTTGGGGTCCCCCTTAAAGTGACCTACCTGGTCACATGCATAACACTTGCGGGGCCGGTCTCAACAGGCTTCCCTGTAGAGACCCCTTTCTTCTTATCACCGGGGGCTGGGAACCTTTACCCTGGGTACTAGTTTGGGGCCCTTTAGAGAACTCCTGTGCTTTACCCTTGTCCCCCCACCTTTCTGCTGGGGACCCTGCCCACCTTTGGCTGAGTCTCCCCCAAACGCTTTCTTGTGGACCCTGGTACTCACCCAGCGGTCCGCTTCCATAGCAAGCTTCCTGGGGTCAGTTAGCTTACTATCCACTAGGTGCTGGCGCAGATCTGCAAAACATAGACTAGACAAGTGCTCCCATGCAATCAAGTTGTAGAGCCCCTGAAAATCTGTTACACTACTGCCCTTCACCCAACCATCCAGAGACCTGCAGAACACATCCACACATTCCAACCAAGTGTTGGCATCAGACTTCTTACTGGACCTGAACTGATCCCTGTACTTTTCAGGAGTAAGACCATACTTCGTGAGAAGGGCATCCTTCATGTCAGCATAGGTGAGGTGATACCCCTTACCCAAAGCTATCAGAGCATCCCTTGCTTCTTCCGGGAAAAGTGGCCACAATCCTGCTCCCCAATTCTCCTCAGGGACCCCATTCATGTGTATGGCTGCCTCATAACCCTGGAACCACCTTTGTATGTCATCCCCCTTCTTGAACTCCTTGCCTACGTTCTTGGGAATGTGCACAATCCTGTCTGCCTTTCTGGACGAATTGCTGCCACCATCTGAGCCTGACTTACTCCTAAGTTCTAGCTCCTTCAGTTCTCTCTCATGCTCTAAGAGCATCTTCCTCTCCTCTATGGCCAATCTCTTCTCCTCCCGCTCACTCTCCAGCCTGAGCTTCTGCAGCTCAAACTGCCTTGCCTCCCGCCTGTCCTCCAGCTCCTCTGGGGACAGACTGCTGCTGCCTGACCTGGCGGGTTCCCCCTACCCAAAAGCACATCCACCCTGGAAATAGGCTCCTCCACCTCCTCACTGAGATCACCAGGCTGCCCATTGGCATGTCTGGCTGCTACCCAGGCCCTCAGCGCCTTCTGTAGCTCCTCCTTCCTTGTGAGGCCTTTAATTTGGACTTTCAGGTTTTTACAAATCGCTCGTAACTCCTTTACGGCGTAGGATTCCAACCTGTCCTCCTCAAAGATAACTTCCAGAGATGCAACGGATGATGCAATTGATTCAGGCATGACAAAAGTCGTGAGTTGAAAACTGGCAAGATCAAAAATAGGCCAAAAGAAAAAGAACCAGTATGTGGTACGTAATGGTCTGCGATATGGTAGTAGTGCACACCAATCACTGTAAGTCAAGTGCAAACACAAGTCCTATCCTCACCGCTGACAACCAATGTTAGAAATGGGATCTCTAGTTGGCAAGGGCTTGCACCTTTGTCCAAGTAGGGACCCTTCTTCCTAGTCAGGGTAAGGGTTGTTACACTCGTGAAGTAACCCCTGCTCACCCTCGTGGTAGCTTGGCACGAGCAGTCAGGCTTAATTCAGAGGCAGTGTGTAAAGCATTTGCACATAACCAACAGTAATACAGTGTAAGCACTACAAACGGACACCACACCAGTTTAGAAAAATAACCAATATTTTATATACTCAAGACAAGACCAATTACGACAAAAATCCACAATACTATACTTTACGAATGAATACTTGATACGTTAACTTCTTTGCAGGAATAGCACAAAAGCAAAGTTCGTACGAGTCGGTAGCTCCGTCCGAGCCTACCGTGATGCTGAGAACCACAGAGTCTAACAGTTCCAGCCGACCGCGTCGATACAGGCCAGCAGAGTCGTGAACAGACTCGGTCACAGTACCTTTTCTCGTTGTGGCTGGTACGGAGTGTACGAGCCGGTCGGCGTTCGTCGCGGTTGCGGTGCAAGACGGAGCGATGCAAGGTGCGGTGTCCCTCGATGCGGTGCAGGCAGCGGCTCGATGAGCGTCGTGCAGACGGAGTCGGTGAGTCCAAGGCGTGCGATGCAGGGCGAGACGATGCTCGATGCGGTGCTGACAGGTTGCGATGCAGGCGACCTAGCCGGAGTGCGGGAGCTGGCGTCGGACAGCGGTGCGAGTCAGAGCGGTGCGTCGCAGACGTGCGAGCGGTGCCCCAAATGCGGTGCGGTCTCGACTCTTGAGCCAGTTGCAGCGACAGTGTCGGTCTGGTCCGGCTGGCCCAGTGAAGCGATGCGATGCGAACTGCGGTGCCCACAGGTCACGGTGCAAGCAGCGGCTCGATGTTGGCGGCGTCGGACGTCGCCCACGGTGAGACCAGGGTTGCGATGCGAAGCGGGGCGATGCGGTCTGCGGTGCAAACAGGTCACCGGCCAGGGATGGATTCGGTTGACGGAGTCGGTTGCAGTTCCCTTCCTCTGTGGCGACTGAAACAGCGTTCCAGAAGCGGTACCCAGAGGCTTGTGAAGTCTTTGTAGTCCCTGAGATTTCTTAACAGGAGGCCAGCTCGGTTCCTGGCCCTTGGAGATACTCAGCACAAGTTTGAAGAAAGTTCCGTCCAGTCCTTTCACTGCCCAAGACAGAAGCAGCAACTGCAGGCCAACCCAACAAAGCAACAACACAGCAACGGGGCAGTACTCCTCCTGGCAGCTCTTCCAGCTCTTCGTCTTGGCAGGTTCCTTGATTCCAGCGAGATCTAAATTCATGGGGTCAGGGCCCCAATATTTATATCCCAAATTCCTTTGTTCTCTGAAGGCAGAGAGGCCTTTGCCTAGTCCAAACCAGTTCTGGAGCACTTTGTTGACAAGTCTCCGTCCCTTCTTTCAGTGAGTAGGCCAGGGACATCAGACGCACCACAGGAGGTGGAGCCAGCATTGTGGAGGGAAGGCACTGTCCTATTCAGGGCCCAGGTGCGACCCCTCCCACCCATCTACAGGTCGATCTGGCTATTCAGCCCTGCGCTGACTCACCCTGTCTCCTGGCATCCCCCAGCCCCTGTCACTCACACTCCAGACACGGAATACACAATCTCGCAGAGGCAGGCTTGGATGGTTAGACAAGAAAACACCTACTTTCTAAAAGTGGTATTTTCAAACACAGAATGTTAAAACCAACCTTACTAAAAGCTGCATTTTATCATTCTGAGTCCAGGCATACTAAACTCGAATTTCTACCATGTTCCCGGGGTCAGTTAGGATTATAAGCTGTAATAATCAAAACTGCCCGTTCTGGCCTAGGGGGAACAGGTAGCCTTGCAATAGTGAAAAACGAACTAGGCTGTAATTCACTATCAGGACATGCCGCACACACCCGGGCATGTCCTACCTTTCGCGTACAACGCACCCTGCCCACAGGGGTACCTTGGGCCTACCTTCGGGGTGACTAACATGTAGCAAAGGGAAGGTTTAGGGACTTGCAAGTGTGTGCACTTGCCAAGTCGACATGGCAGCCTCAGGCTGCGCACAGGCTCTGCGGTGGCAGGCCCGAGTTACACTTTACGGGTTGTTTGCGTGGGTGGCACAATCCAGTGCTGCAGCCCACCAACAGCATTTGGTCTATAGGCCCTGGCACTCGCAGTGCACTTTACAAGGGACTGACACATAAACCAAATAGGCCAATCATGGAAACACCAATCCATAACACATTTTATACAGGAGCACTTGCACTTTCCTACTGGACCGCAGTGAGGAGAGTGCGCAGAATCATTACACCAGCAAAAACAGAGTCGAAACCGGGAGGTCAGAAAGCAAAAAGTCAGGGGAAACACGCCAAAAGATGCCAAGTCTAACAGAGTCCATCATGGAATTGCTGGAAAAGATTGCTCCAAGTCTCCAGCCACAAAGTGAAAGGCCCAGTAACTTTCCACCACATGTCGAATTGATGGCGGTGCTCCACATGCTGGAATCAGGTTCCTTCCAAGTCACAACAGCCAGATTGGTAGTAATTTCACAGGGAGGATTTTTGGTGTTCCTCCCTCCTGTTTTGGATGCCATAATCAAACTCACACCCCAGTACCTTCTCTTCTCTAAAACTACACAACAACAACTAGATACCAAGCACGGATTCTATGCTACAGTTGGATTTCCACATGTTCTTGGTGCAAATGATTGCACACATGTGCAATTGCTGCCCCCTGCTGCAAAATCCCACCTGTACAGAAACCACAAACACACATACTCCATCTATATCCAGTCCATAGTGGACCATCAGGGAATGTTCATAAACGTGCTGGCTAAATATCCTCGGAGTGCACATGATGCCTTCATCTTCCGCCACAGTATCATCAATGAGCAGTTTCAGAATAGCACATGTAGGAATGACCCACTCATTGGTAAGGAAACTATAAATATACTTAATACCACCTAAGAAGTTGAAATGTATGACAAAATGCCATCTCTGTGTTTCTGTAAGAATGTTGTGTCATATGCACATAGTGGGAATAACTGACACCAATATGTAGATAATGACGTTCCATTTTGTCATTCCCTCCCTAAACCTGAACAAAAGTAAGGAAAAATCAACTATGAGAAGTATTGTGTCGACTTACATCATGTGAATGGACAGAATCACTTTTTCTGCACTGGTTATCAAACCTATACAATAATCATGTGGTCCAGAAGTGAAGTCAATATAAGCAGAATTGGTACATATTAGCTAAGTGTGAGTTGTGTGTATGTGCAGTGGTGCATCTAGGCTTGGTAATTTGTAAAAGTTCAACTAAAATAATGGGTGTTGAACAAATCATGTGTTCCTAAGTAAATGTGTCACATATGGCAGTAAACATGTATGTTGACTAAAGTATTAGGAGCAATAATGGAAGAAGTAGTTGTAAATTCCATTTATGTCATGCACTGTTAGTGTAGCTTCAATTCATGTGTTAATGTGAGATCTAGGTACATATATGATACCTAAAGTACACATATGGCTCAGCCATTCTTATAGCCTAGATGCAAACATGCACATATTTATCAACCCACATTGACACACTTCATCAATGTGATAGATGGCCAGTTTAGTGGCTCAAGTTGCCTAGATTTCCTGCATCACAGTCCATTAATGTAAAACTGACACTGTCAATTAATATGCTATCAATCATGCCATACACCAGTAAATGGCATAGAATTAAATGAAACCAGGGTAAGGTATCCCAGTATACTCAGGATCTCAAACTCAACACTCTCTTGCAACATCAATGATGTCATAATCAAGGCACGTAAGTACTAAATTACCAAAAGGCAAATTCACATACATACATGTGAAATCTAAAAGTGCTGTTTAGAAAGTTACCTTTAGCTACATCAGTTTGTCCCATATAAAAATGGCCTACATTGCCATACCTATGTGTCAATCTAAGTTCAGCACTACACCAGGCCATCCAAAAAGCATTGGCTGTTGTTGTCAAAAAACTATCTAAGTCACATGTTGGAAATTCACTAAATGTACTAAGCAAATAGCCATGCTAAATTAAGTGAACAAATCAAAGGCTGTGCTAATGTCACATAGGCAAGTGAGGACATCATATGTGTCAAAAGGACAAATGTATGTGTGAATGTCAAACATGTTAGCACTGTCACAACCTACAATGGGCTGAATATATTCCAGAGATTCCGATCCTGTGTGTAACTTTGCACATGTAGTGAGTGCAAATAACATATTGCTGTTAAGACCATTCCAAAACACTTTTCATAGTAATCTACTGCTTAAACATAAAAATCAGTATGTAGAAGTGTCCTATGTCTCAGGATATGGACAATATGTGCAATGACACATAGAACTTGAAGATACATGTGCAAAGCAATATTCGACAGTGTACATATCAGTCAAAAGTATATGAAATCCATATGAGTTTGCCACCATACTTAACACACATGGACAGTTCCGTCTAAGTAACAATGTGCAAATTCATTTATTGTTGTATTTTTATACTTTTTAAGTGATCAAGGACATGGGTTGTAGTCATGGGTCATGACCCCATTCAACAATCCTCAGATGGAGGCCAAAAAGTAGTTTAACATGAGACTCATCAAGACAAGAAACGTTGTTTGGAGGAGTTTTGGGGAACTAAAGTCCAGTTTCTGATGCCTGGATATGTCAGGGGGAAGGCTATGTACTAATAATACTGGTAGATCCAATATTGCACAATATCTGTTTAAAACTACCCAATGTTAGAAATAGGATTTCTGGTTTGCTGAGGTATGCACTGAGGACAGGCAGGAACCACCATTCTAGTCAGTGTATGCTAGATTCAAACTGAAAGAAAACCTGTGCTCACCATCTGGTAGCTTGGCATAGAGCAGTCAGGCTTATCTAAAGAAGCAATGTGTAAATTATTTATGCAACACACACACTCAGTAACACAATGAATACAACACAAACAAAATCCACATAGGTTTAGAAAAATAGATTTTTATATTCCGAACAAACCAAGAGCAAAAGAACAAAAATCTGGAGTTGAGAGGCACCAATTGATGTGCCAGATTCTGCCACACAATTGAGGGTATGCGTCAATCTCACCAAGCAGCAGCAGTGGCAACACGCTGTCTGATGCATCGATCTCTGGAGGAAGAGAGCTGGTTCCGATGTGATGCGTCGATTTTACTCCCAGATCAGGGTCAATGTGTCGGTTCTGTTACACACAGACTGGAGATGCATTGAAATCCGTGTTGGAAGTATCTGGGACACTTCCAGTGAGCCAGGCACAAGAGCAGGGGTCGAGACTTTGACATCCCTGAGTCTCAAGTAACAGGAGGCAAGCCAGCAAGCAGTTGGAGATCACTTGGAGGGAAAGCAGAGTCCAGCTCTCCTTCAGCAGAGTCAGAGAGCAGCAGGCAGCAGGGCAACACAAGAGAAAAGTAGGCCTTCCAAATCTGCAGTCCAAAGATGAGTCCTTTAAGCAGCACAGCAGTCCTTTTGACAGAGGTTCAGTTCAAGATCCAAAGATGTCTTATTTTAAGGGGACAGAGACTCAGTAATTATACCCCAAAGTGCCTTTGATTTGGGGGTGACTTCAAAGCAGCTCTGTGAAGTGCACAAGGAACCCTTTCATCCCAGTCCTGTCTGCCAGGTTATCTGTGGGGATAATCAGTGCTTTGTGTAAACACAGGCTATTCCAGTGAAGTATTTGCCCCTCCCTTTCATCCTGCCCATGCAAGGCCATCAGAATGCAGATGTATGTAGATGGGTACTCAGTCACACCTATCCTTCCTGTGTTGAGGCTGTGTAGAGGGAATACACAAAGTGTAGCTGTCACCCACCCCAGATATGTATTAGAGACAGGCTTTCAGGCACATAGAGCAGTAAGTGTAGAGAAATGTCCACTTTCTAAAAGTGATACAAACAATAATGGTCCAATCCGAAAAGGACAACAGGATTGATCAGAATCCGGGAGGACTAATTTAATCAACTCCTCCAAGCATTATTTATATGGACCCCTCTGAATCACTTACAACAGATAAGAGTTCAAAGCAGAAATTTTGAACAAATCAAAAAAAATTAAGTAAATAAATACATTTTTCAGACACACATGAAAATTGTATTCAAAATTGTTTTGAAGTTATACCTGCAGGAAACATAGTATTTATACAGTTTTTAATATTCATACAGTTACTTCATTAAACTCTTAGCTCCAGAAAACATTTTTTGTGATAGAATAGGTGTTTAAAGAAGGTGCTCTTGAAGAATTTAATGTGAAGAAGAAAGAGGGCATGGATTGTTACATATACCAAATTTCTTTCCATGGAAGCCTGTCCAACATATAAGCGCATTACAAAAATAAAATCTATTTCATCCAAAGGTGGCATAGGCATTAAATACAAATTGCTACCCTGTTACTCATCTATTCAATCCAGGCTTTTTATGGGATGTCGACGTTTCAAACTGACACAAAGGAAACAACCAATGATTGCCTCAACAGCGGGTCTTCTTCAGGACTGGGTGGGTTAATAAAGAAGGTGCAACCTGAACAAAGAGGGGATAGTGTTTAGATAATTAAATTAAAATGATGTGTGTGTGTCAAGTGCGTCTCTATTCAAAGCTATGCCCTCACCTGGAAACATCCGTCATCAATGTGTGTTAAAACAATTTATAATTGCAAAGGACTGTAAAAGGCAACGGGCTCATCAGTAATTGGCAGTATTAATCTACCTAAAGAGTAACAATAGATGAAAGCCATCTCTAATTTGGTGGACCCACAGACTGAGAGACTTATGGCCTCAGTCGCCAGTAAAGCTTAACTTGTAAACGTGGTTTAGGTTGTCAGAAAGGTCCGCAGAGCTAACTTATAACAATATCCTCCCAGCACATGGATTGAATCCAAAACACTTTTCTAGGGGAAACCAAATTCCCACATCTGCCCATTCGTGAATGACTCACATCAGGCCCTAAAAACATAGAATGCATCAGACAGTTAAAACTAAAACCGGCAGACAAGTAATACTAAAGCCGGCAACACAAGCTGAATAGTTTTGGTGCTGCATGTTCGACTGGTCCGCACACCTCTTAATGCTACACAGTATCCTTTTCTGGTGGCTGTCAACAAAAGGACGGCTGCAAGTGAAGTGAATTTATAGCTGCCTACATGTCACCCTGCGCATAGGCACTAGAGTGTGTGCGCGTTGGTCAGACATGAGTGTAATAGCAGAGACAAGAAGGAGTCACTCTCAGTCCATCATCTTCGGTCATCACAATTGTAATATAACCTGGGTACGGGCAACCCAGCATATCAAAATTCCCTTAACGCGAGATAGCAAAATGCTATAACTGCCAGCATGTTAAAACAGATGCGGTGCGGTACCCTGCTCACACGAGTTTAATGAGTTAAGATTATCTCATTCGTCAACCCAAACCAGAAATAAACATCCATCTCATCAATGAGCCCTAACTGCTACTAGCTTCTAATAAACTTTGTCAAGCCCTCTCCAGGATGTGTACATAGTACCAGTAAAACCAAAGATCAAAAAGAAATTTTAGATGAGAAGGCACTGGTGAATGCTACGGAAGCCCTTGGACGATTCGAGATTTTGACACCAACACACAGGCTTATAAACTTGACAAATTGGCGAGGGACAGTAGACTTTATGATAAGAAAATAACATACTCCTGCCTCACAGACAGTTATCACAATCATGATTCCCAGGGTCTCTACACTAGTAGAGGGAGGGAAGGCTTTAGGAGACATAAGACCTTCTCAGAATCCTCAGGGGCCAGCGGCAGTGATACAGAACACCCAGGGAGCAGCTCTGGTTTTTATTACCAGAGTTATAATTACCAAGATCAGGTACTGGTTCCTTTTAAGGGGATGACCAATGGATTCAGCCCAGGAGGGCAAGGAGGAGAGAATGTGGCCTAAGGGCTAGAGCAGTCAACCTTGAAGCTGGGGAACCAGGTTTGAGTCTTGGCGGGGGCGCTCAACATCCTGTGATTCTGGGCAAATCACAGAATCTCCTGGGACTACAAAAATTAATGTAATGCTCATGTGCTCATGTAAAGCGCTCTAATACCTTCGGGTCGAGTTGGCGCTATATAAAACTTCAAAAATAAAAAATAAAGAGGAGGGGAGGTCAACCTTGGAACAGAGGACACCCCAGTGAACTGGCGTGGGGCGGAGGCAGGAACAGGGCAGGAAGCAGGCACGCTTTCAGCAAGAAAACCACAGGAAAATACAGATCCAGAGACAGTACTACAGATGGTTAACCACCAGTTTACTAGTCCCATTGTGAACCTTTCTGATTTTACACTCACGTCAGCAGCGGAAGAGGTTTTATCAAAAGGATTATCTTTTGTACCCACAGCTGTTCCAAATTCCTTTAACTTAAAGATGGAACTACATCAGTTAATTCTGAAAGTCCATCTAGAATATGATTTTAATAAAATACCCTCCCAGGCTACTTTTTCCAACACTGGACTGAGGTCACCATCTAGTTTTACACCCCAGCCCATTTGATGACACATAGAATACTGGACTTTGAACAGGTGATGCTTAGGGACACAATGAACCTCATCTTCAAAACCAAATATGGGAAATACAATGTGTCTAAAGTCGAACGTAAGGCTTTGAAAACATTAAAACAGAATACAACTATAGTGATAAAGTCAGTGGACAAGGGAGGGCCTATAGTGGTCCAGAATGTGTCTTATTATAAATCTGAGATTGACTCACAGTTGCTGGATGGGGTCAGTTATAAGAAACTAAACATAACTACATTGGGTGACAAATGTGGGGTTAGAAGAGGGTTATCTCAGTGAACTTGAGCATGATTTCCTGAACAAACAGCAACCTCGAACCCCCACAATCTATACACTCCCTAAGATCCACAAAGGTTTGAAAAGACCTCCAGGTAGACCAATAGTCTCCAGATGTGGCTACAATTTGGAGCCTGTGTGTAAATATGTGGATTTATTTTTTAAGCCTAGTGTTGGATCCACACAGGGGTACCTGAGTGATATGATGGAGACCATAAAACTGATTGATAATTTTGCGTTTGACCCCAGTGAACAAATGCTGGTTACAATGGATATCACCTCCCTTTATACAAACATCCCACAGTTTCCAGCTTTGGAGGTCATCATGGAAGTTTTAAAAGAAGACCCCAGCCAGGAGAGGTCATAATGATTTCATAATAGGCCTGCTGGATATAGCCATGAAAAAAAAACTTTTTACTTTCAGGGTGATTATTTTTTACAAACAAAAGGTGTTATAATGGGGCAACTTTTGCACCGGACCTAGCCATCCTCTATCTGGATCATTATGAGAACGTACATATTTTTAATACTGGTGCAACCTATAGAGACCACATAACAATTTGGCGACTTTATATTGACAACATATTGATGGTTTGGACAGGGAGTGTGGAACAGCTATTCGATTTCTATAGATTGCTGAATGGGAGATCAGAGAATATTAAGTTCACCATCAAATACAGCTAAGAGGCGATTGATTTCTTAGACATCACTAATAAAGTATAGGGTAATCATATGAACACAACACTCTTCAGAAAGAATAGTGAAAGGAATACCCTTCTATAATATTCTAGTCATCATCCTAGAAACCTAAGGGTAATTTACCCTATGATCAGTTCCTCCATCTCCGGAGGAACTGTTCATGTAGACAAGATTATTTCAGAGAATCCTAGGATTTATTGGAACATTTGTTGGTAAGGGGGTACTCAAAGAACCTAGTGAAGAAGGCCAGAAAAAAGAGCTTGGTTCTGACCACGTGGGACCATGCTTGGACCCAAGCAGCGTAATATATAACCAATGACAGGATGAATTGCTTGAATACTTTTAACACACGGAGGAAGATTGTCAATTGGCATTGGTCTCTAGTAGCTGATGAGATTGAGATGAGGCAACTGCCCATTTACTCCTTTAGAAGGGGGAAGAACATAAAAGATTATGTAGTGAGTTCGCTCTTAGGGGAACCGCCCAAACCCTCCATACGAAGACTATGGAATCTTCCACAGCTTATGGTCCATTTTAAGTGTGGGAGTTGCAAAGCCTGTGAACTAACTCTGGAGACAAAGACTTTCAGTCACAATGGACAGACATACACATTTAGGAAGTACACTAACTGCATCAACACGGATGTGATCTATGTGATTAAGTGTCCATGCGGCCTTCTATATGTAGGCCAAACAAGACAAAAGGTGAAAGTACGCATCATGCAGCATTTCAGTAGGATAAGATGTAAGGTGTAAGGAGCACTGCTTGTGGAGCATTTCACTTCAGAAAATCACCCCATGGATAGCATGAGGTGGTTGGTAATTGAGAGAGTACGTCCCAATCCCAGGGGTGGGGATTTTGTAAACATTCTAAATCTACATGAATGGAAATGAATCCACCTTTTGGATACTATAGCCCGGGGCCGGAATGAGTATCAAGAGATATCACATCAAGTGGCTAGTCTGAATAATGGATGAATTCCAAGTGTTATGTGTAACTATATTTAAGGTTCATTTATATGCAACCTTTGATTATTACTCACTATTACCATATAGACCTTGCTACTAGATACATTAGTGGTAATGATGCTGATAAATGAATAATGTAACCCATTACCAATTTATGTTTATGTCTAATTGAAAAATAATACAGTGTGATATGGTTTCTCTAGATATACCCCTAGACAGAATGCTATTGAATAGTTACTGAGTATTGTTTAAAAGGCTATATGTAATTAATCACCCATATATGACGTAATTCTAAATTACAGTAATTGAAATTAATCTGTCTGTAATTGCACGCACTTCTCTGAATAAGATCTATCTCAATATACTGACTTTCAATTCACGAACCCCCTTCTTGTTCTTTGGTTTTACTGGTACTACGTACGCATCCTCGAGAATGCTTGACAAAGTTTTTTACAAGCTAGTAGCAGAAAGGGCCCATTGATTAGAGGGATGTTGATGTCTGGCTTGGACTGACGAGTGAGTTAATCTTAACTCATCACGCCCGTGTGAGCTGGGTACCACACCGCATGTGTTTTAACATGCCGTCAGTTATGGCATTATGTTATCTCACGTTAAGAGGATCTTGATATGCTGGGTTGCCTGTACCTGGGTTATTTTACAATTGTAATGACCAAAGATGATGGACAGAGCGTGACTCTTCCTTGTCTCTGCTACAACATTCATATCTAACCAACGCACACACACTCCAGTGCCTACGTACACAGTGACATAAAGGTGGCTATAAATTCACTTTACTCATGGCTGTCCTATTGTTGACATCTGCTGGAATAGGATACTGTGTAGCATGAAGAGGTGAGTGGATATGCCAAAAATGCAGCACAGAAACAAATTAGCTTTTGTTGCTAGCTTTAGTTTAACTTGTCTGCTGCTATTAGTTTTAACTGTCTGATGCACTGTATGTTGTTTTTAAGACCTGATGTGATTCATTCACGAACAGTCAGATGTGGGAATTGGGTTTCCTCTTGAAAAGTGTTTTGGATTCAATTAATGTGCTGGAAGGATATTGTTATAAATTACCTCTGCGGACCTTTCTGACAACCTAAACCATGTTTACAAGGTGAGCTTTACTAGCAACTGAGGCCCTAAGTCGATCAGTCTGTAGGTCAGCCAAATCAGTGATGGCTTTCATCTTGTTGGTACTCTTTAGGTAGATTAATACTTGCAATTACTAATGAACCTTTTGGTCTTATACATTCCTTGGCAATTATAAATGGTTTTACCACAAATGGATGATGGATGTATCCAAGTGAGGGTATAATTGTTTTGAATAGAATTGCACTTGACAAATTCAAATCTTTTTAATTTAATCATCTAAACACTATTCCCTCTTTGTTCAGGTTGCTCCTTCTTTATTCACCCACCCAGTCCTGAAGAAGACCCGCTGTTGAGGCAATCATTGGCCCTTTCCTTTGTATTGGGTCGAAACGTTGGCATTCCATTAAAAGCCTGGATTGAATAGATGATTCACAGGGTGGCAATTTGCATTTAATAACTGTGCTGCCTTTCGGTGAAATAGATTTTGTTTTTGTTACGTACATATTTGTTGGACAGGCTTCCATAGATAGAAATATGGTATGTAATGGGTCCATACCCTCTTTCTTCTTCACTTTTAATTCTTCACGAGCACCTTCTCTGATAACTTTTTCTATCACAAAATAAATTCCGGAGCTAAGAGTTTAATGAATAACTGTATGAATAATAAAAATTGTATGAACACCATGTTCCCTGCAAATATAACTTCAAAAGGTTTTTGAACACATTTTTCATGTGTCTGAAAAATGCATTTTGTTAATAATTTTGTTTGATTAATTCTGTTTTTCTGCTTTGACCTCATCTGTTGTGATTGATTCAGAGGGGGTCCATATAGATAATGCTCGAAGGGGTGAATAATTTAGCCCACCCAGATTCAGATCAATCCTTTTGCCCTTTTCCGAATGGACCATTGTTGTTTGTTTCACTAGTTACTCAGGTCCTTTGGATTAATTTTGGGTTACCCCTTTGTTTTGCAATAGCCACTTTCTAGAAGTGACATTTCTTAAACAGTCATGTTAAATCCAACTTCACCAATAAGGAGAATTTATCATTACGATTCCAAACATATGAAACATGATAAAGCTACTCCTCTCTGATCAGCAATTACAGCTTAAAAGTGCATTAAGGAATTCCCAAAGCTAGCCTATGAAAGGAGTAGGCTCACAGTAGTGAAAAACAAAATAGGCTGTTTGTCACTGCCAGGATATGCAAAACAGAAAGATACATGTCCAACCTTTTACTTACATAGCACCCTCACCTTAGAGTTACTTAGGGCCTACCTTTGGGGTGACTTATAAGTAATAAAAGGGAGGGGGTTAATACTTGGCAAGTAGTTTTAAATGTCAAGTCAAAGTGGCAGTAAACTGCACACACAGTCACTGCAGTGGCAGGCCTGAGTCAGGTTTGAAAGGCTACTTCTGTGGCTGGCACAATCAGTGCTGTAGCCCATTAGTAGCATTTGAAGTACAGGCCCTGGATATAAGGTATACTACTTTACTTGGGACTTACTAGTACAACAAATATGCCAAGCAGATATACACCAATGTCATCATGTTTATGGGAGAAGCACATGCACATTAGCTCTGATTAGCGGTGGTAAAGTGCTCAGGGTCCTAAGGCCAAAAAAAAAGAATCAGCAAAAACAGGAGGTAAAAGGCAAAAGGTCTGGGGAAAGACCACCCTAAGGATAACAGGTCTAACATGCAACAAATTTATTTTACAGATGAGTAATATGCCAATGACCTAGGCCTGATGAATCTGACTGGGATTGGGTTACAAAGGTTGCTTAACCACCTTATTCTCTATTGCATCAAAAACAAAATGACAATCAACTCACAAAAACTCAGGTTGTGGTTTTTGGCAGGAAGATCAACAAGAAGGGGAGCTGGTCATTGGGTGGCCAATCTATTCTTCGAAGCATGTCATAAATATCTTGGCGTCTGGCTACAAGATCGGCTGTTGTACCGACTCCATCTAAATTCACTGAAACCAAGAATTGCTTTTTTGATTGCAGCATTTCAATTAATACATTGAAAACTACAAAGCCTGACCTTCCAGCCACTACTCACAGCAATGAAAGCCAAATTCATCCCAACACTCAGCTATGGGATAGAAGCCTTTCCAGAAAAGTTTGGGGTTTCCTCAACTCATCACAAAGCAAGGTATTCCGTCTCCTGTTCCATCTCCCACAGAATGCGCCGCCTTCTCAGATTCGACTCGAATTCGGCATGAATAGCCAAGATCTAACACAAAAGGGCTCCTTCCTCAAATAAATGTTGATTTTAAGGTCCGCAGATAAAGCCACACTACGCGTTCTGATGTGGAAGGAAATTCAAACTGGTCTTCAGACAAATTAAAAAAACTGGGCCCAGGCCCTTGAACTGGCCCAGAAGGACCTGAAAGCAAAAGAGCTATGGGATCTATCACTACCCCACAACTTCTTTAAAAGCCTATTAAATAAACAAATAAGAAGGCTGTCTTGGCGCGGAGACATGGGAGAGCTCAGGAAAAGAAGTGATGCATGGACCATCATTGTCTCCTATAAGCAGCCTTGTCCACAGCTATATCTAATAACTCCACTCAGATTTTTCTACAAAAATAAGCTACTTCATCTGTGCTGTGGTTTATGGCTAATGCTTGATTACACCCCCAAATGGCACAGTATGCCATTTACATGAAGAAAGCTTGACCCATATTATATGGATCTGGCCACTCTGTTAGCTGAACGAAGATATTACTGAAAAAAATCTTTAATCAGTACGGTATTAGAACATGTCAGCATGCATTACTTTTTTGTGTGAAAGGCGAATAGCAGCCTTTAAAAAATGAATTCTCAAAGCTGACCAGCAATTTACAGCTAAAAGCCTGATGACTGCCACATAGTACTACCACCAAATATTATGCATTGATATAAGTTTGCAGTTTTGGTCCTAATTCGGGAAAGAATGACATAGCGCCAGTTTGAAAAAACTTGTAACAACATTGACTGTACCTAGCCACTGGTAAAAGGAACTTTAACATACGAATGTTGAGCCATCACTTGCCCAAATCAATTTTATTTTATTGTTCTC
Organism: Calotriton arnoldi; assembly: GCA_963921515.1. NCBI lineage: Eukaryota > Metazoa > Chordata > Amphibia > Caudata > Salamandridae > Calotriton > Calotriton arnoldi. Next base: position 41,714 of record CAWUFW010016069.1, read on the forward strand.
TTTACGAGTCTTGTCCGAACCCCTCATGCACTTTAGGCGATTTTGCACAGATACATTTGCACTTTAACCTGGAACCAAGGTAGGAACTGAAGAGCACAGCGTTACTGTGAACAAACTTGTAATTCCGTTGATTTCATTTGGTATACTGCTTGGTGTTCAAGGGAGTCACAGCACATGGTTGTGGAGACATAGGGGTATCTGTTTTGAGGACTCTTGCACAACCTTCTTTTGTACTTTAAGCGAGGATGCACATACACCACTGCACTTTACCTTGGAATAAGGCTGACCTAAATTAAACACTGGGAGACCTTATGTTAAACACTCTAAATAGACTATAATTATCATCTTTGTTCTCCCTAATCAAACATTGTCTAATGTTTTATTTTCACCATCGTCCTTTATGGAAATGAAAGTATAGCAATAGAGATAACCTATATGTTACATCTTGTCACACGCACTTTAACCAGAACTAATCGAAAATACTGTGACTTCGATGGCCATAGTTTACACAGCAATTCCTACTGCATTTTTCTATGAATTCTGTAGCAACTTTTCCTGTGGAGCTATTTTCTATACTAATTTACGTTTTTGAATCTAAGGAAATAGGAAAAAGTGCTTATGATGTTATCTGCATTAGTATACAAATTTTCGTTTTTTGTATTTCACATTTTTACACAGCAATTTGTCCGAAATAATACCATTTACAGTCAGTAATTATGAAGTCATTTTAGTATTCAACCGTTTGCAATTTTAACATTTTATTGGTTTTTCTTTAAAATTTATTGTGGTTTTTATTAACTGAAATAAACTTACTTTGACTTTCCAAATTGTACAGATGAGAACTCCTGCATGCATACACACACTCCAGAGATGCATTTTCTCTTTTAAATTGTGCACTGACAAATGCAGCCCTGGGAGAATGAGTGTACAGAAAATTGTTTATGTAAAGGTCACCATGGTTTTGGTACAATTGAATAACAGAAGATTTATGTCAGATATAAGTGTATTTGCCTGAGGCTAAATTGGTGAAGTGTAATACATTAATGTCTTGCAGGAGGGAGCCACCCACCCTTCATCTATGTTTGATTACCTGACACAGAGTACTGAAAGTTAGCAATGTGTGCTGCCTTGTGTTACTCCAGGTGAGTCATGCAATGCAGAAGCACACTAGCTGAACTTGCTTGCCTTATTACCGCTCATTTCTGTTTGTGACCAACTTTCACCCCACTTGCATGGTGCGATAGCAACACCAAAAGTGTGCTTAACTGCACAATTTCCCATGGACACATTGTCATGAGTGTAACTCACTGTTATGAATGATATGGTTGTAATCATATTGTAACTACATTTCCATAATGGACACCTACTTTGAGCTCACTTGGCTCAGTTTGCTTTGTTGTATTAGGAGATGTCTTTGTACTGAAGGCATATTGTCGATAACTCTAACTTTTTGGTGTAGGTCTTGGCTGGTATGCATGATTGTATGATAATGGTAGTCTTTTTTAGGAAACATCAAGTACATTTACAACTTGAGGTAATATGTGTTTCCTTTAACTCGCTAGATAACATGACAGTTGACGAATCAAGGACCTTTGACTTGAGGGAGGCTGCGTCTGGCTACCACACTTATCAAGGTCTTGCCCTGCCTTCAGTTTTTCCTGCATGACGTTCCTTATCGAACTTACTATTCAATGGAAACTACTGAGTAATACTTTTCCAGACTTATTGCTGGATTTTACCATTTATCAATCTAACACTGATCTAACACTGTTTCAAGTACACAGCCTTCAGAAACTCTTCAGACGAAACACGTGTTGGCTGCATATCTGTAATGAAGAATGTATTTCTACTGAACCACCACATGTCTATGCAGAGAATAATTGTATACACAAAACAAAATCAGGGGTTGTGAGATTTAAACACATCTTTACTTATGCATGAGGTATATTTTACTCAATAATCATGACTTCAAATTTGTTTTAGTAATGATTGAACACAAACGTGTTTTAAACTTTCACATTTGGTGTGATAAAAAAAAGGACAATCCACATTCTACTCGATAGATATACAGTGAAAAATATTTGAAAAACGTGTGAAATATGAAAAGATAAATCAAAAATACATTGTGATAACGTAAAATTTATACATGAACTAGGCTAAAATTGCATCCTCACCAATCCAAGATTTTACAAGACCAGAGCATTGCATTCACAGAAAGTGCTCTTAGTACTGGAACATATAAAGGGTCCAGAGGTATCTAATATGGACTTCCAATAGTTTCTTTAGACAAATGAATTTATACGTCCATATTGATACTGGTTGAACTAGGATCACCTATTGATCCCGGTCTACGCGTTTCAAACCCACACTTTCTTTGGGGATTCTCTTCACGACAAATGTGGCAGGAGGACGATGTGATCCAGAGGGAGCCCTAACAAGCTTTTGTAAAGGAATCACACTGGGCTCCAGAATCCACTTCTAAACAAATAAAAATTAAAGAGACTCACAGCACAATATGAGCAATCCAGAAAAGCCTGTCCTGCTTCTTTGATTTGGTGCACGAGTACAAATCCCTAATAACCTCGACAACCTATAAGTCGGAATCAAAACCTTTTGTCGTGCCCCCTAATAATTCAACAAACCTTTGTCCTGAAGAGAACCCCCAAAGAAAGTGTGGGTTCGAAACGCATTGACCAGGATCAATCGGGGATCCTAGATCAACCAGTATCAATATGGACGTATAAATTAATTTGTCTAAAGAAACTAATGGAAGCCCATATTAGATACCTCTGGACCCTTTATAGGTTCCAGTACTAAGAGCACTTTCTGTGAATGCAATGCTCTGTTCTTGTAAAATCTTGGATTGGTGAAGATGCAGTTTTAGCCTAGTTCAAGTATAAATTTTGCGTTATAACAATGTATTTTTGATTTATCTTTTCATATTTCACACATGTTTTTCAAATATTTTTCACTGTATATCCATCGAGTTGAATGTGGATTGTCCTTTCTTTTATCGCACCAAATGTGAAAGTTTAAAAAACGTTTGTGTTCAATCATTACTAAAACAAATTTGAAGTCATGATTATTGAGTAAAATGTACCTCATGCATAAGTAAAGATGTGTTTAAATTTCACAACCACCTGATTTTGTTTTGTGTATACAATTGTCTAAGGCCCAAGGAGGTTGTAGGTAAGGGACAAATCCCCCAATTTATGCAGAGAATAAAGCATCTTTGACACCAAACTATAAGCCTGAAATAAGAAGATTATTACATCTAATTTTATACTTCAACCGTGGACTGCATGTGTGTGCTTTGTTTTTTTATTGACTGATGTGACATTAACTTCTAGGCACCACTTGCACCATGTCACAAGGGTGCCTGCATTCCCTCTGACCATTAGTTAGCACCACAGCACTGAGCAAAACATGTTATTTTGTTATGCCTAACAAATAATTCTACACTCCGGCTTTCACACAGTTAATCACACCAATCTGCTTTGCTGTACTGTCTTGCATGCAATTTGTGCAATATTGTGGCTGAGGGGTCATATTTGACACACATCAACACAACTCTACACAGCAAGCAACGTTGCTGCACTGCAAAAAAGGGTAAAGGCATGTATATAACATACTTTAATTTTTTGTGTGGAATCCAGTAGTTTCTTAGCACACACAGTCATCCCCACAGTCCACAACAGTAGACACTGAGAACCATCTCTGAAGGGGATAGGCACGGTCACACTTGGAAATATGCATCAGCTCAAGCTCTCTCTATTTCCTCAGAATCCAAGATGCTCGTCTGCAGAGTCCCGCAAATCTCTTCACTCAGCCCGCTCACTTGTACTTGTACATGATTCCTCTGGCAATCATCATTCAGACCCAGGGACTCTTCTTAATCTCACACACTGATGACACCCATATCATACATTGACTCTCAGGAGACGCCAACACCACCAACATTTGTTACAGCTGCAATCGACCAACATGCCTACCTGTATGTGAGAGTAATGGCTCATACTGTGCCTCAAAAGATAGCAGTGAGGATATTCTGCAACATGTACCTACCCTGGTTGCCCACACGACTAGGCCAAAACACCTCACCCTCCAACCGGTGCACAGACATAATATCGAGTTTTTAATATCGACCTACATTAATATCGAGTTTTAAATATCGACGACCAGAATATCGACCTGAAGGTAAGAAATATTGTTTTTGTTAATATCGAAGTTAGTAATATCGATAGCAAAAATATCGATGTTAATAATATCGATGTTTATATTAGTGTTATGTATTTTAGTATGTATTTTATATGTATGTGTTCTATATTTTTTGTTAAGTATTGTACAGTTTTTTTAAATATATGTATAAAATTTTTAGAAGTTAGTAATTTTTTTAAAGTAAATTATGCGTTTTAGTACCGTAGCGGGTTGTGGGTTTATAGGGGAATAGGGTGGGCAGTAATTTAATTATAGTAAACCAAATAATAATTTTTAGGGATTATTAATTATTTTTAATAAAATTTTGCGTTTTAGTTGTGTAGCGGGTTGTGGGTTTATAGGGAATAGGGTGGGAAGTAATTTAATTGTAATTAAGTAATTATTAATTTTTATTTATTGGTATTGATAATTAATTAATTGTTAATTAATTATTAATTGGTAATTAATTTTTATTAATTGTTAATTATATTAATTGTATTAATTTCTTATTGGAGCGGGTTGTGGGTTTATAGGGGAATAGGGTGGGAAGTAATTTAATTGTAATTAAGTAATTATTAATTTTTATTTTTGGGTATTGATAATGAATTTATTGTTAATTAATTATTAACTGGTAATTACTTTTATTAATTATTATTTATTGGTATTGATGATTATTTTATTGTTAATTAATTATTAATTCGAAATTAATTTTCATTAATTGATTAATTGATAATTAAATTAATTGTGTGAAATTTTATGTGCAGTGGGTTGTGTGTTTATTGGGGAATAGGGTGGGAAGTAATTTAATGTTATTAAAGTAATTATTAATTTTAATTTATTGGTATTTTTAAATAATTTATTGTTAATTTATTATTAAATCATTATTTAATTACAACAATTATTTAATTTATAATTATGTTATTTTTAACCCCTACGCTATCCAACACTTTCCCTTCTGTTGCACTCTCTGGAGTGGGAATAGTAATTTTTACCCCTACGCTATCCAACACTTTCCCTACTGTTGCACTCACTGGAGTGGGAATAGTAATTTTTACCCCTACGCTATCCAACACTTTCCCTACTGTTGCACTCTCTGGAGTGGGAATAGTAGTTTTTACCCCTACGCTATCCAACACTTTCCCTACTGTTGCACTCACTGGAGTGGGAATAGTAATTTTGACCCCTAGGCTATCCAACACTTTCCCTACTGTTGCACTCTTTGGAGTTGGAATAGTAATTTTTACCCCTACGCTATCCAACACTTTCCCTACTGTTGCACTCTGTGGAGTAAGTATATATATTCTTTTATATATGTATATGTTTAATTTATTTTAACATTATATGTATTAGTTATTATTTTTAAACATGTTTTAATATTTTTAACTATGGTTCTTTTAATTATATCTATTATTTACTTTATTTTACATTCTTTTTTAACATTTAAAAAAACCGATATTTTTTACAACTATATTTTTGACATCGATATTTTTTTCTCTCGATATTTTTGTACTTACCATTATGTAGATAGGATGTCGATATTCTTGACTTCGATATTTTTGCATCGATATTTTGGTACCTCGATATTTGGTCCATCGATATTTTGTCAGTGATCCCCTCCAACCATTCCACAAACCTGTCCATCATGCTGGGTACCTACCTCACCCTGATACTTCACAATTCCGGGGCCGATTCCGATCTCGGCCGGTAGGGCTCCGAATCGGATTCGGCTTTACCGGATCCGATTCGGAGCCCTGTTTCCCGACCGAACCGTACGCGGGTCCGGCTGAGCGAGTACGATGCGAAATCTCCGACCGACTCGTCCGGGCGTCCCGACCGCTCCGACCGACTCGCTCCCAGCTCGAACCGCTCCGACCGACTCGCTCGGACTCGACTCGCACCGCGCAATGGAGACGTTTCCCGGCCGGGTAAGTACGATGCGCGCCGCGAGCAGTCCGACCGAGCCGCGCACTCCGGCTCGTAAGAGCTGTCGGAGCCGTACTTTGGGGGTCCGTGTCGGACCCCCTGTACGCGTAGGCCGCGCGAGTCGCACACAGGGGGACCCATGGGTCCGCCCTACCTGTGCGTGTACGGCGCGAATCGCTTCGCCGCGTACCCGCTGTAGGGGGCGCCCTTGTCCGACTCGCACCCATTGAGTCAATGGGAGCCCGCGTACGCGTTGTACGACCGGCTCCCATTGACTTCAATGGGAGTCCGACCGACTCGAGTCCGATAACATACGGACGCATCGTACTCGTTCGGTCGGACTGCACGGGTCCGATTCGGTCGGAAATCTCTCCGGGTCCGGCTCGGTCGGAGAAATTTCCGGCCCGAATCGGAATCGACCCCTCCATGTTTCACCTCCATCTGCTTTCACATATGTTGCATAGTCAGTCTTTTCTTTTTACGGCTCCCTCCTGACACCTGTGACACCATCATCCAGGCCCTCATCACATGTAGACTGTAGTACACAAATGCCCTCTACCACAGGATCTCTGCATAGCTGTAGGAAAGTAGGTTTCTGTTCAGGTACCCCCCACTTTTTGCCAGATTTCTGATGCACCTTGACTTCATGTGCCCTGTGTCCCTGCCAATGAGGTTCCCAGGGCCTGTGTTCTTACCCAAGACTGTACCTTTGTGCCCCCAATTGGCACCTCTCTGTCCACATGTAAGTCCCCTGTAAAAGGTACCATGGGTACCAAGGGCACTGTGACCAGGGAAGGCCTCAAAGGGCTACAGCAAATATTGTGCCACCCTTAGAGGTCCTGTACCTTAACACACACACACTGCCATTGCAGACTGCATGCTTTGTTGCAGAGAAAAGTTAAGAGTCGACATGGCACACATACATGTGTCCTAAACAAAGACAAAGAAGGGAGGGTCCCAGGAATATTTTAGAGACCTGCAAGGATTATGCCCCCAATCCATACATTTAACAACAAAGAAATCCTTGGGTCTGAGATGCCTGTACAGGCAGAAGAGAACACTAGAGGTAGTCTCTAGGAGGAAATTCCTTTCAGGACGAAATCCCTCACCCACCATAGATGGCATGCTTCATCATCTGGGATTCTCCTCTTGGCGGGAAAGCCAAGGGCTACAACTCCCTCACTGAGAGAAAGGAGCTCAGGGATGTTTTTATTCCTACACTTTCTAGGATATACTAAATACAGATGAGAAAGGCCAAAACTAGTGTGATGAGGGCGCAGTGCAACAAAAAGAAGAAAAACTCTAAAGTGTAGGTGGTGAAACTAAAACTAACTAGCAAGAGCGATGGAGTTACCTTTATTCGTTCGTTGTCGTTGTCAGGATTAAAAACAGTGCACCTGCAGTATGGATATAAAACTGCACGTGTCAGACGAAAAAAGTAGGTCTACATGTTTCAGCCTTGGAGACCCAGAATGGTATCGCAGCTTTCGTCAGGACCTTTAAGCAATGCTACTGCATAAATAAGACGTGAAAATCGTGAGAATAAAAGGTAAAAAGTGAAATACAACACCAGTAATCTATCTGTTTTTCAGTGTTCGATTTACTGGCCGTACCTATAAGAGAGACACAAGCAACAAGAAAAAAACAGTAGGTTAGAGATTCACAACATGTCATTCAGTACATAGTAAGGAGCTAGTGGGATGCCAATATCTCCACGTTCAATCCACTTGCGGTTTTTAAAATCAATGAAAAAGTTGTCTTACCCGTGGTGTACTGATAAGGAGCCTCACCTCAACCTGGCAACAGCTCAGGGGAGGGGCACCGCTCTAAAAGGAATGGAAGTAAAAGTGTCAAACACACTCAACGAGTTGGTCCGACACAACTACCCTGAAGTGAAATATTTGAAAAGAGAACCGATCATAGAGAGGCCTCTAAGGCATATACTGACAAATGGCACCTAGAGCCCTCAGAGAGAGGCTATGAAACTAATGGCTCTTACCGAAATAACAGTGTATCAGTTGAACCAAGGCTATCTAGATCAAAAGCCCTCTACACACATCTCTGATTAATAACTCGGATAATGCTGGGTGCTTGCTAAGTACAACATTTGAAAAAGCCTATCTGTTTAAGCCAATGCACAAGTTCACAGAATTCATTTTTATGGCTGGTTTAAAAAAACACTCTAGTGCTCTAATATGTGTTTCTTTGTCAATAAGCGTCAGTGTTCTTAGACGGTAATGCGCTAGATAATAATGGGTAAATATGCCAAAAGGTAACTATCTCCCCCGCTTGTAAACAGGTATTTTTATGTAGTAAGTGAATGCAAAGGTAAAATGATGTTTATGTTCACTCTTTGTCAACCCACAGAAATAGACTATGCAGACAGGGTATAAAAGTAAGTTGACATAAACATTTTCATCAGGCCACGAGAGTATGAAGACTAATCATAGGCATCCTCTGTATGATGAACAGAAAGGTAGTCGGACCACCTATAAGCATACTCTTAGTCGGAAGGCAGTACAGCCAACCGTATGCGCACTTACTATAAGTGACAATAGGCTCGGGACTGAGAGAAATCACCCCGTAGGCGTACTCTGTGTGGTTAACAAAGAAACAGTAAAACCACTTGTATGCATACTCTTTATCAGAAACGGGAAAACAGTCCAACCACCCATGAGCGCACTTAAACATAAGAACCACTAAAGTGCTTAGCTCGTAGAGCGGAATAGAAATCAGCCTGTATCTATGCGTGTCTCCCCGTTATCAGAATGGCTATGGCTTGTTAAGCGGTGACTCGCTATTGAGCTACAATAACCCGATGTCAAGTTCTACATACCAGAAAAATTAGAAAAACGAGCTACCCTTACCTTTCCGTCGGTACCTCAGTCAGGCATTGAACTGCTGCCGGAGGTGAAGGGCCGCTCGCAGAGTGTACTCCTTTTGACTCACTCGGCAGCGGGAAAACGGAATGGTGACGTCACCGCGTTCCCTCAGGGGAACGATGCAATGACGTTGCCGCTTGCCCGCGTCAGGGATTTCTGGGGAATGTAGTGTTTACAAGTAAAAAGGAAAAGGTGGTCCCGCGCATTCACTTGGGTTCGAATACTGCAGGGAATGTATTTAAGGAAAACCCTGCGTTTAAAACATAAAGTGAATATTCATGTATTGTCCATTCCACAAGTAGAGGACTAATGTGGAGGCATGCGGGTTTGTTGATGTACATTATAGATTAGGTTCTGGAAAGCAGTGCACCTATAGGAAACATAAAAATACCTGTTTACAAGCGGGGGAGATAGTTACCTTTTGGCATATTTACCTATTATTATCTAGCGCATTACTGTCTAAGAACACTGACGCTTATTGACAAAGCAGCACATATTAGAGCACTAGAGTGTTTTTTGAAGCCAGCCATAAAAACGAATTCTGTGAACATGTGCATTGGCTTAAACGTTGTACTTAGCAAGCACCCAGCATTATCCAAGTTATTAATCAGAGATGTGTGCAGAGGGCTTTCGATCTAGATAGCCTTGGTTCAACTGATACACTGTTATTTCGGTAAGAGCCTTTAGTTTCATAGCCTCTCTCTGAGGGCTCTAGGTGCCATTTGTCACTATATGCCTTAGAGGCCTCTCTATGATCGGTTCTCTTTTCAAATATTTCACTTCAGGGTAGTTGTGTCGGACCAACTCGACAGGGTAGTTGTGTCGGACCAACTTTACTTCCTTTCCTTTCAGAGCGGTGCCCCTCTCTTGACCTGTTGCCAGGTTGAGGTGAGGCTCCTTATCCATACACCACGGGTAAGACAACTTTTTCATTGATTTTAAAAACCACAAGTGGATTGAACGTGGAGATATTGGCATCCCACTAGCTCCTTACTATGTACTGAATGACATGTTGTGAATCTCTAACCTACTGGTTTTCTCTTGTTGCTTGTGTCTCTCTTATAGGTATGGCCAGTAAATCGAACACTGAAAAACAGATAGAATACTGCTGTTTTTGCACTTTTTACCTCTTATTCTCACGATTTTCACATATTATTTATGCAGTAGCATTGTTTAAAGGTCCTGACGAAAGCCGCGATACCATTCTGGGTCTCCAAGGCTGAAACATGTAGACCTACTTTTTATATCCATACTGCAGGTGCACTGTTTTTAATCCTGACAACGAGAACGAACGAATATAGGTAACTCCATCGCTCTCGCAAATTAGTTTTAGTTTCACCACCTACACTTTAGAGTTTTTCTTCTTTTTGTATCATTGTGCCCTCATCACACTAGTTTTGGCCTTTCTCATCTGAAGGATTTAGTATATCCTAGTGTAGGAATAAAACATCCCTGAGCTGCTTCCTCTCAGTGAGGGAGTTGTAGCCCTTGGCGAGACTAGGCTTTCCCGCCAAGAGGAAAAACCCAGATGATGAAGCATGCCACCTATGGTGGGTGAGGGATTTCGTCCTGAAAGGGATTTCCCCACAAGCTCCTTGAGACTACCTCTAGTGTTCTCTTCTGCCTGTACAGGCATCTCAGAACCCAGGATTTCTTTGTTGTTAAACACATACCGTGTGCCATGCCTGCAACCCACTGCCTATGGTATAGATAAGACACCCCTCTAGCTGGGTGCACTATACCACTGTTGAGGGTACAGTTGCATGAGCACTGTACCCCTACAGTATCTAAGTCCATTCTTAGACATTGTAAGTGCAGTAAAGCCATACAGAGTATATGGACTGGTAGTTTGTCAATACAAACTTCACAGCACCATAATGGCTTTTCTGAATTGTGGGAACGTTGGTAGCAAACCTCTCAGCATAATAGACCCACATTGATGCCAGTGTGGGATTTATTATACCGTACACTCAGAGGGCATCTTATAGATGCCCCCTGAAAAATGACCAGCCTCTGGTGGGTTCCCCGACTGGCAAACACCAGCCTACAACCACAAGACATGTTTCTGGATCCCTGAAAACAACAGGGCACCCACTGCCAAATCAGCACCCTGCACCCGGCAGCCCTTGTGCCGCTGTGGGTGCACCTTGTGTGCTAAATCGGATTCCCCTTTGCCCTGAGCTAAACCCTAGGAGCTTTGCTCCCTGAACCTTATAGCTTGCCCGAGAGCAGCCACCAACTGATGGCCCCCTAGTAGCCATAGTCTAACATTGGGCCTCAGCACTCTGCACCCGCCGCCCTAGTGCCTCTGAGGGGGTCTTTTTGAGTGCAACCTGGACCCTGGGGGAGCACTTGTTCAAACCCCAGAAACTCAACCCTCAAGACTGTTTACTTACCTGCAAACCGATAACCTCATTTTTTTTACATAGGATTGCATTGACTGTTTTCATCTGAAATACTTTTACTTGTTGTGGGTGTTTGTATAGACTCTAATTAAGAATGAACTCTCTTGGACCAAATATAAATACCAGACGTCATTCGCCTCAACATCCAATCAATTCAGGGTGCAACCACAGCACCAGGACCAAAGAACAATTATAAACACATTAATAAGAACTGAAAATAATATAAAAATATTTTTATTTAAAGTTGTTTTCTTAGGAATTATTCATGATTAAAAACAAATTCGATTTAAAATAAAAGAAAAAGATGACACCAATATAATTACAAACAACAAATGATCAAAGTGTAAATGAGAGACAACAAACATGTGAAACATACAAATCATCAAAATACGGTTATTTCAAAAGAATCAATCAATTAGATCAAAAGTCCGTCAGTGAATTATACGACTGGGCATGGACAGTTCCTTGAATATAACCTTAAAATAAAACAAGAGCGTCGACGCGTTTTGGTGGCAATGAATTATTGAGAAGCCACGTTCATCAGGACAAGGGTAATAATTGTCTCTCTTAATGGTACAATTTGTGGTACACTTTCATGTCACCTAATTAAAAACACAAATATACAAAATCACAACCATATATTTTATCATCAATACAAATTAAAAACATTATTATAAACAACAGTTTCAAGATGGTTTTAACTATAAATATATTCCCAAATGTCCTATTAAAACCAAGAACAGGCCTAAGCAAATAAGATGTATTTATAATTGTTGATTGGGGTCCGTATTTATCCTGTCTTTCATCTCACATTCATAACCACACCGGGTGAAAGAGACACCACTCATTCATCCAACCATGCTGCAATCTACTCACATCCTTAGAACCGACTATCTATATTAACACTGCTAAAATAAGCTTCATGCAGTGTATCATATTTTTAATCTTTTATATGAAGGAACACGAAGGAGATCCCTCCTCTGTTTTATGAATAGACAATTATATTTCTTATACATCTGACTAAAGATGTCAGGTCAAACCTTACATACTCATAACAAGGATGTGGTATAGTATTTAGAAACCACATATATGGGCTTAAACTATAACAACCTTTTTACCCATAACACCCACCTTTGCGATAAGTATGTAGTCAAATGGTGTTTGTATAGAAACATAAGAATGCGCTTTGATGATAGCTGTTTTACTTACCTTTTATCTGGGAAATGTCCCAGGGTAATATCTAGGCATATCACACTGAGTAGAAAAAGTAATCCAAACAATACTCTAACAAGTAATCAAAAGCAATCCAAAAGTAATTCCAACTGTATTTGAATATTCTACAAACCTGTAACAAAAGTCATTATGCATTCAGCTTGCTTGTTGATCAATCTGCCTGAAAAGTACAATTCCACTTCCCTGTACCAAGTCCTGCTTGGTTCTAAAAAATAAAATACAACAAAGCAATATTTTTAATACAAACAATTGGTCTGAGTTCAGTCTTCTTTCTGTTTCATCATTTCTTGTCTGAGTGTGTAAAATAAATGCTTAGCACTACCCTCTGATAAAGCCTAATTGCTCACCCACATAGAGAGTAAGGTGATATCTACTTTTACATCTGTAAGACTTTGGGGATACACTGGACTCTGTGCACACTATACCTTACTTTGGTATAGTATATACAGAGCCAGCTTCCTATAACAGCTGCTACAGAAGCGGCAAACTATCAAACACAGCAGTTCCCAACTATTACACAGCCTACCTTGTGGCACACATATCACACTTCACCTCATTGAGATAGAATGGCTCCCGCTCAGACACACTGCAAGTTCAATATGTTCAGCCACCCTTACAAGACACTACACTACCAGGGGCCTACCATCTATGCTTCCAACAAACTTGGACTCTGCTGTGCATCACCTGCATTCACCCCCACCCCCAATATCCATTTGATAGGCAGGATGGTCTCTTAAATAGCAGGCAACACCTGTACAAACCTCACCCAGCACATCAGGACAGCGAGTGCAATATGGTTTAGTGCTAGTGACTATACATCTGGCTGTTCACGTGATCCTACTTGGAGAGCCTGCACATACTCAGCACCTGGATAACCTCTCGGGTGAGAAGTTAACCCTCTGGCAATCCACATTACTTTAAATTACATTATATTCCACTTTTGGCTGCCTAGACCCAAGACAAGCACACTTGCTTCATGTTTTCTAAGGTCCATGCATGATGTGCTACTCCAGTCCATGTTTTTGCTTTATATTTTTTTCGACTTGTATTCCTGGTCAATCCAATTGTAGATTACAATACAAATCCGAGGATTTAATGGGCAACCTGAATACATCATACATCACACATAGATTAGAGAAACTTGGCTGGGCAGGGCATGAAAAATTGTGACTGGGCAATTAATTTACAGTCATGTAACATATGAGTTCATATGTGAGACATTCCTGCCCTTTTCCTTGCACACAATGCAGTGCAGTACAGCAAAGTGTCTTGCTGCACTGCACTGCATGACAGTTTGAACCATTTGGTCCCTTGTTTTCACTTACCCTGTAGTTCTTCCTGGTCCTCGATCGCAGCACTGTCCTGTCCGGGAACTCCTGCCACCAGCTCTGCTTGGATGAGTGACACCAACTGCTCCTCCAATTGATCCAACTCCTCCTGGACTTCAGGTCCTCCTCTGATCCTCAAGGCTGCCCTAAAGTACCTGGACAGTTTCTCTTTGGTCCTGCGCTTGTAGTCATGCCACCTCTTCTTGCACTCCAGCACTGTCCTTTTTTGTTTGGCCTACACTGTTAAGAGTATCCACTATAGGTTGCTAAATGGCGACCTACTTCCCTCATGGCAATTTGGCAGTGACAAAGAGAAGGTGTTCATTCTATGTCACCTCATATATTAATATTTGCTTCTGGTCCTCACTGAAATTGCTCTTCCTCTTCCCCTGAACTTCTGTTTGGTCATCTTGGCTGGGGTTGGCGTTGTTGCCCTCACTGCTTGTTGATGGTGTTCCCTCCATTTTTTTCCTGTTATTGGTCTTCAGATGTTTGGTGGATTCAAATGCGTTGTTTTTTTAAAGCTTTATGCTAAGCAGCCCACTCCTGTGTGACGCAAACCTTATTTGCAGCACGTAAAGGTACCTTATGACACACAAATCTGCTTTGTGTCATGTAGGTAGCAGAAGCATTTTGACACTTTGCGTCATTCTTCTTTCCAGTGCATCAGCATTTTTGACACACCTTTGGTACTTGTGATATGGTGCACCATACCATAAATACGGCGCATCCATGTAGCAATGAAGCGCTGCAACACAGGACAAGTTCTTCTCATGCAACACTGCCTCAACGCAGCATTGCATTAGAATTCATAAATATACCACCGAGTTCCAAACAGGAAAGGCTGGAACCTCCTCAAAGTCCTAAGTATTATCCTTTTTTAATGGCAGCTCAGTTCTGTTGCCTAGGAAGCAGACAGAGACTGATGAAGGCCATTGTACACTCTCAATCCACGTCATCAAATTGAGCAAGTGCTGCTATAACTCCTTTGTCTAAAGAATCTGTCAGTACAATGAAAGATTGAACATAGTGAGGTGCCTTCAACATGTGAGTACTGCATAGTGCTGTATTCAGGTTCTCATATGTCTTCTGACTTTCCACAGGCCAAATCATTTTCTTAGTCTGCTTTTTACATGTTAGTTCGGTTAAAAGGGCAAATATCAACCTATAATTGCCCACAAAATTCTGATAATATTCTGAGTCCTAGCAAGAGTCTCATATGAGTCAGGTTTGTTTGTGCAATCCACTCTAACACAGACAGGATCTTAGCACCCAATGGGTGGATCTTCATGTTGCCCACCTGATGACAAAGGTAGCCTACAGACACTACCCCACTGGCACTTTGTTGCCTTGATGGTCAGTTTCATCCCCTGCATCCTGACTAAAACCTGTTCTAGGTGCCTCCAGTGGTCCTTCCATAAGTTACTGAAGAATGTAATGTCATCAAGGTATATCACACAGAACTCTTCAAGCCCTGATAGAAAATAGTTTGCAAAGCGCTGAAAAGGGGCAGGAGCATCCTTAAATCCAAGCGGAATGACCCTAAACTCTACAAGCCCTTTTGTGTTGAAATATATTGTCTTCTCCTTCACACTAGGCCCCAATGTCACCTACTAATAACCACTGGCCAGATCTCAAGTGCTCAAGAAGCTGGTAACAAATAACTGGTCCACCAGCTCATCAGCTCGGGGATTCGGTGATCATCGGTCTTAATCAACTCATTGAGGGTTCTCTACTCCACACAAAAGCACAGGATGGGGACCCTTGCCTGTGCTCCAATACTTCTGAACTGGCTATAGGGCAATGGATCACTCAATTACTCCCAGGTCCAGCATCTTACCAACCTTGCTTTTATGCACTCTGGGACCAGATCTAACACCATATAGGTCTTGCCCTGCACTGGCAAGTCACCCCCTATATCTGCATCATGGACACAGACAGGTATGAACACTGGGGTCAGTGAAGGAAGAGTGGAAAATCACGCAAGTACCTTTATATAATTGTGCTGCTAGTTAGGATTCAATTGAGGGGCACATTGTACCCTTCTCAAAAATGTGCAATTGGTGAAGAAGTGGTTCACTGTACTCCTAACACTCTTCTGTCAATGATGCAATGTCCACAGTAACATTTTACTGGAGGTATGGTTTCCGCCATCCTTGTGGAACACCCTCTCTGTTTCACGTGTGCCACCTGTGTATACCAAGTAGTTAATTTCAGAAATCTTCTACACTACATTGTGTGGCCCACATCTTTTATTGTCCAAAGCTTGTGGCCATATAGAATTCAGCATCAATACCTCCTGAACCTCCTGGCATCCAGTCAGCTTCGCTTTCTGGTCATTCTACTCATTCATTTTTTCTTTGCTTGCCTGAAGGGTTTTCCCCACCTGACTCATGTACTGGACCACAAACCTCCTGAGCCCAATAACATAGTCCATTACATCCTTCTGAGGAGTCCAGATGTTTCTCTCCAACCTTAAGTTCCCCAAAGTGAAAGGGCCATACAGAGGGTGCCTAAACAGATATTTTAGAGATCCAAATCCATCTCCTGTCTGTAGGATTTTTCTGATGGTGAATAACACTCATTGGGTGGATTCCAATTGATAGTCTCATCAAGAGCAGGGCCAAAATATCAAAGGATCAATGTTGCCCTGTGTTTTTGTCCTGATAAATGCATAAGACCAAACATTGAGCATTCCAGATACTGAAACATATTGTTATGCATAGCTTCCCTAGGAAACTTCTGTAATTGACACCAGATTCTAAATCGGGTGACTCACTGCTATGATGTAGCAGTAATTGATAAACTAAACACATTGCCCACTGCTGCTATGTCGTAAAGGCCATCCAGGTCAGGCTTATAGGGCTTTCTGAGAGCCTGTTAGAGAAGTGCTGCATGTCTGCTATTACTGAAAACAAAAAGCACAGCTGAAGGAGGAGGGAGAAAAGCAGGAAAGGTGGTGGTGTTGGCTAAGGATGGCAGTGTAAAGATGAATCACACACAAAATTGAAGTGGAAGTCTTTATTAGAATAAATACCTTGACACATAAGGTGGAGCGACCATACTAAACTGCAGTCAAACCCAACTGTCCGTCCAACCGCCACCAACCCATCAACATTCCAAATTCGAACATAACAGTCAGATACAAGGCAGTACAGTGCCTAAGAGGTAGCACCTCTTAATAATTGTTGAAATGTACATCACAACAGGCTGGTAGTTTATTGTTTTCACATTTGGGTCAGGGAGGAAATGCAATGTTATGTATGGCTCCCTAATCACTCCTCTACCCCTGCATAGCAGCTGAAAGCAGGGGCACATGGTTTAGGGACCTTACATAACATAAAATATAGATGGGTAAAGAGTGAATTACAGGGTTGTTTTTCTCCTTGGGATTCTGGGTGACATCATAGACAATCTGAGTTTCCATCTTGTTATGTGTTTGATGTCACTCCGAACCTCTTAGTGAAAAACATCCCGCAATTCACTGTTACCCATCTATAATTTGATATGTTGTACCTCTTACATCTAGGGCGTATGTTAAATGTCTACACAGTGCGGTTTTATCCTTATGGCAAGGGGGATTACAATAATGTTAAGAACACCCACTCCTACATAGTTTTAGACTATAGTTTTTGGTGGAGTCAGGTGTACTCAGGAGTCTGGATACAATCTTGCGATCAGAAGAGCGGAAATGTTGAAGATTTAGGACACCTCTGATACATGCCCCTTGTATGACCCACATAACATCACTAGCTTCCTCTTACCCTACACATGTCCCAGTAGATGTCATATTCTCACAAGGATAGAACCCTATGATAAAACATGCCATATCGCATGTGTGAAGTTTTGTCATCTTTTGAAGGTTGCACTGCACAAAGGCGCGGCCCATGCAGATAAAAGCGGTGGGCCAATGGGCCGGGTGGGGGATTCCGACAGACAACGATGAGGGAACATTAAGTATTTATTTAATTTTCCCTCGTGGTCATCTGTCGAATCGCCCCCAACCCGGCCTCACCACTCTTACCTGCACAGGCCGCAGCTGGCTACACACAATCACATATACTATCTATACGGGGTGTGGACACGAGGTCAGAACTCTGGGAAATATATAATTAGCGTCTTTCAATTGGTTCATGGAATATGCGGAAGATGCAGTATTTTGTTTCAAAGTTTCCCCTGCCTGCTCCCCATATTGTGTGTTCAACGCTTGTTACTCCTGAAGCCAGAGGACAAGAGGGCATGGGCAGGCCGAGATAGTAAATATGGCTCGAAGGCCCACTTAGGGGGATATTCTCAAGAACGTGTGATAACTACCGCAAAAGTAGCTTAACGCAACTCTCCACATCGCAGTCTATCACGGGAAAATAACACCGTGGTAATGCGGCATTCCCAAGCCGGCGGCACCATGCGATAGGCTCACGATAACGCGCCAAATGTCCGCGATGAAGTCAAAGTGACGCCACAAAAATGCGAAACACGAACGCAAAAAAGGCAGCGATGAGGCCAAGCGTGATACAAAAATCAGTGAAAACCAGCCACAGGCCTGCAATTCCCACGTGTCATGCGGGAAAATGCACTATAAAAGGAAAAAAAAAAGAACACACCAAAACCAAATCAGACTGCGTAGCACCAAGGATGCATCCGGACCGAGTGCAGAGGACAACCCGAACCCCACAAGCCCCACGGAGGACCAGCCAGGAACCCCGTGCTCGGGGAAGGGCAAGGAGAAGAGGAAGAGGAAGACGGAGTTCAGTCCGCAGAAAGACCGGATCATCGTCACGGAGGTGATAGAACACTACCAACAACTGTTCACCTTCACTACGTCATTGGCAACACAAACGGAAATATGGCAGTCCATCGTCAACAACGTGAATGCAGTTGGAGTGCCGAGGAGGTCAATGGAGGAGGTCAAGAGGCGCTGGCATGAAGTGCACAGCCAAACCAAGGAGAAACTCGCTGCCAACAGGAAGGCAGCAAAGGTGACCGGAGGTGGGACTCCTGCGCCACAGGAGGAGCTGGATGAGCTGGAGGAAATGGTGGCCACAGTCATCAGTGCGGAGACGGTGCAAGGAGTTGGTGGACTGGACACAGCTCGATATGACCTGACCCAACAGCAACAGGGTGAGTAACGACCAGGGCCTGGGGGGACGGAGGGAGATGGGCACAAGGGCACACATGCACAATCATGCGCAGCACACTGCACACCCACAATGAGTGTGGAACATGTCCCTGATACCCTTGGCACACTGCAGCACACATAGAAACACCAAGTAGGCCCCTGTCCACTATGTGCACAAAGGGCCCCCCTCCATATCACCAATGCCACAACCTACCCATGCACATGTGCTGAATCCAGAAAAGCAGCGGCTCTGTGAGCCACACGGACTATGCAAGTGACACTGCATGACAGATAGCATGGTTGCAGTCACAATACATGACATGGTGCACGAGACGACTTTGAGGTGGCTGAGTGTGGACCAGATCCGTAAAGGAGCAGGTCACACCCTGACACATCCACGTGCACCAACAACCCATGATGTCAAAAACACATCTGCAGACAAACAATGCACAAGAGTACAAAATATGTCCAAGAGCACAAATGACCCAAGTCGCAAACATCACAGCACCCAAAAAGCACACAAGTCAAAGGCACACCGACTCAAAGGGATGAGGGCCCGCCAAATCAGAGCTGCAGGGCCGACTCGCCAACAATGCAGCACACACACATAGCAATCACAGCACATCAACATTGATGACAATGTGGTACAAAGTGCAACACTTACACAACAGGACAGAGGACACAACTGGTGCCGCTCGTGCGTAGAAAATGGCCAGTCACATCTGGCATTGCATGACACTGTGAGATGATAATGTACGAGTACAACCTCACATCCGTCATGTAGTCGAAATGTCCACTGTCTCCCATCAAATAGCCAGTTCCTCCAAAACAGTCACAATGTACATTGTCATGCAGTCTGTATGTAAACATGTACAATGCGTGAACATACATGGAACACACTGTTAACCTGCATCTCCCTGTTACATTGCAGAGGGACAATCAACACCTCCTGCAGAGCAGACCACACATCTCTACAGTGATGATGAAGAGGACACCCTGCACATTTGCCCAGACACCCTACAACGGCTCGTGGACAGCCTCAGCACCCCATCCCCAGGAGCAGGCCAGCCCAGCTGCATTGCGGTGAGCCCACACCCTGCACAGACCACACAGCAGGAAGCTCACTCCACCACGGCTGGCCCACAGGACCCACACGACCAACACATGGAATACCAACGCCATGTGTTAGCGTGCCAGGAGGAGTTGGCTGATCTGTTGCGGGTGGGTTTCGACCTCGTGGCAGCCAAACTCAATGCCATACGTGGGTGTCTGAGTCCCATCAGGGACCACGTACAGTCCCTAACAGACACCCCCTGTCCGCACCATGCTCACCGACAATCCCAGGCTGACCTCGCTGGGGCCATTACTCGGATACAAGAACTGTCTAGTCAGACAGGCTCCAGAGATGACAGCACAGAGTTGGCACAGATGCGGAGGACAATGGAGACCATGGAGCGGATGCAGGCTGGAAGTAGGGCTGCCACTGCTGAACACCAGCGACATGTATCTGGGATCTTCCATTCCTTGCAGATCCTCATCTTGCCATTGCTGCCACAGAGCCTGTACCAGATGACTGCTGCAGGAACTTCGACATACACATCTCCACCCCCTGATGTGTCATTGCCACACAGTGATGCGGCCATTACACCTCTGCACCCTGATGTGTCAGTGGCCCACAGTGATGCAGCCATAACACCACCACACACACCTGACACACCGGACACAGAAGACGTCTCAGAGGAGTAAGATGTGGAGGGTAATGACTGTGTGAGGAAGGAGGCAGTAGCATCTGTACCCGCCACATGGCCTGTCCCTGCATGGTTCAGCCCTATGCACCATGCCCTGGAACAACACCTCCCACTGTCCCCCGGAACACTCTGCAACATTCACCTGGACCCCGACATGGACTGCCATATCTGCTCTTGTACCAATGACACAGCAATCCGGCTGAGGACTGTACTCTTCCTCTTCAGATTAACTTTGCATTCCCCGAGGACTCTGGTTTACCCACCACTGGGCAACCACTTAATGTGGGCTTGAACTGGCCATGTACCCCTCCAGCTCCGAGACTCCCCAGAATGTGAATAAACATTCCAAATCACACAGATGTGTCATGTCTATGTTCACTCACGTGTACAAGTACGGAGGAATATAGGGACGTTGATTGCACTAAAAGGTACACCCTGGTAAATGTCATCAATGCGCATGTTTGAGCCTGACCCACATGGCCAATTAGTTGAATGTGAAGGTGTGAACTAGCTGTGTCCTCATTGCACATGAACAACAATCTCGCATCCCCCAACGTAGCCCCACGTCCATGTATCATATAGGGATGTGTGTGTAAATGTCAGAATTGGTAGCCCGCCTGAAGTAATGTCCCCCATCGCATGTGGATACAGAACATCTCTTCGCATGACGTACTCACACACATCAGTGTGGACACAGTCTGTTTGAATGGGTCATATTGATCCACATGGCAAGAAGTTGGACACCATACTCACATTGCTGAAGACACGTAAGAGCACAGGTCTACCAGCAACTATCCCAAACACAATGTCTGGCTCACAGAGGTGGAGCTGCCAATAGGGATCCACCACCTATGTACCAGAGGCAGTCTGTCCCTCCCTGTGTACGGACAATGCTCATTGAGGCACACGATTTGTCATACTAATCAACACTCATCACAGTTGAACACTAGTGAAGTTGCGTAGACTTTATTAGCATGTGCGTGTCAGTATGGGCAAGTGATGGGCCACAACAGGCAGACAAATGCTTAAGACACTTACAGGCAGAATGGGAACGTGTCGAGGTGCAAGGAATGGGCTTGCAAAAATGAACACATATCCTTACGTTTGGCAACGGTCTCAGCCCACCTTGCCTTGCTGGTCGAGTCATGTGATGTTTGGCAACTGCTCATTGCCCCGTGTCAGGGGACACGATTCACAGCCCATGGGATCTGCATGGAGCTGTACCACTGGACTGCGCCGACTGTGTGCTCTGCTGACAGTGAGCAGGTGAAAGGGACCAACAAGGTCACATGTCGTGCTACATTGCCATGTGTGTAGTCTCCCTCCAGCAGTATGTCAGATTTAGGAACTTTGCCAAACGACGCTGTGCAGCTCCGCCCATGGGGCTGCAGCACCTTGCACAGGTGTGTGACAACACGCGTAGGTGCACGCACATGCATTCTGAGTCCGAGCGAATGCAGACATGTCCACTGTTGTACTGGCTTATGGGACCATTCCTCCACAATGCAACACGGTGTTGGGACCTGTGCTCTGGGTGTCAATCAGTTGTGGCTGCAGGAAGGTAGTTACTCGTCCATGAATGCGAGTGCTGCTTCATAGGCAATCAGTTCCAGAAGTACGTCATTCTCGAATTCAAGGCACACGAGGGAGAGCCAATCCATTAACTGGTCCGGACAGATGTGCTCCGACCACGCAGTTTCACCAATCCGCAACACAGCCCAATAGGGGAGCGCCTCGATGTGGTCACTGCACACGATGACTTGTGCAATGTCCCATCCACTGCGGCCGGCACAGACACCACATATCAAGGCATCCCATGCCCGGGTATCCCGGTTGCACTCCTGTTCGTGGGCCAACAGGGGGAGCACACACAAGTCATAAACCAGTTCAGCTACCGTTGTGTTGGATAGGCAGACCTCCATGGGCCACTCGAATGTGCATGATCGACAGTGGAACCATGGCTGGACACATGTGACGTACGCAAGCCGGAAACTCAGACGGTAACTGATTCGCAAAACTGCCATTGGCAGAGCTCCCAACAGATGCAGCATTCATGCACAGTACAGTTCCATGTGACTGGGGTTGTGCATTTGCCCGGGATTGCCTGCCATTGCGTTTGTTGGTCTCGTACCACCGGCACTCCTCAGACCGGCGGCAGTTCTGTGGACGATATGCCACAGCTCGGAGTAATGAGTCGTATGTGTGTTCAACATTTGGACGTATGGGTTGTCTTTTTTACCGATGTGTTGGGGGCATGCCATGCAGGTGTAGCTCGAGCAGGGACAAGTGTGTGTGGGGTGAGGACATATTGCTCTTTCATTAGCGCAGTTCGTGGTGTGGGAGTCGCCAGAGTCTGGCATGGTATCTCACTCAGGGGGTGCCGGGTGCATTGGAGACCAAGGTCGGAGGTTCGGATGTCCTTCCGCCTTGTGTATTGAGACAAAGGAGCTTTCATGCCTGATTTTAGTCTGACTACTGCTTGCATTTCTGAAATGTGATCGGGCCTTCGCGCTGAAATTGTTGCCAGGCCTTAGATTTTGGGTGCACCAATTGCGAGACACACACAACAGTTGGCATGTATGTGCCAAGGGCCCGATTGTCCTTGCGCTCCTTGTTCAGTCTCTCTCTCTCTCTCTTTCTCTCTCTCTCTGTCCTTTGATGAGTGCCTGACACCTTCTTATCTGAGATATTGTCTTGCAGCCTGTCACTTACAGATTGTCCAGGGATGACCCGCCATGACTCTTCCAAATAGTTGTTTGGTGTGAAATTTGATTGTGATATTTTGTTTGAACTCTCAATGGTGAATGATTGATTCTGCTTTTTCTGTACTCACATGACTGTTAGTTGTTGTGATTCTGCGGCATCAGGCGAATGATTTTGTTCATGATTTCGTGACGTTGATGTGCAATCTCTTGGTCCGGGGGCGGTGAAGGGGGGGCCCGGGGTGGGGCCCCGGGGGGAGAGGGGGGCTGGTTCGGGGGGGGTGGCGGTGGGTGTTGTGGCCCTCTTGGGTGTCCGAGCTGCATGATCGTTGGCTCCATGGCATCTGTTGTTCTTCAGGTGTGGCTCTGGGCTGTGCTCCCTTTGATGGTGCAGGTTGTAGTCCGACTTTGCACAAGGTCAGGGCAGGTGTTAATTTCCTGCAGCTAACGCGCCTTATCGCATGGTTTGTGTTCTCATCGCCGATCTGGCTGGTCTTTGAGAATGTTGAGGTGTAGTGTTGTCGCGGCTTTTTGCTCGGGAACGCCTACTCTGCATCTCATTAGCGATAGTTGCTGGGGTCATCCATGGCGATGTTTTTTGCGGCTGCTATCACAGGTAAACTGGTGGTGTCGGCTGTTTGCACCAGCTTGTGAAGGGGGCGGTAAATTTATTGCGACTTTGGCTGTGATAAAGTGCCGATAACTCGGCGATAGATCCTTGAGAATATGCCCCTTAGTTTTCTGTAGATTCCTCCTTCTGTTCTTTCCACAGACCCTAACGGCAAAGGATGCCTACCGGGGGACATTCTGTGATGCCATCTGACATAAAAACGTACGTGAATTCACTTCTGCTGCACTTTACGTTTTGGTGAATCCAAGTCGATGTACAGTGCTGACATCACAGTTAGTAATAAAAACTGAGCCCAGATTTCTGTGATGCATCTTTGTTTTGCATAGGATGT
This sequence comes from Calotriton arnoldi, assembly GCA_963921515.1. Taxonomy (NCBI): domain Eukaryota; kingdom Metazoa; phylum Chordata; class Amphibia; order Caudata; family Salamandridae; genus Calotriton; species Calotriton arnoldi. The sequence goes on from CAWUFW010016069.1 coordinate 66,213, forward strand.
CTTTTTTGTTACATATATAGGTGAGGTGCGTGTTTTCTCTTTTAAAATGCATATTGTCACACGCTGTCATGTTTAGTGAGTTCACAAAGAAAAGTTGAACATTTTACAACGAAACCACTGGGCTAAATAAACCATCTGAACACTATTTTCGCTAGGAAACTCCATAGCTGACAAATTACCCGCATGTCTAATATATATATTTAAGTTTAACTCCAGCACTCGCACAGTGCACTTTAAATATGATCTGAGCTATTAGCGTCTTGGAGACAAGAAAATTGATTTTCCAGTACTCTGCATTCTGCCTGTTTCTCAAAGCTGCTTGAGCTTAGCATGGCCCTGCAAGAATAAACATGGCATTACGCACTCCTGATTACCTGATTTATGTTATTCAATTTATAGGGCAAAGCAAGCCCCTGGTGCGGTATCAGCACATTTTGCAAGTAACAGAATGAAAATTAGAAGTACCAGAACTGGAAATTACTGAGAATGAAATGCAAGTATAGTGGGAATTGGTGTTGCAATGAATAAAATGGCAAAGCAAGAATTGCATTCTTAGGGACACAGAATTAATTTGAGATGGGGAGCAGCATAAAAGGCTAGGTGGGACACTTGGTTTATTAAAATGGCATTTAAGAATAACTGCAAATAAAGTTATGCAAATTAATGACAGGGGATCTTTTCACAACGTCGACTAGAATTCGAATGTGCATACATACATTTACCCCTTTGTAAATTAAACGTGAAGCGATGTTATTCCTAAAATGATGACCCATCTGCTATTGACCCATTCACGCCTCAAATTAATACTTACTTAACATATTACTTATTAATTTTCCCATTCCCAGTGGATGAAATTGACTTAGTTAATTATGTTGTTTGAAAAAGAGCTAAACGCTAGAGACTCACTTACCATTTGAGCAACTGCAATGGCCATAGTGCATTAGGAAATAGTCAGTCAATCACTTTTATTCGGATAATTTTAGCCATAAAAAAGACATAAATAAGTACAATATACAGGCACATTAAAAAAACATTAAAAAACAGCAAACTAACAAAAGTGTATAATTAGAATTCACGGCTTCAACAAAGAATGGTTGGAAACCCCCGTGGATTTTCTGATTTTGAGGGCACAGAAAATAAACCTAGTTACAGTTGGGCAAATAAAAACACTTTCCAAGCACTGGAGAAGTTTCAAAACTAATCTTGCAGATCTAGAAATAAATGAACGCAAAATGGGACACAGAAATTGAGCTATCGGGGCAGAATAAAACTTACAGAAAAAAAAATGGAGGAAAGATTAGGTTGTATTATCACATGGGCAGCATGATAAGGAGGAAAAATAGCTACCTTGTACAGGGTAGGCTACTGGAAAATGGGATGTGGACAGTCTAAAAAGGGTCAAGTGGAACCTGTGTTCCTGATTGGGAACCCACAACAAATGATACTCAATAGAGTTAGGCTATGTAATCTCCAAGTATGAGCGAACTGTCTCCATACAGCCGCGGTCTGTGCAGGTAACAGCGGTGGGGCCACGTAAGGGGGGATTTCGAGGGACGATGCTGAGGGAAAATTAATTATTTATTTAATTTTCCCTCGGCATCGTCCCTCGAAATTCCCCCCAGCCGGCCCCACCGCCCCATCGCTGTTACCTGCACAGACCCTGGCTGTCTCCATATGGTGGGAGTTATCTGCATGTATCAGATCTCTTTAGGAAATAATAATGCATACCTACCAAAGTGCCTCATAGATACTTCTCAGCACGAGGCCCCGCCCCTTCAAGGCCCCACCCCTCCTCACATGGTGAGATTGTTCTTCAAGTTGGCAGGTATGTAATTTGTGATTCTAAAACCTGCATCTGTGAAATGCAGGACTATTAAGTCTACAATGCAAAGGGAAATAAAAAAGAGGGGAGATTTTAAAGTCAAATTACACACCTGAGAGGCAATGATGCTGATTTGCTGGACTATGGCCAGAACGCAGATGTTCTGGGTTTAAGTCGTTGCTTCCTATGTGATGGTGGCTACTGATGGGTGGAGATGTTCCTTTGCAGCACAGACAGATAATTCAACAGGGTCCATATTGTTATGCTACTGCTACAATCCACTGATGAGATCCAAACCAATAAATACTAAGTAGGATTACCATTCTCCTGTTACTTTTGAACTAATAAATACATAAAATTAAAACTACATAAATATATGTGTTGATTATTTAAAATAATTACAACCAGAGTTTACCTTTGTAAAGACTGAATTAAATAAAAATGTAGCAGATCATCTATACAACAAATAAAATTCCATTTTGATTGCGGATGTATATGGTATTTGTATTACGCATACCTAGCTCGGAATCAGCACAGTGTTCTGCAGTAGGCGAAGGCCCGGCCTGTGATTTAGATCGTTTACGAGCGACAAGTAACAAGGAGGCTTTACTGTGGGGAGAGGGGGAAGGTATATGTTAGAGAGAAACTAATGAAAGATTCATGTTGCTTAACAGTTTTGGAACAAAAAGACACATCACAAATACAATACCTTCTCTGGTTTAGCACTTTACCTGAATACTATTATTGCACTATGACACTATTTGCGTGCACAATTGAGGTGCCACTTCAAACTGAAATAATTGTATTAGTTCGAACTTCATTCTCCACCCACAATAGGCTGCTAGTTATTTGCTAATTGGTTCAAAAATATCTACCAGAATATTGACAATTGCTTCACATAATAAGAGAAATGTGTTTCTACATTGTGGTGCTGCTGGGGTGTATTCCCTACGTTGGCCATTTCGCAAGCAAAGTCAAACATAGGAGTAAATACTTGTTGGAAAATGACCCTCTCTAAAGGGTCACCCTAAACGTTTTGCCTTCCTCCTCTTCTTTTTCCAGACCTCGTTTTGGCTGGCTTTAGGACTCTGAGCACTTTACCACTGCTAACCAGTGCTAAAGTGCAGATGCTAAACATGGTAACATTGGCTCATTTCCAATTGGCATATTTAATTTACATATAAGTCTCTAGTAAAGTGCACTACATGTGCCCAGGGCCTGTAAATTAAATGCTATTTGTGGGCCTGCAGCACTGCCTGTGCCACCCATCTAAGTAGCCCTCTAACCATGTCTCAGGCCTGTCATTGCAGGGCCTGTTTGTGCAGTTTACTGCCACTTCAACTTGGCATTTAAAACTACTTGCCAAGCCCTCAAGTTCCCTTTTATTACACATAAGTCACCCTTAAGCTAGGCAGGTGCTGTGTAACTGAAAGGTAGGACATATACTTTTATGTTTACATGTCCTGGTAGTGACAAACAGATGGATTTGAATTTCCACTACTGTGAGGCCTACTCCCCTCATAGGCTAGCATTGGGAATTCGTTAAAACACTTTTAGGCTGTAATTCCTGATTAGAAAGGAGTAGCTGCATCAAGTTTCATATCTTTGGAATAGTAATGATAAATCCTCACAACTGGTAAAGCTGGATTTAACATTACTGTTTTAGAAATGCCACTTTTGGAAAGTAGACATTTCTCTGCTCTTACTGCTCTGTGTGCCTTGCAGACAGTGTCCAATACACGTCTGGGCTGGGTGACTGTTACACTTTGTGCATTCGCTCCAGGCAGCCACAAACACAGGAAGGCTAGGTGTGGCTGAGTACCCAGCTACATACATCTACATTCTGATGGCCCTCCCTTGACAGGAGGGGAGGAAGGGGCTAACACTTACACTTAAATAGGTAGTGGCTTCACCCCACACAAAGGAATGAATGATTACCCCCCTCCCCCCCACGGATAGCCTGGAAGACAGGACTGGGTTGAAAGGGACTCTGGTACACTTCAAAAGCATTCTTTGAAGTCTCCCCCACTTCAAAGGCTCATTTGGGTATAATTACTGGGCCTCTGACCCCACCAAATCAGGCACTTCTAGATCTACAACTGAAAAACTGCTGTGCTGCTCCAAAGACTTAACTGGACTGCTGATCTGGAAGGCCTGCTTTTCTGTTAGTTGCCCTGCTGCTACCTGACTCTGCTGAAGGAGAGCTGGGATCTGACTTAATTCCAAGTGATCTCCAAGGGCTTGTTGGCTTGCCTCCTGTTGCTTGAGACTCAGGGATTTCAAAGTCTCTACCTCTGCTCCTGTGCCTAGCTTACTGGAAGTGGCCCACATACACGCATCTCCTGTCTGCATGTAGCAGAACCGGCTCATTGACATGGGTGCATGAGTAAAATCTGTGCATCATCTTGGAATCAGTGATTTGCCTCCAGAGATTGACACATCAGACAGCGTATTCCCGCCAGTGAGATTAATGCATCCCCTCGACTGCGTTGCAGAATCTGGCTCATCGGACGCCTCTCTGCTTTGGCACCCATCTTCGGAACTGATGCATTGCCTTCTCTGCGTGTCAAAGATCGATGAATCCTGCGCATGGAGGCCTTGAAATTGACTCATCTCGTTGTTTGAGACCAGGAAGGGTACTTTGTTCACGAGGGTTTATGTGGGTCCTTTAGCCGGCCGACGCTCCATCACAGTTGGCCTGAACTTTGATTTTGCCCAGGTTCAGTGTGACCTAAAGTAACATTTGCAGCACTACTTGCTTCTAAGTGCTTTACTGCATTTATTTGTTTAAAATTCAATATCTCAACTTTCAGACATTGGATTTTTGTCGTTTTGGTCTTGTTTTATTTATAAAGTCACACTTTATTTTTCTAAACTGTTGTGAAGTCTTTTTGTGGTGTTTTCACTGTGTTAATATATGAGTTATTGCGCAAATACTCTATACATTGCCTACTAAGTTAAGCCTGCCTGCTCTCAGCCAAGCTACCAGAGGGTAAGCACAGGATAATTTCGGTTATTTTGTGACCTACCCTGAATAGGATTGGGGTCCCTACTTGGACAGGGTGCATACCTCTGCAAACGAGAGACCCGATTTCTAACATTGCTGGTTAGCAGTGAGAATAGACTTGTGTTTGTGCAGTGCCTAGCAGTAATTTGGTGAACACTACCATCCACATCAAAGACCATTTCAAAAGTTTCCTCATATTTTCTGGCTTTGCATCGTTGATCCATCCTACACATCATGTCTCTGGCAGATTCTGCAAGTGGAGCCATAAAGTAGGAGCTGGCCAAGCTGGAGGATTATACAGTAAACTACCTGCAGTGGCTGAGGGGGACATCCCTGAATTTGAGCTGAACAGATCCTGCTCAACTAGACCCCACTCACCATGGACGACACACTCAAGACCATGAAGAGCATCCACTCTGAAGCCCCATCGTACCCCTGCCCACACCACATCTTCCATAGAGCCACCACCTCCATCACCCCGAACTACGCTGCACCATCAACTGCTCCATTGAGACCGCCACCTTCCCCGGCGACTGGAAACACGCCGAGATCAACCCCCTGCTGAAGAAGCCATCCGCTGACCCGACAGACCTCAAGAACTTCAGACTAATCTCCATGCTCCCCTTCCCAGCTCAAGTCATCGAAAAGGCCATCAACACCTAACTCTTTGAGTTCATTGAAGTCAACCACATCCTGGACATCTCCCAATCTGGTTTCTGAAGCAACAACAGCACTGAGACCACCCTTCTCACTGCCATCAATGACATCTGCTCCCTCCTCGGCTGGGGGGAAACAGCAGCCCTCATCCTTCTGGACCTCTCAGCTGCCTTCAACACCGCCTCCCACCGCACCCTAATCACAAGACTCCACGTCGCTGGCATCCATGACAAGGCTTTGGAATGGAACTACTCCTTCCTCACCGGTTGAACACAGCCAGTCAGACTACCACCGTTCCTCTCAGAACCCACAGAGATTTGCTCCTCCCTAGCCCTACTCTGTTCAACATCTACATGGCCCCACTTGCAGCCATCGTTAGTAACCACAGACTCAACATCGTCTCCTATGCTGATGACACCCAGCTGATCCTCTCCTTCACCAACGAACTCACAGCCGCCAGAAACAACTTCCACAAAGGAATGAAGGCCGTCGCCACCTGGAGGAGAGACAGCCGCCTCAAACTCAACTCGGACAACACTGAAGTCCACATCCTGAGACCACCCCCTTCAGCTTGGGAAGACTCCTGGTGGCCCGTCGTGCTAGGAACACCCCCCACAACCATAAACCATGCACGAAACCTCAACATCATACTGGACTCCTCGCTCATTATGAACCGCCAGATCAACGTTGTTTCCTTATCATGCTTCCAAGTGCTTTGCCTGCTTCGTAAGACCTTCAGATGGATACCCACTGCATCCAGAATGACAGTCACGCACACACTCATCAGCAGCAGACTTGACTACGGCAATGCACTCTATGCCGGCGTCACACAAAAACTCCTCAGGAAACGACAGAACATTCAAAACACCACAGCCAGACTTTGTCTTAACATCCCCTGCTGCAGCCACATCACCGAACACCTGTGAGAACTCCACTGGCTCTCAGTCAACAAAAGAGTCACTTACAAGCTCCTCACACATGCCTACAAAGCCATCCACAACTCAGGAACAGCATACCAAAGCCACCGCCTCTCATTCCATGTACCCACCAGACACCTCCGATCTGTCCAACTGGCCCTGGCCACTGTACCATGGATCCGCAAGACCAGGACCGGAGGAAGATCCTTCTCCTACCTCGCCACCAAGTCCTGGAACACCCTGCCTCTCCGACTCAGTCAATCCCTGTCACTGACCCAATTCAGCAAGGATCATAAGACTGTGCTCTTCGACTGAACCCCAGCACCCAGACGGATCAGCAGCCTCCCTCCCCCGCAGCACCATGCGACCCTCACAGGGTGAGTGGTCGACTATACAAACCCTGATTGATTGATTGATTGATTGAGCTCCCTGTGACAGCAGGAAGCAGTGTCTCCTTCCATGCCCTATCTTCAGAGGAACTGGCTGAGAGGCAGGAGGAGAGAGAGTTAAAGCGAGATCTAGGAAAATTAAAGATGGAAGCTGATGAGAAAAAGACTGAGAGGGAAGCCAAACAGGATGAGGCTGAAGGCTGAAAGAGCCTTAGCTGAAAAGAAACTTTTGTTGGCTCGTGAACTTAGTCTAAAGGAGCTGGAGATCAAGGCCAGACAGTCTGATTCAAGCAGTGATGGGGAGGCATACATACAGTTCCTGATGGAGATAAGGTGTGTATACCCAAGGACTAGTTGCACAGTTATGTGGTTAGAGATGTCAATAATAAGTGTTTTTCAGAATATGAAGTTGCACTGAAGGTACACAGGATTCCTGATGAGTACTAGGGGGTGGGTCTGTGGAAACATATACCTACACTGGAGAGGAACACACTTCTAACATTAGAGGTTGAGGACCAAACAAGGTACACTCCCATGAAAGCCATTTTAATTGCCAAATTTGAGCTGACTCCTGCGTAGAATAGCCAAAGATTCAGGAACAAGCAGACATTCCCCAACCATTCCTGGATAGCCTTTGTTGATTACTCCAGTATGGCACAGAATGGCTGGGTGAGGGGCAGCAAAGTAAATGATTATGTTGGGTTTTACAATTTGATCATGAGAGAGCACATGCTCAGTTTTTGCTTTACAGAGTTGCGCCAGCACTTAGTTGGCAGTAAGATGACTGACCCCAGGAATTTTGCTGAGGAAGCAGACCGCTGGGCTAGCATCAGAGTGTCCGAGACGGTATCTGGGAGTGACCCTAAGAAGGGTGGTTCAAGTTCCCCCCAACAGGGGGAGGATAAAGTTGACCCAGACAGATCCCAAAGTAAGGGGGAGGAACGAGTTCCTAATCCCCATCTGAGAAACAGCGGGTGGTTCTGGTGGGCAGTGGCCCAGAGCGCCCCATTTCCAACCCTGCTGCTTTGAGTGCTGCCAGTCAGGATACAAGCTGGGGGACTCTGTCTATCCAAAGAAACGACACCACTGGTGGAAACTTCAAATGGGTGGCCAATGTGGCCCTAGGGGAGGTAGTCTCCAGGGACAGGTCATAGAACATGCCCTATTCTCCTTAGTTGGGATATATTCAGCGGGTGAGCTGGTGATCCCTGATGATGGGAGTCATCACCTCTAGCAGGTGGAAGTGAATGAGGTCCCAGTTACTACCCTGAGGGACACTGAGGCTAGCCATGCCAAGATAGTGAAGGGGCTAGTTTACCCAGAGCAGTACACTGGCGAGGTGTGTAGGGTGACTCCAGCCCATGGGCAGGACTTTTTCCATCCTATGCCCCTGGTATCCCTGAAGTGGGGTGGGGAGGTGAACCAGAGAAGGGTCATAGTTAGTCCCCAGATGCCCATAGACTGCCTTCTGGGGAATGTGTTGCCTCCGGTGTCAGGAGATCTGGGAGGGGCGGCCGCCACAGGCGCCCTGACAGTTCAGTTTTCTGGGGGTACCACTACTAAATGGAGTGTACAGGGGCCCAGATGGAGCAGCAGGGAGATCAAGGGCTCCCCCCTAACTCCTGTTCAGCCTATTGGTGCAGACCTTGGGTTGAAGGAACAGTCTCAAGATACCACTCATAAACTGGAGGGAGGAAGAGTGGAAGTAGGGTGCAAAACCCCTGATGCTCCTCCCCCACTCTGAGACACCTCAGAGAGCAGGGAAACCTCAGGAGCCCATAGGGAACTCCTTGCCAGCCCAAAGGCTGGAAGAGAAGTGTACCCATTGGTGCGGCTTGTGCCTTTTGACTACGGCACCTGACTTTGGAACTGATGCATCACCTTCACTGCATGGCGAAGATCGACGCATCCTGAGCTCGATGGGCTCGACATTGACGCATCTTGTTGTTTGCAACCAGGAAAGGACTTTGTTCACCGGGCCTGTGTGGGTCCTGTAGACGGTCAGCGATCCATCGCAATTGGTCTGAACTTTGACGTTGCCCTGGTCCAGGACATCCTGAAGTAACCTTTTAGCCCTACTGGCTCCTAAGCACTTTACTACATTTATTTCTTTAAAATTCAATATCTTCTATACATAGGATTTTTGTGTTTTTGGTCTTGTTTCATTTATAAAGTCACTTTATTTTTCCAAAATGTTGTGTAGTCTTTTTGCATAGTTTTCAATGTGTTACTGTATGAGTTATTGCAAAAATACTTCACACATTGCCTTCTAAGTTAAGCCTGCCTGCTATTTTCCAAGCTACCTGAGGGTGAGCACAGGATAATTTAGGCTGTGTTGTGACTTACCCTAACTAGTATTGTTGCTCCTACCTGGATTGGGTGCATACCTCTGTCAATTAGAGACCCAATTTCTAACAGTAATCCTGTTTAAAACAGGTTTCAACATGAAATTTGATGCTTCTAAATTTGAGGACAAAGCAGCAGCCACAATTCCTTCTTCACAACTAACCGCAGGTTAGGCATTTTGACTCTAAGTCCCAAATACTATGTGAGCTATGCCTTCCCTATATTTGCCCTTTGTCCCTGATCAATCCCCAACCCTTTTGCTTTTTTGGCAACAGCTTGTAGAGCACCTGGTCCTTTCAAACTCTTCAAACTGCAACCTGGTGCTTCTCAAGGGCACCCATAGTGTTCCCTAAGATGGCAAACCTTCCGTGGGTCTTCCCACCTTGTAGTCTCAAGGAGCGTGTTCCCCTGGCTTGGCTCCCTCTATAGATCAATTAGCTAGAAGCATTTTGTAGTTTGTAGGGTGTAGTTTCTGCATCAAGAGTTGATGACTATTTCACTCTTTATGTATGTGAATTCTAGAGGCTTGTGACGTTTAGATGACACTTTGGGGCAGATTTACAAGCCCCTTGCGCCACTTTTGCGTCATTTTTCCCATGTTAAAAATGACGCAAAAGTGGCGCAATGGGCTTGTAAATCTCCCCCTTTGTATTTATTGTTTTATGTGTGTTTGAGACATTTGTCAATTGTATGTGCATATACTTTGCAACATTGATCATGCTCATAGGCGTGTGCACTCTAAGGGGCATATTCTCAAGAACGTGTGATAACCACCGCAAATTTAGCTTTAGCTTTAGCTTTAGCAGTCTATCGCGGGAAAACAACGCCGTGTTAACGTAGTATTCTCAACCTGGCGGCACCATGCGATAGTCCCACGATAACGCGTCAAATGTCTGCGTTAAAATCAATGCGATGCCGCAAAAATGCGAAACACTAACGCAAATAAAGTCGCAATGAGGCCAACCGCGATACAAAAATCAGTGATAACCAGCGACAGGCCTGCAATTCCCGCGCGTCATGAGAGAAAATGCACAATAAAAGCAGAACAAGAAAAAAAACCAACAAAAACAAAATAAACTGCGTAGCAACATGGATGCACCCGGAACCAGTGCCCAGGTCAACGCGAACCCCACAAGCCCCACAGACCACCAGCAAGGAACCTCTGGGTCGGGGAAGGCCAAGGAGAAGAGGAAGAGGAAGACGGGGTACCGTCCGCATGACAACCGGATCGTCCTCACGGAGGTGACAGAGCACGAACAACAACTGTCCGTCACCTCCACCATGTCATTGGCAACACAGACGGAAAAATGGCATTCCATCATGAATGCAGTCGGAGTGTCGATGAGGCCAAGATGCGCTGGGACGATGTGAAAAGCCAAACCAAGCAGAAACCCGCTGCCAACAGGAAGGCAGCAACGGCGAATGGAGGTGGGAGTCCAGCGCCACAGGAGGAGCTGGAGCAAATGGCGGCCTCAGTCATCAGTGCGGAGGTGGTGCAAGGAGTCGGGAGTCCTAATACAGCTCGACATGACCTGACACAACATCAACAGGGTGAGTAACGAACAGGGACCGGGGGGGACGGGCACAATGGCACACATGCACAACGACGTGTAGCACACCGCACACCGCACACCCACAACGACCCTGGGTCATGTCCCTGATCCCCGTGACACAATGCAGCACAAATACAAACATCAAGTAGGCCCCCGTCCACCATGTGCCCAAAGGGGTCACACCCCACACATCACCAAGTCCATGACACACACATGCACCCGTGCGAAACACAACAAAGATGTGTATGTGAGAGCCACACTGACAATGCAAGTGACACCACATGATGAGCAGCATGGCTGGAGTACAATCACCATGACATTGTGCACGCCACGAGACTGAGGAGGCTGAGTGTGGACCACATCCGGAAAGGAGCAGGACACACTCTGACACATCCACGTGCACAAACAACCACTGACGTCAACAATACATCTGCAGACAAACAATGCACAAGAGTACAAAAACCGTCCAAGAGCACAAATGACCCAAATCGCCAACATCAAAGAACCTTAAAAGCACAAAAGTCAAAGGCACACTGCCTCCAAGGGATAAGGGGCAGCAAAATCACAGCTGCAGGTGCGACCCTCCCACAATGCAGCACACACACATAGCAATGCCAGCGCATCCACATGGACGACAATGTGGTACACAGTGCAACACTTACACTGCAGAACAGAGGACACAACTGGGTCCGCCTGTGCGTAGAAAATGGCCAATCACATCTGACATAGCAGGGAACTGTGAGATGAAAATGTACGTGTACAACCTCACCTACGTCATGTAGTCCAAATGTCCTCTGTCCCGCATCAAATAGTCCGCTCCTCCCAAACAGTCACAATGTACATTGTCATGCAGTCTGTATGTAAACCTGAATAATGCGTAAACATACATGCCAACACAATGTCAACAAGCATCTCCCCTTCACATTGCAGAGGGACAAACAACACCTCCAGCAGAGCAGACCAGACAACTCCACAGTGATTCTGAAGAGGACCTCCACACTTCTGACACCGACGCCCTACAACAGTTCATGGACATCTTCGGGCAATCGACCCCCAGGAGCAGGGCAGCCCAGCTGCATCGAGGATACCATACCCCCTGCACAGACAACACAGCTGGACGCACGCACCACCACAGCTGGCTCCCAGCAGCACACCGAAGCACATATCGCATTCCAAGGCCAGGTGTCAGACTGCCAGAAGGGGGTGTCCGAACAGGTGCTGGTGGGGTCCCACCTCATGGAAGCCAAACTAGATCACATACGTGGGTGTCTAAGTCCCATCAGGGACCACCTACACTCCCCAAAGGAGACCCACACTGCGACAGAGACACCCGCATTTGCACATTTCCAGGACTGACCACACCCAGAGCCACGGGATAATCATCCACACCCCCACGCTGGACTGGCTCACGCCGGCCCAGTCCACTCCTCTTACATATTGAGTGGGGGACGACAAAGCTACATGTGCAATGTCCCACACTCTGCCTGCGGTGACATGGCTGTGTCCTCCGCACATGGCACAATGTGATGTTGTGGGGCCGTGGCCCAATTGCATACATCATGAGCACACGGACACACTCATAGAGCTCTTGAACTGACCACGAGCACGTGCACCCGACACCTTTATTGGCATGGTCACATGTACAGTGACGCATGTGCTGGATGTGTGTGGGGTGAGTGTCAGCCAGCCCTCAGGGAGTCGTTGGTGCTGGCAAAAACTTGAACAGTGATCACAATTGAAGCAGAAACATAAAACACCAGCATAACAGAAACAACTGTGAAGCATCATGGTGGTAGCCGGAGAGAGTACAGTGTTCACCCAACATGCAAGCAGAATGCTCCTTGATTCGTTGTGCACTGAGTAAGTGGCACCTGAAGGGCTGAGCAGGGTATCAAGCTGATGATGGCGTCCACGACAGGTGTGAGCAACTCTGACAGTCTGGCAGTAAGACACTTACGACTCTGGCACCTGTCATTTGGAGTTGGTCCTGGCGGTGGTGGCATGTGCATCCTGCGGTGATGCGACGTCCGGGCAAGACAGGACTCAATTTGATGTGTGAGCCCAGGTGGACCACACCTGAGGCCGGAGGCAGCGGACAGCGCAGGGCCACAGACACATGGCGTTGATGCCCCCCAGGCCATCGGAACAGAGGCCATCCGACATGCCCTCAGACTGGGGCCATGATTTGAGCTGCACAGAGTTAGTGGCCCCGGATGCACTGCGGCCGGCACAGGCACACCACCACGGCACGGTGACTTGCGGTGCAGTGAGATAGTGTCACGCTAGGTGAGCGGGTCGATGTCGAAGGTGAATGTCGCGGAGGTTTGTGGGGGACAGTGGAAGGGGTCCTCCAGGGCATGATGCAGAGGGCAGAAGCCGGCCAGAAGCGGCAAATGGAGGAGTGGAATGCTACAGCCTCATTTTGGCAACATAGTCAGTATCACCGACACGATGATGAAGACAACCCCCAAGCCATGGACTCAGTCTCCAACAAATCTCAAGAAGTAAGTGTCCATGGATGTCGGGGAACAGACTTAGTGGCACCGGAGCTGTAAGGGGATGCAGTCTGCGACGAGGCCAGTACAATGTTATCAGCTCTGCCATAAATGATTCATGTTCCCAATGTGTGACCTACTCGACCGCTATGTGGTCCGGAGGCAGCGGGCCGCACGGGCCAACCGCTGTTCAGCAAGCTACTCCTGGAACACTAACACACGGCGTTGAAATGGCATGTGGTGATGACTCGTGGTTGACCGAGGCAGTAGCGATAGAGCTGAGCGGGTGTTTAGCCAGCGACGATGCCGTGTCCTGCGTGGTACGGACTGGATTGGATTTGTGTAAGGCCTGCAGGCCCGCAGTGTAGTCCGAAGGCGTAGTCTTCAAGGGCCCACAGACACGTGTGGCTGGGATGCCAAGCACATACTTTGTGTCACCACATCGAAGGGAGTATAGTGAGTTAAACTCTGCATTTGCGTGTGTACTCGGCCATTTCCAAATCAAGACTCAGTCCCAAATGTGTGACCTACTTGACCGCAGTGAAGGCCCGGGGCAGCGGTCAGTAGGGGCACACATCCATGTGTCGTTGGCACGTGATGCACAGAGTTAGTGACACCAGGGCAGTTGTCGGCAGTGTCCGGACACCTCCGTAAAGATAGTCCTTTTCTCCTCCGGACTGAACCGCGTCTTCCTCTTTCTCATCTCCTTGCGTACAGTGATATGGACTCCGCCATGCAGATATCACGACTCAGTTCCACATGTATGACCTACTTGAGCGTAGTGTAGGCCGGAGGCAGCGGTGGAGTACGTAAACGGAAAAGGAGTAAAGCCGGCCTGTGTCGCGGAGGCCGTGATGGTGTGAGGAGGCTGCCAAGGACGCGGGGTACGGGCTTGGAGTTTGCGCCGGCACGTGGTGGGCCCTCTTCGACACACGCCAGTGTCGGCAGGTGAGCTGTGAGGCCTGGATACGCAGGGGCGGGCATGACAGGTTGGGAGTCCAGCGGCCCGTGGTGCAGCAGGCGCATTGGTCCGCAGGCCACAGCGCTCACGGCGAGGGCGACGGCCTCATGGCGGGGTAGGAAGCGCCGCACTGGCAGGCACGTTTGCCATTCCGGAAGAGGACCATGCCCAGGGCTATGTGCTTTTTATTCACACCCCTACGCTGGCCATGCGTACGCTGGGCCAGGCCACTTCGTACACGCTTGCAGGGGGGGACGTCACAAGCTACATTTCCGCGTTCTTCCCCACTGGCTGTGGTGACATGGTTGCGTCCACTGTCCACTCCACTCCACACATCAGCAGTGCATGTGGGCATGGATATGTCTGTGGTCTGCATACTACAATCTGTCCGGGACATCTCCGCCACAGTTGGCATTGTGTACATTCTCATTCATGGGTCACTTGCCTCCTTCGCACATACCTGGTTCCCACCTCTCCCCACATTCCGCTATTGTATGTCTGAGGTGCCATGCCGTTGATGGGTCATGTACATGACTGAGCAAGGTTGCCACAGTAAGTTGTGCTGTCGTGTCTGGTGGGTGGGCATGTTGTATATGATTTTGTGACGTGCGCATTGCCAGTGTTGTGAGTTGCATGATTGTGGAGTTGAGGTGTGTGGTGTGTTCATTTGGTACTTACAGTGCATTTCCATGGGTGCCATCCTGGTAACGCTGGTTGATGATGGACTGTCGGGAGATGATGGAATCATGCACACTGCCTGGGTAGTTGGCTGCAACATTGGCGTAGGGTCCCCGCTGGTCCACTATTGCCTGCACATTGATGGGATGCGTGTGCTTTCTGTTGCAGTAATTGTGTGTTTTTTCGGTTGGGGGCACAAGTTGGACATGTGTGCAGTAGATTGCCCCCAACAGGTGCGGGAATCCTGCTATGGCGTGTAGTCCTTGCTTGGTCTCCAGCTGTTCCTGCACATTGTGGGGGACGTTTAGGTACTGGGGTACCTGGCTGATGATGGCATCCAGGACAGGTGTGGGGAACTTGGATGGGGCTGGCTGTGAGTCTCCTCCGACTCTGGCGGATGTTGTTTGGGGGTTATGGGAGGCCAACATGTGCAGCACAGCCAGTAGCTTTGTCTGTGGAGGGATGTTGGTTGTCCGCTGTGTCGGTACCGTCAGCCTGTGGGCAATGATGGTCCGGATGCGGTGGATGGTTGTCCTTTTGAGCCTGTAGTGGGCATTGACATTGTCTGGTGTTAGGTCTGTGGGGCTGGTGCGTTTCCTGAAGGTCCGCTGTCTTTGTCTGCACTGCCTCTGTGGTGGTCCGAGGGGGCGGGGGTGCTGGGGCCCTGGGGGTGGTGGCGGAGGGTGTTGTAGCCCTCTCGGGGCTCCGGGATGCATGGTGAGTAGCTCCATGGCATCTGTTGTTCTTCATGTGTGGCTGTGGGCTGGGCTACCTTTGATGGTGCAGGTTGTCATCCGACTTTACACCAGGTCAGAGCAGGTGTTAGATTCCCGCTGCTAACGCGCCTTATCGCCTGTTTTGTGGTCTTATCGCTGATCGGGCTGGTCGTTGAGAATGTTGAGGTGTGGTGTTGTCGTGGATTTTTGCTCGGGAACGCCTACTCTGCATCTCATTAGCGATAGTTGCAGGGGTCATCTGTGGCGATGTTTTTTGAGGATGCTTTCACAGGTCAACTGGTGTTATCGGCTGTTAGCACCAGCTTGTGAATAGAGCGATACATTTATCTCGATTTTGGCTGCGATAAGGTGCCGATAACTCGGCGATAGCTCCTTGAGAATATGCCCCTAAATGTTTCATGAACATTAACGATATACCAGAAATTAGAGCTACTCTCAACTTTTCATGAACGTTTTATTATAGTTAAAAGTTGTTGGTGCAAGATGAACAATGGGTGCTACCCAAAGAGAACGTCAACGACCATGTCCCCTACTTTTCCCTTTGCAGTTTATTTGTTCCTATTGCTGTCTGGAGATAATTAATAGGGTTTCCCTCCGTTGTAACCACTGTAGAGTACACTTGGTCAGATACAGGTATGCAGTGGCAACTAGAGTACATTTTTGGAGGAGAGCACGAAATGTCCATCTTAGAAACGACTCTGAGGAGAGAATTTCTGCACCAGCCTTTCAGGCTGAATGCTTGAACTGTAGAGGATTGTGTCGTGGCCCAGGTGCCAGAATTTGGAAATGTAAGGTGGAGCTTGATTTCAAGGTCCTGAAACCCTCTTCAACACATTCTTGCATGGAGCTTGCTGCTGTTGGTGCTTCCGCGATGTTGTATTAAGTACTGCCACTGTACTCTTTTCTAGTTTGTAAATATGTTTATTGCTTAGTATTTTGTAAATGAGACCATTATGCCATAAAAATAAAAATGCGAAAAGAATCCAAATCGAGAATCAACTGAAAAAGTAAACCATTTGTTTAAAAAGTTACCTAGACATTTGATGAGCTTCATTGCAAAATGAAAACAGAATTGGACACCATTCTTCCTGGCACTTAGGAATCAACTGAAAATACAGTTGATAAAACGCACAGTTTTTATACAAATGTAATCGTACTCTCCTATTAAAACATAATGGAAAACGTCCTTTACCAATCTTTCGCCAGACCTGGTAAATACTTTCTTTAATAAACACTTTTAGTGACTCTCTAATTCTGGGCCGATACAATTTTAGGACAATGTTCTCCAAGAAGAACCTTTTAAACTATGAAGGCAGACTTACAGCTCCGCCTGAGAACTCTTTTACGTGTGTTTTCTATTCAAAAACATAGCTCAAAGTATGCCTAAAAAGCTGCACCAGGCACAGCTGTTACGTCTGGGAATGTCATGTATTAACTCCCATGAAGTTCCATTTTCTGCACCAAATTTTACATAGTGTAGAATTCCACATACAGGTAAATATGCACCTTTTACTGTTTCTTCAGCGGACAGCATTTTTCCCCGAGGAGAAACCCCTTCCTTTACACCTTAACAATTTCAAAGGGGCCCCTGACTCTATGAATCAGGACCTTTATATTTTCCCATTGAAGGGACCAAATCTGCCCAACAATAAGTAGCATATCTTTCCGACCAATAAGGTGAGCATATACAAAACTTCCTTCTCCCTCTAAAATGCAAAATTATGGAGCTTCCAGACTACATTGACCAGACACATGCAAGACCACCTGGAAATTAGGAAGGTCTGCAAGATTTGCTATTCATCAACAGACAATGAAGGGCAAGAAATTCAAAAATAACCTCTCAGTCAAGGAAGCAATAGACAACAGGCGGCTCAGCCAAATCAATCAAAGATCTAAAACCAAAAACCTCTCACAAGATTGGTAGGCATGTTATTTATGCACAACAATTTCTCTTTATACTGGAGTACAGAGTAATCTATTGAACACACTATATTCTGTTCATTCCACATCACTGTGGAATATTTAAGTTATTCCAAACATTCTCTTGTGGGAAAACTGCTGTCCTTACTCAAAATGGAACACTGACAAAATATCGGAAAGAGAAATATCCTGTGGACATATCATGTAAAAAATATTGAGAAGGTAAGTGCAAATAGGTGGGTATAGGTTTACTATTCTTAACTTCACATTAACGTACCTTGAAGATACATGTATACAATATATGTATATACATATATATGTGTGTGTGTATTATCTACTGGCGGTCGCCAGTAGATAGTTATAGTTAGGACCTATTTTCCATAGGAAATCCGCAACATTCTATTTGAAATAACTCTGGCGTCGGTTGACGAATCTTTGCGAAATTTTCAAACTTTATGGCCCGCTCCGGTCCGCTCCTACCCTGAAAGTCTCGGGGTGATTCGTCAAGCGGGAGCTGAGAAAAAAGGGGGTCCCAAAACGTGTTTTCCCCATTCATTTTCCCATAGGAAACTTTAGCCACCGCTACAGCCCGAACTGCTGAACGGAATTACACCAAATTTGGCAAAGAGGTAGTTCTTGGTTCAGAAAGAACCCTTTTTGTTAAATGGTGTAAATCCGTTCAGTAGTTCCTGAGAAAATCAAAAGGAAAATCACATATATATCTATGGCCGCGTAGGGTCCGCGTACCCTCCTGATCACGAGCTACATGCTAATTGGCTGTCAACACTCCAAATCAGGAAGTGTTGGCCGCCATTTTGTCCCTCGGTAGAACCGAGGCACAGAAACAAGTGCGCAAAACGCACAAAGGGGGCAGGGTAGAAACACCCTGACCCCCTAGGTCTGCTCAGGGGGTCCCACAAAGACCCCCTGGGCAGAAAAAGGCATTTTTTTTTTTTTAAATCGACGGGATGCGCTTAGGGTGCGCGGATCCCGCCGATTAAAAAAAAAATTGCAACTGCGCAAACGCAAAAAGGGGGCAGGGGAGAAATGCCCTGACCCCCTAGGTCTGCTCAGGGGATCCCACAAGGACCCCCTGGGCAGAAAAAAAGCATTTTTTTTTTTTTTAAAAATCGGCGGGATGCGCTTAGGGATCCCGCCAATAAAAAAAAAATCAAAGCGCGGTCTCCCGCGCTTCGATACTATTTTACCTCCGGGTGGCCCAAGTCCCGGGGGCATGCGGGGTTTATTTAAATAATGCTGGGGGGGCCTCTAAGGGCCCCCCAAGCCCCGGGGACCGCCACCCCCCGGGGCTTTCAATTTAAAATGGTGCGGGAGGGCACTCGGCCCTCCCGCAGCCCCAGGGACCACCACCTCCCCGGGGCTTCTTTTTTAAAAAAAAAACATTTCCTGTGTGGGGGGGCTCGAGCCCCCCCACACGCCCTGGGGACCGCCACCTCCCCGGGGCACTAATAATGTAAATGCGGGGGTCCGTAATGGACTCCCAAGCCCCGGGGACCACCACCTTAAAGACATGGGAGGGGGGCCGCGGGCCCCCCTCCTGGAGCCTGTGGTGGCCAGTGCTTAATTTGTAAAATATTAAGTCCAGGTGCTGAAATGTTTGTAGGAGGTCACACCCACTTCCCCCGACTCCACCCACTTCTCCACTGGCTCCACCCACTTACTCTATTGGCGCCACCCACATCCTCAACTGGCGTAGAACAGAAATTGAGGTACCCACCAATCCTGAAAGATTTTTTCAGAAGCAATATTACAACGGAATAATGCATAATAATATAGTACCACTTTAAATCCTCTCTGTCTACATCTTACACACCTCACAGTGTTGCCCACTGTAGAAATGTGCCTCTTCTGAATCTGTCCTGTTCTGCGCATAGATTTAATTGTGCATGGCAGCACAGAATAGAACAGTGCACCGAATCCATAATGCAGACCCTGGGCTGTATAATCTGCATGGAGAGGGCATCACTTTTACTTTACATGGAAACACCCATAACCCAGTCATTCTCCCCATGGGAAAATTCAGTGATGTAGAGAAAAAATAGAACAGAAGCCCACGAGCAGCACTCTCCCTCCTCCTTCCCTGTCATACTGAGAATAACTAAATCCCCTCTCCAGGCCAGGGGTACAGTTGAGTTATCATTGTACACAATCCCAATTAAAGATATCAAACCCATGTCAATCCCCAACTTTTCCATATTTTGACAACAGTTGTTTTGAGTCACAGAATCAAAAGCCTGGGCAAGCTCAAGGAATGCTGCATAAAGATGTAGATTTCGCTTCTCTTCTCGTTTGGTACAAAATCCCTGTCAAAAGCCAGCTTGATTAAACTGAAGAACTCCATTTTCAACAATCTGATCTGAACCTTGCCAAGATTCACAAGTAATACATTTGAACACATATCATGAGGAGTTTTGGGCCTATATGCATCCAGATCACCTGTCTTCTTTTCTACATGATACAGACTAATCTAGTGTCAATATGTGACTCTGTAATCCATCATCTGATATTTAGAAAAAGTAACAGACGCCCCTAAAGAGTTCTAGTAGTGTTATACAAGCCACCATGCTGGCTAAACAAAAGTTGGGGTGATGGCCTATTGTGAATCAAGCATCTTGAACACTAAAGACAGATACTCCCCATTTTTCATCCTAAAGCTTTAAAGGACCTGAAGGAACCTCCTTGTACCATAAACCCTTGTGATACTCAAAGTAGCCCAGAATGCGGCAAACTTATGTAATCGTCGCAAAGTCAGACCATAAGCTGAACTAGATACTCAATGCTACTGCCAAATGCAGTGCTCTTCCCAAGGCTGTCATGTACTCCCTAAAGGCCATCATAGCCAACATTCCTCACTATACTTATAAATTGACCAACATCAGTACCTCATGGAAAAATAAGCACCAACAAGTCTCAACGTCAGCAGCACATAAAACACACACTGACAAACAATAACAGAGTCTTACCTCACAGTATCACCATAATAATTTAAAAGTATCACTTCTAGAAAGAAAATCTAAATTATTTCTTCAAACATTAACTAGTAATATTAATAGCTCCCATAATATGATTTGTGAGTCAGTCTGCTCTTTTTTGTTTTTTTGCAGTTTTATATAGCGCAAACCCGACTCAAAGGTATTGAAACGCTTTACATGAGCACCAGTTTTATTACACAAAGACACATTCATTTTGTTAGGTACGGGAGATTACGTGATTTGCCCAGAATCACAGGATGGTGAGCCGAGGCCCAGACACGAAACTGGTACCCCAGTTGCAAAATAGGCAGTGCTGGCTGTTATGCCACATCCTCTCCCCTAATCTGGGGGAGAAGCCTGGAGAGTGGACGTTCAATGGCAAGAGTGCCTTGCAAATGATGTGAAGACCCACGAACTTTGAAGTTTGCAGTCATTCACAAAGGTACATTTAAACGTTGATTTATTCTTGTCGAGGGAAAAGTAAATTGTTTTTCCAAGGACGCACTGCACTAGGAATAATCCCAAAATTTGTGACGTGTAAGAGAAGGGGATTGTCTATGGGAAAATCAGCATCCCCTTGAAACAAAGAAAAAGTTATGTGTGAGTCCCATTTTCGTATATGTAAACAAATGTGATATGTGCACCATGCACATTCACAAATGTGTGTGTATTCCTGGAAAGCTACGGTAATGATAATCAATGCTTTAAATGGGCTGGTACTTTTCACGGACCGAGTATCTGCTCTGCTTTCCTTTTTAAATGAGAGTACCTGCACTTCTCAGCAGAGGTCTAATACGTGTAATGGGAGAGTACCAGCACTTCTCTATAGTAAGAAAGTACTCTGGAATAGTAAATACCCACACTTTTCCATTTGCATTTCACACATCTGTCATTCTGCTCCTGGAGTGCTCTCAGATGTTTTGTCCAATTGCAAATTATGTGTCATCTATCTTGAACTAAGTGTAAGCCTAACGGAGCAGATGTACGATTTACATCTGAGCATTACGTGAATCACAATTTGTGTACTAAAAAGGAATAATGCTGTTGGTCAAAATGTATTTTTTAAATAGTGCAAGGTTTTATAGTGACATTGCTGTTAGGAAAATAAACAACTGCCTTCTTTGAAAAAATGTTCTTTAAATGTATTTGCTCCTCATATGTCTTGCATTACTGTGTATTTGTTCTTTCCTCGGGTAATAAAAGTTTATGAAACATTTGTGTGCAAGTCGTTTTTTACCAGTTTGAAGACTGATGTGGTTAGTTCAGTTTTAATTTATTTTTCTATATCAGACTGAAACTTCCATTTTGCTATTTACGTTAGATCTCTGTGAAGTTGCACTCAGCAGGGCTTCTGTCATGACCTGTGCCGGGCAGTATACGGATGTCTCTTTCACTGGCCATTTAAAACCGATTTGTTTTCTTTTCAGGACAAGAAGATTTTCCTTTCTAAATTCTAGTTAAATTAATGTGCTAAGAAATATAGACACATTATTTATTATCACTCGTGACTCGGTCGGGTAGCCCAGCAATCAGGATTGTACGGCAGCAGTTCGTCATCTGCAGTGGAATTTGCAAACGAACGCTGGTCCTGACCTATGATCGGACGCTTTTTCTAGCATGCGACGTACCTCAACTATTAAAGGAACAGACAGTAGCACATGTTACGAAACAAACATGAAATAATTACTTACTTCCTTTTGTTTTTTTTAGTTATAGGCCCGGTGCTGTGCGACACGCTGCTTTCTTCGTTGAATGACTGCAGCTGCGCAGTATGCTGGGGCGGGCGAAAAGTCGGGACCTTAATCTGCATTGGTCAGTCCGACTCAGGAGGAAACACTTCCGATTAAAGGTCAAGGAGGGACGACGGGCCATGCTAATAATTTATCAAGAACCAGGAATGCAGCATTTGATTGGGAGCGGCCGTAGGGCACTAGTGCTACTATCATTTACTTATGCTGAGCTGAGGCAAGAGCGTCACCTCACCAGCTGTTTCTGGTGGTCTGTGTGCAAGGAGGAGACCGTTATCTTGCACTGTAATCTGTAGACCCGGCCCTCAGATATAAGTGCCGGTGCTAAGCACCTGGAAGCACTGGCACAAATTAAGCACTGTGGCCCTGGGGACCGCCACCCCCCAGGGCCGGCTCCTGCAGTGTCCCGGGGTGCCTACCCCCGGGACACTGCTGTTTGCAATGGCAGGATGGGAGCCTCGTGGCTCTCGTCCTGTCATTGCAAACTTGCTTTGCTTCATTGAAGCGAGAGCAGGAAACCTGCTCTCGCTTCAATGAAGCAAGCAGATTGCTTTTCCATAAGGGGAGCTGCATGTCAGCAGCTCCCTTATGGAAAAGCAATGCCGGCTCCGCAGGATGCGGGGAGCCGGCGGGACCGTGCGGGGATTGGGGACCCCCCCACGGTCCCCAACGTGTGGCCAGGCCCCGGGGGATGGGGTCCCCGGGGCCATTAGTGACCCGGGAGGGGGGCCACGCAGCCCCCCTCCCAAAAAAAGGAATTAAAAAAAAAAGGACGCAAAGGCCGGCCCCGGGGGATGGGGTCCCCGGGGCCTTTAATGGCCTGAGGAGGGGGGCCACGCAGCCCCCCTCCAAATATATATTTTTTTTTAAAAAGAGGGCATGCCCCGGGGGATGGGGTCCCCGGGGCAAATACAGGCCCAGAGAAGGGGGGCCACGCGGCCCCCTTCCCGTTTAAAAAAAAAAAAAAGAACAGCCTCAGGCCCCGGGGGATGGGGTCCCCGGGGACAAAAGTGGATGAGGGAAGGGGGGCCACACAGCCCCCCTCCCATAAAAAAAAAAGGCAGCAAAAAAAAAAAAAAAACAGCATCGTGCCGGAGGCCCCGCCCCCTCCCTGCAGCACTCTGCAAACGCGCCCCCTGGCGCGTTGTAAGAAGGGGAAGTAATTCCCCTTGAACACTGGGGGTCTCTGGGGGCCAACTAGCCCACCAGGAACCTCCAGTATGCTCCAGGGAGCTGCGTTGCAGAGAGGTGTTCAGAGGCCACGCCCCTTTTTACACCTCTCTGCAACGCAGTTCTGTGGCGCTTTTTGGAGGTACATGGTGGGCTAGTTGGACTCCAGGGACCCTCAGGATTCAAGGGGACTTAATCCCCCAACTTAAAACGCGCCACGGGGCGCGTTTGCACAGTGGTGAAGGGAGGGGCGGGGCTTCAGGTGATGTGTGTGCAAACAGGCCCCATGGGGCGTTTTAAGATGGGGAATTAAATCCCCTTCAATCCTGAGGGTCCCTGGGGCCAACTAGCCCACCAGGTACCTCCAGTAAGCGCCACGGAGCTGCGTTGCAGAGTGTTGTAAAAGGGGCGTGGCCTCTGAACACCTCTCTGCAACACAGCTCTCTGGCGCACACTGGAGGTATCTGGTGGGCTAGTTGGCCCCTAGGGACCCTCGGGATTGAGGAGGAATTAATTCTCCAACTTAAAACGCGCAACAGGGCGTGTTTGCAGACATGTCACCTCAGGCCCCACCCCTTCCTTCACCATTGTGCAAATATTCCTCTAAAATCAGCCGAACTACGAATTCCGATTTACTCACCTGTTATCAGGAGAGACCTCAGTGCTGCATCTTTGAGCCCAGTACTGATCCTGAAAAGTAATTTTAACTGTACTTACCGGTAACTTGAATTTCCTTCCATAGGCTAACATTGACTGGTTTCACTTGGAAATTCTTCTAAGTGTGGAGTTTTGGAACTTTATAATATTCCTCTAAAATCAGCCGAACTACGAATTCCGATTTATTCACCTGTTATCAGGAGAGACCTCAGTGCTGCATCTTTGAGCCCTGTTCTGATCCTGAAAAGTAATTTTAACCGTACTTACCAGTAACTTGAATTTCCTTCCATAGGATATCATTGCCTGCTTTTTGCTGAAAAAGTTTCTAAGGGTCGATTTTTGAAACATACAAATATTCCTCTAAAATCAGCACAACTACGAATTCCGATTTACTCACCTGTTATCAGGAGAGACCTCAGTGCTGCATCTTTGAGCCCAGTACTGATCCTGAAAAGTAATTCTAACCGTACTTACCAGTAACTTGAATTTCCTTCCATAGGCTAACATTGACTGGTTTCACTTGGAAATTCTTCTAAGTGTGGAGTTTTGGAACTTTATAATATTCCTCTAAAATCAGCCAAACTACGAATTCCGATTTACTCACCTGTTATCAGGAGAGACCTCAGTGCTGCATCTTTGAGCCCAGTACAGACCCTGAAAAGTAATTCTAACCGTATTTACCAGTAACTTGTATTTCCTTCCATAGGAATCCATTGTCTGGTTTTCAGCAGAAAAGTTTCAAAGTGTCGATTTTCACAAACTACAAATATTCCTTAAAAATCGCCTGTATGACTTAAACGCATTCTTTCAACTGTTTACAGGAGATGCACCAGTGCTAGATCCAGGATCCACCACTGAGTAAGAAAAAGTAACGATAACACTACTTACCTGCTAAGTGAATTTCCTCCCATAGGATAACATTGGTGATTCTATGTGAAAAAGTTTAGTGTCAACTTTTAAAATACAATAATATTCCTTAAAAATCACTACTGTAACCAAAACGCTTTTACTCAACTGTTTACAGGAGATGTCGCAGGACTGAATCTAGGATCCAGTCCTGTGGTTAGAAAAGTAATCCATAAAGTAACTAATTGCATTTAACTAGAAATTCGCATTGAGCTCAATGTTTTTTTTTTTTATATCCTCATTCGCCACCAACCTCACTTCAAATCACACCCAAGATATCTGTACCCGCACTCAGCAAACTGAGGAACGTAGGCCATTGGAAGTGGAGACCCGCCTACTGGTACCAGACCAACCTGGGGATCAATGAAGAAACCAAACTGAGATACCTCTTCTGCCAAGCTCCAAGAGCTAGATGACTCTCATCATAGAACTACCAGAGAGACTGGCAGTACCCGACTTAGCCCAAAGAGTATTAGCGGCATAATCATAGGACTCAGAGAAAAAAAAAAAAAAAAAACCTCAGCCCATCACCTCTGAGCCCCATCTGAGTTGCAAGAGGTTCCAGAATGCTCTCTTCTTTTTACTGCCTGATCTGGCAAGATCCAGCTTAGAAACCACCAAGACTGAAATCTGCCAGTCTAAGAAAGAGGGGGGGATTGATTCTGTCCATCTTATACAGATTTGCCTCCTAGCCAGGAGGATAGCATAGAAAAGCAAAGCTCCAGCAGGACCAGTAACTTTATCTGCAGAGCCAAATATGATTAAGGGTAAATCAATGTTAATAGGACATCCCAAGGTGCTTGTCAAAAAGTTTCCAACACTATCCCAAAAGGAAGCAAGTGTTGGACATTCCTTGAACATGTGGATGTCAGAGGCAGAAACCTGCCCACATTTCCTGCAACTCACCGGTGGCCCTTTAGTAATTTTTGACAGTTTGTGAGGAGAAAAATAGGCCCTATGGATAGTAAACAGGTGGTTCCTTTTTAACCAGGCTGGTTTCACTACTTCATTTAAGGTCTTACAAGAATTCTGCCACAATTGAACACAGTCCTGTGCAGGTAAGGAGCCACCCCACAATTCCTCAGCCAGATTGAATTCGCCGTCCACATCTTCAAGCATGGCCTGATACCAAAAAGAAACTTCCTTCTTCCCAGGGGGCTTGGTCACAAGCTGGCGTTCTAAGAAACTACCACAACCCACAGCGTTCTTAAAATTTAGTTGTGGGTGGGATTGAGCCCAGCTTTCCAGTTGAAGATATTTAAATCTGGAAAGACCTACTCCAACCTTGTCCTCCAGTTGTTCCCATGAAACAAGGGTACCTCCAGGGAGCAGGTCCCCCCAGACTGCTAACCCAGCTTCTCTCAAAGGTATTGCCAACCTGTCCTTTAAACACTCTGGAGCCCCCGGGGAATCCCAGAGGGGAGCCAAGCTGGAAAAATAACCAAGCGCCACTGAACCCCTCAATTTGGCCCAAGTTTTAGCCAGGCCCTGAAGAACCTTCAGCTTGACTTTTTTTTAAAACTTCGGGTCCCCGAATTTAAACAGGAAACCCTCCTCTGAAAATTTGGCACCTCTAAGCATAGCCAAAAACATCCCCCCCGCACCAGTATTCACAGGCATTCTCAACAGCATACGTGAGTGTGAAAGTTGGAAAGCCCAGGCGTATAACTGGAGATCTGGTAAAGCTAGGCCTCCCTTTTCTCTCCTCCGCCTCAGCTTTTTCCAGGCAATCCTGGGTGATTTATACGCCCAGACAAATGAGTTGATTTCACTCTGTAACTTATCGATGGTAGATTTATCAAAATGAAGGGGAATACAGTTAAAAAGGAAAGTGATCTTAGGGAGTATCGACATCTTAATCAAATTGACCCTACCTATAATGGATAGGGGCAGTAGGGCCCAAGATTTCATTAGCCTCTGACAATCCCTTGCCACCATAGCCATGTTGGTCTCAGCGATCTTAGTGATGTCTTGAAGAACATTGACTCCCAAGTATCTCATTTTGGAACTGATCTGGTGCTGGTGCTGCGTCCCTTCAAGATTCCAAGTCATGATTTCCGTCTTCAAGGCATTGATTTCATAACCTGAGACAGAACCGAACTCCTGGGCTAAACTAATGATAGCCGGAAAAGCTGACTGTAAATTAGCAGAAAAAACTACAATATCGTCAGCATACAGGGCAACCTTCCTCTCCCACTCCCCATACTTAAAAGGCTGGATATTAGGATCATCTCTGAGCCGTTGAGCAAATGGCTCAATATATAGATCAAAAAGGAGAGGGGAGAGTGGGCAACCCTGTCTGGTACCTCTTGAGATCTTAAAAGAGTCAGTAATATTCCCATTAACAAGGAGACTGGCAGTTGGGTTCTGATAAATCAACTGGACCATGCGACAGAAATTTTCCCCTACGTTAAATTTCCTCAAGACCTCCGACAGGTAGATCCAATTCACTCTGTCGAAGGCCTTGGTAGCATCTAAAGTCATAGCTGCTAATGGAAGGGAATATGCAGAAGCCAGATCAATTGCGCCGATAAGGTCATAGGTGAGGTCCGAAAGCTGCCGGCCCCTGATGAAACCCTTCTGATCTGAGTGGAGAATATCTCCCACCACGAGACCCAATCTCGCTGCTAAAATTGAAGTAAAAATGTTGTAATCAGCATTCAAAAGTGATATGGGCCTGTATGACCCACAGCTTGATGGAACTTTCCCAGGTTTCTAAATCAAGATTATTGTGGCGTCATTCCACGAAGCTGGGAGCCCTAGGCCGGCCTCTAACACCTGATTGAAAAGCAACGTCAGAGTGGGGATGATCTTATCCCCCAGCATCCTGTAGATCTCGGCTGGAAGGCCGTCAGGGACTGCTGCTTTCCCGTTCTTACAGCGTTGGATAGCTTCTCTGACCTCGGTCTGAGTAAACACCTGATCTAAATGCAGTTGTTGATCGGACTTCAGGGAGGGAAGAGGAATATCTCCCAGCCAACTCTGAACACTGAGAATATCCAGGCTTTTATCTTCGCAATAGATGTCCTGAAAATAGGTCTGAAAGGCCTGACTAATTTCCCCATCTGAAGAAAAGGTATCGTTACCACTAATGATTTCTTTAATATGGTTCCTCGCCTGGTCTGTTTTAGACTTCCACGCGAGGAGCTTGCCTGCCCCTTCCCCATACTCGAAGTGGCCATCTTACTTGCCTCCCATCTTCGAGTAAGCCTAGAGTGCAAGATGTTCCCTAACTGACCCTTTAGACTATCCAACGTAGCCTTTTGTTCTTGCTGGATTTCAGGGGAGGCTTGGCTAATTAAGTCGGCCTCGGCGACCTTCAGCTTTCCTTCAATAGATAAAATCTCTTCTTTGTATCTTTTGTTTCTGAAGCATGACCTGCTGGTAATTTGGCCTCGCAAAAAGCTTTTAGAGAGTCCCATACATAAGTGATGGAAGTCGACCCTAAGTTCGTTTTCAGAAACCATTCGGTTTCTTGTTGTAAAAAATCAATCTCCACTTCCTCCAAGAGTAAGGAACGGTCGAACGACCATGTCCTGATTAACCCTGGGCAAAGCACTACGCTAAGCTCGCGTAGTTTGCGAAGTTTGCGCTACTTCGCACAACGCAAATTGCACGTAGCACAGTGCAAACACGCGTAGCATAGCGTAGCGGTCATTTTTTGCTTGCTCGCGGTCCTCAACGTCAAGTTGGCGACCGCGAGCAAGCAAAATGACATCCCGGCGAGACTTTTTCCTCGTTCCCGATCAGCAACATCAAGTTGCCGATCGCGAGTGTGGAAAATAAACCTCCCGGCGAGATTCTCAACGCGGGGAGGTCAGGTTTCTCATTGCGAGTGGTCACGTATGCTCGCGACCACTCGCGATGAGAAACTACCAGTCCGCGTTGAGAAAGCTGCCGCTCGAGTAAAAATCTACTCGAGCGGCAGTAAAAGACAGCTCGCACTGTGCAAGATGCCGTTTTCAATGATTGCACAGTGCGGACAAGCATCCGGCACTGTGCAATCATTGCGAACAGCGCACTACGCAGTTCGCGTAGTGCTACGCGTAGCTCGCGTAGTGCGAACTGCACTTTGCGTAGCTTCGCGTAGCGCTACTTCGCAAACTACGCCCACCCTTAATCCTCATCCTGCTTTTACACACTCCACCTGCTTCGAAAGACATTCAGATGGATCCCCACAGAATCCAGAAAGACGGTCAACCACGCACTCATCACCAGCAGACTTGACTACGGCAATGCACTCTATGCAGGCGTCACCCAGAAACAGCTCAGGAAACTACAGAACATCCACAACACCGCAGCTAGACTGGTCCTTGACATACCCCGCCACAGCCACATAACACAACACCTCCGACAACTCTACTGGCTCCCAATCGACAAGAGAATCACCTTCAAGCTCCTCACACAAGCCTACAAAGCTCTGCACAAAGCAGGATCAGCATATCTGAACCATCACCTCTCCTTCCAAGTACCTGCCAGACAACTTCGCTCTACCCAACTTGCCCTGGCCACTGTCCCACGGATTCACAAGACCAGAACCAGAGAAAGATCCTTCTCCTACCTCGCCGCCAAGACCTGGTACACACTGCCCCTCCACCTCAGGCAATCCCTGTCGCTGACCCATTTCAGAAAGGACCTCAAGACCTGGCTCTTTGATGGAACCTCCAGGCCCATACGGATCAGCAGCCCCCACCTCGGCACCTTGAGACCCTCACAGGTGAGTAGCCACACTACACAAACCCCTGATTGATTGATTGAGCTATGTGACTCAACCTAACTACCTCCACCGCATTTAAATGATTCTTTCTCTTAAAAGTTGTTTCTCCCATAGCAATTTGTTGATTTGAATTTTACTTTAAATGTATCCAAATCCAATGCCTGCAAAACAAATGATTAATGCATGCTTAGACATTGTCATTTAAAAATAATGCCTGTAAAGATGAGTCATATCTGCCGCTCAAGGTTCCAAAGTGAAAAATAATGGGGCACATTTACAAGGGCATTGCGCCACCAGAACGTCACTTTATTCGAAGTTCCGGTGGCGCAATTCCCTGTTCCATATTTACAAAGCAGCGTTAAGCCACTTTGCGTGGCTTAATACAGTTTTGAAATATCATCCCCTTTTACTCAGGTATCTGCGCGAAAGGGACATGTAATGGGTGTTGCTGAAGGCATTCCACTGCAACACCCATTGCTTTTTGATGCTGCCCCAGATTTACAAGGATCTGTATGTCTGAGGCAGTGCCAAAAACTAATGCCACTGAATAGCAGGTGTTAGATTGGTGCAACGAGTAGAAATAATTTTATTTCTCCATGTTTTTGCTCTTTCTATGTGTTTATTCTGCAGCACACATAGAAAGAGCAAATCGCCTTTAAATATTGTTTATGTGCAGGAAGGTGTCTTGTCCTGCTCATAAACAGTCATCCCTGTAACACAGACACCCTTGCAGCATGGCGCAAGTGTGCCTGCATTGCAGGGAATCATCCCTGCAATGCAAGCACCCTTGCACTATGTCGCAAGAGTGTCTGTGTTGGCACTAGGCAGTTTTTTTTAGCAACAGCGCAAGAGAAAACACAGGGGTGCACAGTATTCTTGTAAATACATCGCATCCCTGCGTTTTTTAAATTACGCCACATGGCGCTGCTAAGTTGCGTGCATCGCAGTGCTGCAACATTTCCTTGTAAATATCCCCCATCTTCCTTGTCTATACGCATTCAGGAAAGTTATTTAAATTGAGCTCTCTTAACGCTTGAATGTCAGACATTCTAGGTCTCGTTGATCTTATCTCTTCACTAATTCTAGGTATGGAAATGTGTAAGAGCAGTTCAAAATTGGATATTTTAACATTATGAATTGCTTACAAAGTTAACATGATTTACCAGTCATAGTATTGTGGAAGCAGTGATCAATCTATCACAAAACCCAGCACAGATGCAGTCACTCTGAATTGAATATTTCATATAAATAGCAGTTAAAAAACATTCAACATTTAGTGGCTCTTAGAAAACACATTCGAAAAACGTGAAAAGGTAAACAACAGGGGTGTGATTCATGCAGCTGGATGTGCGATATCAGGTAACTATCATGGAAAAGACACAGTTAAGGTGCAGTTATGTTTGCCAAACAAGACAAAAAACACTTAAATTTGCCCATTAGGTAAACCAACAAAACTTCACGCCCCCGTCAGGCCTTGCCCACAACCTGACATGATAAGGGACAACACTGTGGGGCATATTATCAAGGAATAGCGATATTTATCGCTAACCACGCTTAGCGCAAATTTTTTTAACGCCGCCTATCGCTGGAAAATATCGCTGAGATAACACCCTATTAACAAGGTTTATCTCCATAGCGATAAAATTTCCAGCGATAGCGGCAAAATGTGAGAATATCGCTGGAAAAGCAGCGATATTCTCGCATTAACGCAAGGATGGATTAAGCCTGACAATCCACCTCCTATACTTTAAACAGGTAAGTCATCCTCAGTAGCAGGTGTTAAAATCTAGCGATAAACGCGCTTAGCGCGATTTATTTTATCGCTTCGCCTACCTTGTTAATAGGGGTTAGTTGTGTTAGCGACTGTTTTCAGTCGCTTTTAGTGGGGAACGCCTACCTTGCATGTCATTAGCGATAATTATCGCTGGCATGCAAGGCGATGGTATAACCGGCCGCTAACGCCTGAAAGCTCTCGCTAACGCCTGTTAGCGACAGCTTGCTTATAGGGCGATAAAATTATCGCCGCTTTAGCGGCAAAAAGTGCCGCTAAAGCGGCGATAAAGCCCTTGATAATATGCCCCTGTATTTGCAGTATTCAGTAGAAGGTGAGCAGTCTTTTCACAAGGTTGCTTAATTTGAAATAAGAAACATGTTAGTTTACTTAGAAAAATCTCTTAGGAGCAATCATCACATAAATAATAGACTTTGAAAGATGTTTCATATAAAAATTAACAATCTGTTAATGTAATAAGACTGTGAACAATTGCACATTTATGAAGTCGTATAATGACCCCTTTTGCAACCTGCTTAGAAAAATTCTGGATACATATGAGAAGGAAGCCAAGTCTGAAAAGAATACAGCCTTTCTGGACCCCCTCAGTACATAATACAATACCCGGAAAGGGTTCATATGGGTCCATCAAATTAGGTGTCCATTTGTTTCTTTAAACTTCACTAGTTGGTCATTCAATTTATAAATGAGTCTCTCTTAGGAAACCACAATAAATATGTCCTTTAGGAATGTGTCATGCCAGGGTTGTAAGTGTTTTCGTCAGCCCTCAGATGCACATTTTGTGTAACCCTGGGCAAAGCACTACGCTACGCTCGCGTAGTTTGCGAAGTTTGCGCTACTTCGCACAACGCGAATTGCACGTAGCACAGTGCAAACACGCGTAGCGTAGCGTAGCGTAGTGCAGCGGTCATTTTTTGCTTGCTCGCGGTCCTCAACGTCAAGTTGGCGACCGCGAGCAAGCAAAATGACATCCCGGCGAGACTTTTTCCTCGTTCGCGATCAGCAACATCAAGTTGCCGATCGCGAGCGTGGAAAATAAACCTCCCGGCGAGATTCTCAACGCGGGGAGGTCAGGTTTCTCATTGCGAGTGGTCGCGTATGCTCGCGACCGCTCGTGATGAGAAACTACCAGTCCGCGTTGAGAAAGCTGCCGCTCGAGGTAAAAATCTACTCGAGCGGCAGTAAAACGACAGCTCGCACTGTGCAAGATGCCGTTTTCAATGATTGCACAGTGCGGACAAGCATCCGGCACTGTGCAATCATTGCGAACAGTGCACTACGCAGTTCGAGTAGTGCTACGCGTAGCTCGCGTAGTGCGAACTGCACTTTGCGTAGCTTCGCGTAGCGCTACTTCGCGAACTACGCCCAGGCTTAATGGCTTAATTTTGTGTACTCTCTGTGAAGTGAAAAGCCAACACCCAGCATGATGTGATAATTCATGGATTTCTGAAGTGTAATGGAGTAGCCTGGTTCACACAGAGAAAGGGGCAATTTCCTCTCAGTAAACCTCAAAGAGCTGACCAGTAGCGCTTCACTTTTGCACCTTTTCAAGGTTTGTGAGCAATATCACATCCCGGGTTGTGATATTTTCAGAAAAGTAATATTGGACTCGCTAAATGTCGGCTAGGTGGACACCAGTACGGATGTAGAATTTTAAAGTATCCGAATTTAAACCATGACTCCCTCAACATCTTAAAGCAAAAACAAGGAGACGATGGACGGAGCGCTGAAACTTTTCAGACACTCACCCCCAGTCACAGATCTGGGTTGAATCCATTATCATTCTTTAGCTCACTTCGACACCTCAGTTCAGACCCAGCTATATGCAAATCAGTCTTGACCCTGTACCTCATGGGAACAGTCCAGCCCGAACTGCCAAGCCAGGTCTATCCTGAACCGGAAACAAGCATCCTGGGACAGGTTTCTGGGTAACACCCTTCATCAGCCAGGCTAGCTTGAATCCAGTGGGAAAGTGAGCAAGGGACCCACGTCTGGGCATACCCTGCCAACTTAGGGCGAACAAAGCAAACACAATGAGATGATGGGCGGAGCGCTGAAACTTTTCAGACACTCACCCCCAGTCACAGATCTGGGTTGAATCCATCATCATTCTTTAGTTCACTTCGCCACCTCAGTTCAGACCCAGCTATATGCAAATCAGTCTTGACCCTGTGCCTAATGGGAACAGTCCAGCCCGAACTGCCAAGCCAGGTCTTCCCTGAACATTAAACAAGCATCCTGGGACCGGTTTCTGGGTAACACCCTTCATCAGCCAGGCTAGCTTGAATCCAGTGGCAAAGTGAGCAAGGGACCCACGTCTGGGCATACCCTGCCAACTTAGGGCGAACAAAGCAAATACAAGGAGATGATGGACGGAGCGCTGAAACTTTTCAGACACTCACCCCCAGTCACAGATCTGGGTTGAATCCATCATCATTCTTTAGCTCACTTTGCCACCTCAGTTCAGACCCAGCTAGATGCAAATCAGTCTTGACCCTGTGCCTCATGGGAACAGTCCAGCCCGAACTGCCAAGCCAGGTCTTCCCTGAACCGGAAACAAGCATCCTGGGACCGGTTTATGGGTTACACCCTTCATCAGCCAGGCTAGCTTGAATCCAGTGGCAAAGTGAGCAAGGGACCCACGTCTGGGCATACCCTGCCAACTTTGGGCGAACAAATCAAACACAAGGAGATGATGGACGGAGCGCTGAAACTTTTCAGACACTCACCCCCAGTCACAGATCTGGGTTGAATCCATCATCATTCTTTAGCTCACTTCACCACCTCAGTTCAGACCCAGCTATATGCAAATCAGTCTTGACCCTGTGCCTCATGGTAACAGTCCAGCCTGAACTGCCAAGCCAGGTCTTCCCTGAACCGGAAACAAGCATCCTGGGACCGTTTCTGGGTAACACAATTCATCAGCCAGGCTAGCTTGAATCCAGTGGCAAAGTGAGCAAGGGACCCACGTCTGGGCATACCCTGCCAACTTAGGGCAAACAAAGCAAACACAAAGAGATGATGGACGGAGCGCTGAAACTTTTCAGACACTCACCCCAGTCACAGATCTGGGTTGAATCCATCATCATTCTTTAGCTCACTTCGCCACCTCAGACCCAGCTATATGCAAATCAGTCTTGACCCTGTGCCTCATGGGAACAGTCCAGCCCGAACTGCCAAGCCAGGTCTTCCCTGAAATGGAAACAGGCATCCTGGTATCGGTTTCTGGGTAGCTCCCTTCATCAGCCAGGCTAGCTTGAATCCAGTGGCAAAGTGAGCAAGGGACCCACGTCTGGGCATACCCTGCCAACTTAGGTCGAACAAAGCAAACACAAGGAGTTGATGGACGGAGCGCTGAAACTTTTCAGACACTCATCCCCAGTCACAGATCTGGATTGAATCCATCATCATTCTTTAGCTCACTTCGCCACCTCAGTTCAGACCCAGCTATATGCAAATTAGTCTTGACCCAGTGCCTCATGGGAACAGTCCAGCCCGAACTGCCAAGCCAGGTCTTCCCTGAACCGGAAACAAGCATCCTGGTACCGGTTTCTGGGTAACACCCTTCATCAGCCAGGCTAGCTTGAATCCAGTGGCAAAGTGAGCAAGAGACCCACGTCTGGGCATACCCTGCCAACTTAGGTCGAACAAAGCAAACAAAAGGAGATGATGGTTGGAGCGCTGAAACTTTTCAGACACTTACCCCCAGTCACAGATCTGGGTTGAATCCATCATCATTCTTTAGCTCACTTCGCCACCTCAGTTCAGACCCAGCTATATGCAAATGAGTCTTGACCCTGTGCCTCATGGGAACAGTCCAGCCCGAACTGCCAAACCAGGTCTTCCCTGAACCGGAAACAAGCATCCTGGGACCGGTTTCTGGGTAACACCCTTCATCAGCCAAGCTAGCTTGAATCCAGTGGCAAAGTGAGCAAGGGACCCACGTCTGGGCATACCCTGCCAACTTAGGGCGAACAAAGCAAACACAAGGAGATGATGGACGGAGCGCTAAAACTCTTCAGACACTCACCCCCAGTCACAGATCTGGGTTGAATCCATCATCATTCTTTAGCTAACTTCGCCACCTCAGTTCAGATCCAGCTATATGCAAATCAGTCTTAACCCTGTGCCTCATGGGAACAGTCCAGCCCGAACTGCCAAGCCAGGTCTTCCCTGAACCGGAAACAAGCATCCTGGTACCGGTTTCTGGGTAACACCCTTCATCAGCCAGGCTAGCTTGAATCCAGTGGCAAAGTGAGCAAGGGACCCACGTCTGGGCATACCCTGCCAACTTTGGGCGAACAAAGCAAACACAAGGTGATGATGGACGGAGCGCTGAAACTTTTCAGACACTCACCCCCAGTCACAGATCTGGGTTGAATCCATCATCATTCTTTAGCTCACTTCGCCACCTCAGTTCAGACCCAGCTATATGCAAATCAGTATTTACCCTGTGGCTCATGGGAACAGTCCAGCCCGAACTGCCAAGCCCGGTCTTCCCTGAACCAGAAACAAGCATCCTGGGACCGGTTTATGGGTTACACCCTTCATCAGCCAGGCTAGCTTGAATCCAGTGGCAAAGTGAGCAAGTGACCCACGTCTGGGCATACCCTGCCAACTTTGGGCGAACAAAGCAAACACAAGGAGATGATGGACGGAGCGCTGAAACTTTTCAGACACTCACCCCCAGTCACAGATCTGGGTTGAATCCATCATCATTCTTTAGCTCACTTCACCACCTCAGTTCAGACCCAGCTATATGCAAATCAGTCTTGACCCTGTGCCTCATGGTAACAGTCCAGCCTGAACTGCCAAGCCAGGTCTTCCCTGTACCAGAAACAAGCATCCTGGTACCGGTTTCTGGGTAGCACCCTTCATCAGCCAGGCTAGCTTGAATCCAGTGGCAAAGTGAGCAAGGGACCCACGTCTGGGCATACCCTGCCAACTTAGGGCGAACAAAGCAAACACAAGGAGATGATGGACGGAGCGCTGAAATGTTTCAGACACTCACCCCCAGTCACAGATCTGGGTTGAATCCATCATCATTCTTTAGCTCACTTTGCCACCTCAGTTCAGACCCAGCTATATGCAAATCAGTCTTGACCCTGTGCCTCATGGGAACAGTCCAACCCGTACTGCCAAGCCACGTCTAAACTGAACCGGAAACAAGCATCCTGGGACCGGTTTCTGGGTAAAACCCTTCATCAGCCAGGCTAGCTTGAATCCAGTGGCAAAGTGAGCAAGTGACCCACGTCTGGGCATACCCTGCCAACTTAGGGCGAACAAAGCAAACACAAGGAGATGATGGACGGAGCGCTGAAACTCTTCAGACACTCACCCCCAGTCACAGATCTGGGTTGAATCCATCATCATTCTTTAGCTCACTTCGCCACCTCAGTTCAGACCCAGCTATATGCAAATCAGTCTTAACCCTGTGCCTCATGGGAACAGTCCAGCCCGAACTGCCAAGTCAGGTCTTCCCTGAACCGGAAACAAGGATCCTGGGACCGGTTTCTGGGTAACACCCTTCATCAGCCAGGCTAGCTTGAATCCAGTGGCAAAGTGAGCAAGAGACCCACGTCTGGGCATACCCTGCCAACTTAGGGCGAACAAAGCAAATACAAGGAGATGATGGACGGAGCGCTGAAACTTTTCAGACACTCACCCCCAGTCACAGATCTGGGTTGAATCCATCATCATTCTTTAGCTAACTTTGCCACCTCAGTTCAGACCCAGCTAGATGCAAATCAGTCTTGACCCTGTGCCTCATGGGAACAGTCCAGCCCGAACTGCCAAGCCAGGTCTTCCCTGAACCGAAAACAAGCATCTTGGGACCGGTTTATGGGTTACACCCTTCATCAGCCAGGCTAGCTTGAATCCAGTGGCAAAGTGAGCAAGGGACCCACGTCTGGGCATACCCTGCCAACTTTGGGCGAACAAAGCAAACACAAGGAGATGATGGACGGAGCACTGAAACTTTTCAGACACTCACCCCCAGTCACAGATCTGGGTTGAATCCATCATCATTCTGTAGCTCACTTCGCCACCTCAGTTTAGACCCAGCTATATGTAAATCAGTCTTGACCCTGTGCCTCATGGGAACAGTCCAGCCCGAACTGCCAAGCCAGGTCTTCCCTGAAATGGAAACAGGCATCCTGGTATCGGTTTCTGGGTAATACCCTTCATCAGCCAGGCTAGCTTGAATCCAGTGGCAAAGTGAGCAAGGGACCCACGTCTGGGCATACCCTGCCAACTTAGGGCGAGCAAAGCAAACACAAGGAGATGATGGTTGGAGCGCTGAAACTTTTCAGACACTTACCGCCAGTCACAGATCTGGGTTGAATCCATCATCATTCTTTAGCTCACTTCGCCACCTCAGTTCAGACCCAGCTATATGCAAATGAGTCTTGACCCTGTGCCTCATGGGAACAGTCCAGCCCGAACTGCAAAGCCAGGTCTTCCCTGAACCGGAAACAAGCATCCTGGGACCGGTTTCTGGGTAACACCCTTCATCAGCCAGGCTAGCTTGAATCCAGTGGCAAAGTGAGCAAGAGACCCACGTCTGGGCATACCCTGCCAACTTAGGTCGAACAAAGCAAACACAAGGAGATGATGGTTGGACCGCTGAAACTTTTCAGACACTTACCCCCAGTCACAGATCTGGGTTGAATCCATCATCATTCTTTAGCTCACTTCGCCACCTCAGTTCAGACCCAGCTATATGCAAATGAGTCTTGACCCTGTGCCTCATGGGAACAGTCCAGCCCGAACTGCCAAGCCAGGTCTTCCCTGAACCGGAAACAAGCATCCTGGGACCGGTTTCTGGGTAACACCCTTCATCAGCCAGGCTAGCTTGAATCCAGTGGCAAAGTGAGCAAGGGACCCACGTCTGGGCATACCCTGCCAACTTCGGGCGAACAAAGCAAACACAAGGAGATGATGGACGGAGCGCTGAAACTTTTCAGACACTCACCCCCAGTCACACATCTGGGTTGAATCCATCATCATTCTTTAGCTCACTTTGCCACCTCAGTTCAGACCCAGCTATATGCAAATCAGTCTTGACCCTGTGCCTCATGGGAACAGTCCAGCCCATACTGCCAAGCCAGGTCTAAACTGAACCGGAAACAAGCATCCTGGGTCCGGTTTCTGGGTAAAACCCTTCATCAGCCAGTCTAGCTTGAATCCAGTGGCAAAGTGAGCTAGCGACCCACGTCTGGGCATACCCTGCCAACTTAGGCCGAACAAAGCAAACACAAGGAGATGATGGACGGAGCGCTGAAACTCTTCAGACACTCACCCCCAGTCACAGATCTGGGTTGAATCCATCATCATTCTTTAGCTCACTTCGCCACCTCAGTTCAGACCCAGCTATATGCAAATCAGTCTTAACCCTGTGCCTCATGGGAACAGTCCAGCCCGAACTGCCAAGTCAGGTCTTCCCTGAACCGGAAACAAGCATCCTGGTACCGGTTTCTGGGTAACACCCTTCATCAGCCAGGCTAGCTTGAATCCAGTGGCAAAGTGAGCAAGGGACCCACGTCTGGGCATACCCTTCCAACTTAGGGCAAACAAAGCAAACACAAGGAGATGATGGTTGGAGCGCTGAAACTTTTCAGACACTTACCGCCAGTCACAGATCTGGGTTGAATCCATCATCATTCTTTAGCTCACTTTGCCACCTCAGTTTAGACCCAGCTATATGCAAATCAGTCTTGACCCTGTGCCTCATGGCAACAGTCCAGCCTGTACTGCCAAGCCAGGTCTAAACTGAACCGGAAACAAGCATCCTGGGACCGGTTTCTGGGTGAAACCCTTCATCAGCCAGGCTAGCTTGAATCCAGTGGCAAAGTGAGCAAGTGACCCACGTCTGGGCATACCCTGCCAACTTAGGGCGAACAAAGCAAACACAAGGAGATGATGGACGGAGCGCTGAAACTTTTCACACACTCACCCCCAGTCACAGATCTAGGTTGAATCCATCATCATTCTTTAGCTCACTTCACCACTTCAGTTCAGACCCAGCTATATGCAAATCAGTCTTGACCCTGTGCCTCATGGGAACAGTCCAGCCCGAATTGCCAAGCCAGGTCTTCCCTGAACCGGAAACAAGCATCCTGGGACCGGTTTCTGGGTAACATCCTTCATCAGCCAGGCTAGCTTGAATCCAGTTGCAAAGTGAGCAAGGGACCCACGTCTGGGCATACCCTGCCAACTTAGGGCTAACAAAGCAAACACAAGGAGATGATGGACGGAGCGCTGAACCTTTTCAGACACTCGTCACAGATCTGGGTTGAATCCATCATCATTCTTTAGCTCACTTCGCCACCTCAGTTCAGACCCATCTATATGCAAATCAGTCTTGACCCTGTGCCTCATGGGAACAGTCCAGCCCGAACTGCCAAGCCAGGTCTTCCCTGAACCGGAAAAAAGCATCCTGGGACAGGTTTCTGGGTAACACCCTTCATCAGCCAGTCTAGCTTGAATCCAGTGGCAAAGTGAGCAAGGGACCCACGTCTGGGCATACCCTGCCAACTTAGGGCGAACAAAGCAAACACAAGGAGATGATGGGCGGAGCGCTTAAACTTTTCAGACACTCACCCCCAGTCACAGATCTGGGTTGAATCCATCATCATTCTTTAGTTCACTTCGCCACCTCAGTTCAGACCCAGCTATATGCAAATCAGTCTTGACTCTGTGCCTCATGGGAACAGTCCAGCCCGAACTGCCAAGCCAGGTCTTCCCTGAACATTAAACAAGCATCCTGGGACCGGTTTCTGGGTAACACCCTTCATCAGCCAGGCTAGCTTGAATCCAGTGGCAAAGTGAGCAAGGGACCCACGTCTGGGCATACCCTGCCAAATTTGGGCGAACAAAGCAAACACAAGGAGATGATGGACGGAGCGCTGAAACTTTTCAGACACTCACCCCCAGTCACAGATCTGGGTTGAATCCATCATCATTCTTTAGCTCACTTCGCCACCTCAGTTCAGACCCAGGTATATGCAAATCAGCCTTGACCCTGTGCCTCATGGGAACAGTCCAGCCCGAACTGCCAAGCCAGGTCTTCCCTGAAATGGAAACAGGCATCCTGGTATCGGTTTCTGGGTAACACCCTTCATCAGCCAGGCTAACTTGAATCCAGTGGCAAAGTGAGCAAGGGACCCACGTCTGGGCATACCCTGCCAACTTAGGGCGAGCAAAGCAAACACAAGGAGATGATGGACGGAGCGCTGAAACTTTTCAGACACTCACCCCCAGTCACAGATCTGGATTGAATCCATCATCATTCTTTAGCTCACTTCGCCACCTGAGTTCAGACCCAGCTATATGCAAATTAGTCTTGACCCAGTGCCTCATGGGAACAGTCCAGCCCGAACTGCCAAGCCAGGTCTTCCCTAAACCGTAAACAAGGATCCTGGGACCGGTTTCTGGGTAACCCCTTCATCAGCCAGGCTAGC
Organism: Calotriton arnoldi; assembly: GCA_963921515.1. NCBI lineage: Eukaryota > Metazoa > Chordata > Amphibia > Caudata > Salamandridae > Calotriton > Calotriton arnoldi. The sequence continues at coordinate 107,139 of CAWUFW010016069.1, forward strand.
TTGAATCCAGTGGCAAAGTGAGCAAGAGACCCACGTCTGGGCATACCCTGCCAACTTAGGTCGAACAAAGCAAACACAAGGAGATGATGGTTGGAGCGCTGAAACTTTTCAGACACTTACCCCCAGTCACAGATCTGGGTTGAATCCATCATCATTCATTAGCTCACTTCGCCACCTCAGTTCAGACCCAGCTATATGCAAATGAGTCTTGACCCTGTGCCTCATGGGAACAGTCCAGCCCGAACTGCCAAGACAGGTCTTCCCTGAACCGGAAACAAGCATCCTGGGACCGGTTTCTGGGTAACACCCTTCATCAGCCAGGCTAGCTTGAATCCAGTGGCAAAGTGAGCAAGGGACCCACGTCTGGGCATACCCTGCCAACTTAGGGCAAACAAAGCAAACACAAAGAGATGATGGACGGAGCGCTGAAACTTTTCAGACACTCACCCCAGTCACAGATCTGGGTTGAATCCATCATCATTCTTTAGCTCACTTCGCCACCTCAGTTCAGACCCAGCTATATGCAAATCAGTCTTGACCCTGTGCCTCATGGGAACAGTCCAGCCCGAACTGCCAAGCCAGGTCTTCCCTGAAATGGAAAAAGGCATCCTGGTATCGGTTTCTGGGTAACACCCTTCATCAGCCAGGCTAGCTTGAATCCAGTGGCAAAGTGAGCAAGGGACCCACGTCTGGGCATACCCTGCCAACTTAGGGCGAGCAAAGCAAACAGAAGGAGATGATGGTTGGAGCGCTGAAACCTTTCAGACACTTACCGCCAGTCACAGATCTGGGTTGAATCAATCATCATTCTTTAGCTCAATTCGCCACCTCAGTTCAGACCCAGCTATATGCAAATGAGTCTTGACCCTGTGCCTCATGGGAACAGTCCAGCCCGAACTGCAAAGCCAGGTCTTCCCTGAACCGGAAACAAGCATCCTGGGACCGGTTTCTGGGTAACACCCTTCATCAGCCAGGCTAGCTTGAATCCAGTGGCAAAGTGAGCAAGAGACCCACGTCTGGGCATACCCTGCCAACTTAGGTCGAACAAAGCAAACACAAGGAGATGATGGTTGGAGCGCTGAAATTTTTCAGACACTTACCCCCAGTCACAGATCTGGGTTGAATCCATCATCATTCTTTAGCTCACTTCGCCACCTCAGTTCAGACCCAGGTATATGCAAATCAGCCTTGACCCTGTGCCTCATGGGAACAGTCCAGCCCGAACTGCCAAGCCAGGTCTTCCCTGAAATGGAAACAGGCATCCTGGTATCGGTTTCTGGGTAACACCCTTCATCAGCCAGGCTAACTTGAATCCAGTGGCAAAGTGAGCAAGGGACCCACGTCTGGGCATACCCTGCCAACTTAGGGCGAGCAAAGCAAACACAAGGAGATGATGGACGGAGCGCTGAAACTTTTCAGACACTCACCCCCAGTCACAGATCTGGATTGAATCCATCATCATTCTTTAGCTCACTTCGCCACCTGAGTTCAGACCCAGCTATATGCAAATTAGTCTTGACCCAGTGCCTCATGGGAACAGTCCAGCCCGAACTGCCAAGCCAGGTCTTCCCTGAACCGTAAACAAGGATCCTGGGACCGGTTTCTGGGTAACCCCCTTCATCAGCCAGGCTAGCTTGAATCCAGTGGCAAAGTGAGCAAGAGACCCACGTCTGGGCATACCCTGCCAACTTAGGTCGAACAAAGCAAACACAAGGAGATGATGGTTGGAGCGCTGAAACTTTTCAGACACTTACCCCCAGTCACAGATCTGGGTTGAATCCATCATCATTCATTAGCTCACTTCGCCACCTCAGTTCAGACCCAGCTATATGCAAATGAGTCTTGACCCTGTGCCTCATGGGAACAGTCCAGCCCGAACTGCCAAGACAGGTCTTCCCTGAACCGGAAACAAGCATCCTGGGACCGGTTTCTGGGTAACACCCTTCATCAGCCAGGCTAGCTTGAATCCAGTGGCAAAGTGAGCAAGAGACCCACGTCTGGGCATACCCTGCCAACTTAGGTCGAACAAAGCAAACACAAGGAGATGATGGTTGGAGCGCTGAAACTTTTCAGACACTTACTCCCAGTCACAGATCTGGGTTGAATCCATCATCATTCTTTAGCTCACTTCGCCACCTCAGTTCAGACCCAGCTATATGCAAATTAGTCTTGACCCAGTGCCTCATGGGAACAGTCCAGCCCGAACTGCCAAGCCAGGTCTTCCCTGAACCGTAAACAAGGATCCTGGGACCGGTTTCTGGGTAACCCCCTTCATCAGCCAGGCTAGCTTGAATCCAGTGGCAAAGTGAGCAAGAGACCCACGTCTGGGCATACCCTGCCAACTTAGGTCGAACAAAGCAAACACAAGGAGATGATGGTTGGAGCGCTGAAACTTTTCAGACACTTACCCCCAGTCACAGATCTGGGTTGAATCCATCATCATTCATTAGCTCACTTCGCCACCTCAGTTCAGACCCAGCTATATGCAAATGAGTCTTGACCCTGTGCCTCATGGGAACAGTCCAGCCCGAACTGCCAAGACAGGTCTTCCCTGAACCGGAAACAAGCATCCTGGGACCGGTTTCTGGGTAACACCCTTCATCAGCCAGGCTAGCTTGAATCCAGTGGCAAAGTGAGCAAGGGACCCCCGTCTGGGCATACCCTGCCAACTTAGGGCAAACAAAGCAAACACAAAGAGATGATGGACGGAGCGCTGAAACTTTTCAGACACTCACCCCAGTCACAGATCTGGGTTGAATCCATCATCATTCTTTAGCTCACTTCGCCACCTCAGTTCAGACCCAGCTATATGCAAATCAGTCTTGACCCTGTGCCTCATGGGAACAGTCCAGCCCGAACTGCAAAGCCAGGTCTTCCCTGAACCGGAAACAAGCATCCTGGGACCGGTTTCTGGGTAACACCCTTCATCAGCCAGGCTAGCTTGAATCCAGTGGCAAAGTGAGCAAGAGACCCACGTCTGGGCATACCCTGCCAACTTAGGTCGAACAAAGCAAACACAAGGAGATGATGGTTGGAGCGCTGAAACTTTTCAGACACTTACCCCCAGTCACAGATCTGGGTTGAATCCATCATCATTCTTTAGCTCACTTCGCCACCTCAGTTCAGACCCAGCTATATGCAAATGAGTCTTGACCCTGTGCCTCATGGGAACAGTCCAGCCCGAACTGCCAAGCCAGGTCTTCACTGAACCGGAAACAAGCATCCTGGGACCGGTTTCTGGGTAACACCCTTCATCAGCCAGGCTAGCTTGAATCCAGTGGCAAAGTGAGCAAGGGACCCACGTCTGGGCATACCCTGCCAACTTCGGGTGAACAAAGCAAACACAAGGAGATGATGGACGGAGCGCTGAAACTTTTCAGACACTCACCCCAGTCACACATCTGGGTTGAATCCATCATCATTTTTAGCTCACTTTGCCACCTCAGTTCAGACCCAGCTATATGCAAATCAGTCTTGACCCTGTGCCTCATGGGAACAGTCCAGCCCGTACTGCCAAGCCAGGTCTAAACTGAACCGGAAACAAGCATCCTGGGTCCGGTTTCTGGGTAAAACCCTTCATCAGCCAGTCTAGCTTGAATCCAGTGGCAAAGTGAGCAAGTGACCCACGTCTGGGCATACCCTGCCAACTTAGGCCGAACAAAGCAAACACAAGGAGATGATGGACGGAGCGCTGAAACTCTTCAGACACTCACCCCCAGTCACAGATCTGGGTTGAATCCATCATCATTCTTTAGCTCACTTCGCCACCTCAGTTCAGACCCAGCTATATGCAAATCAGTCTTGACCCTGTGCCTCATGGGAACAGTCCAGCCCGAACTGCCAAGCCAGGTCTTCCCTGAACCGGAAAAAAGCATCCTGGGACAGGTTTCTGGGTAACACCCTTCATCAGCCAGTCTAGCTTGAATCCAGTGGCAAAGTGAGCAAGGGACCCACGTCTGGGCATACCCTGCCAACTTAGGGCGAACAAAGCAAACACAAGGAGATGATGGGCGGAGCGCTGAAACTTTTCAGACACTCACCCCCAGTCACAGATCTGGGTTGAATCCATCATCATTCTTTAGTTCACTTCGCCACCTCAGTTCAGACCCAGCTATATGCAAATCAGTCTTGACCCTGTGCCTCATGGGAACAGTCCAGCCCGAACTGCCAAGCCAGGTCTTCCCTGAACATTAAACAAGCATCCTGGGACCGGTTTCTGGGTAACACCCTTCATCAGCCAGGCTAGCTTGAATCCAGTGTCAAAGTGAGCAAGGGACCCACGTCTGGGCATACCCTTCCAACTTTGGGCGAACAAAGCAAACACAAGGAGATGATGGACGGAGCGCTGAAACTTTTCAGACACTCACCCCCAGTCACAGATCTGGGTTGAATCCATCATCATTCTTTAGCTCACTTCGCCACCTCAGTTCAGACCCAGCTATATGCAAATCAGCCTTGACCCTGTGCCTCATGGGAACAGTCCAGCCCGAACTGCCAAGCCAGGTCTTCCCTGAAATGGAAACAGGCATCCTGGTATCGGTTTCTGGGTAACACCCTTCATCAGCCAGGCTAACTTGAATCCAGTGGCAAAGTGAGCAAGGGACCCACGTCTGGGCATACCCTGCCAACTTAGGGCGAGCAAAGCAAACACAAGGAGATGATGGACGGAGCGCTGAAACTTTTCAGACACTCACCCCCAGTCACAGATCTGGATTGAATCCATCATCATTCTTTAGCTCACTTTGCCACCTGAGTTCAGACCCAGCTATATGCAAATTAGTCTTGACCCAGTGCCTCATGGGAACAGTCCAGCCCGAACTGCCAAGCCAGGTCTTCCCTGAACCGTAAACAAGGATCCTGGGACCGGTTTCTGGGTAACCCCTTCATCAGCCAGGCTAGCTTGAATCCAGTGGCAAAGTGAGCAAGAGACCCACGTCTGGGCATACCGTGCCAACTTAGGGCGAACAAAGCAAACACAAGGAGATGATGGTTGGAGCGCTGAAACTTTTCAGACACTTACCCCCAGTCACAGATCTGGGTTGAATCCATCATCATTCATTAGCTCACTTCGCCACCTCAGTTCAGACCCAGCTATATGCAAATGAGTCTTGACCCTGTGCCTCATGGGAACAGTCCAGCCCGAACTGCCAAGACAGGTCTTCCCTGAACCGGAAACAAGCATCCTGGGACCGGTTTCTGGGTAACACCCTTCATCAGCCAGGCTAGCTTGAATCCAGTGGCAAAGTGAGCAAGGGACCCACGTCTGGGCATACCCTGCCAACTTAGGGCAAACAAAGCAAACACAAAGAGATGATGGACGGAGCGCTGAAACTTTTCAGACACTCACCCCAGTCACAGATCTGGGTTGAATCCATCATCATTCTTTAGCTCACTTCGCCACCTCAGTTCAGACCCAGCTATATGCAAATCAGTCTTGACCCTGTGCCTCATGGGAACAGTCCAGCCCGAACTGCAAAGCCAGGTCTTCCCTGAACCGGAAACAAGCATCCTGGGACCGGTTTCTGGGTAACACTATTCATCAGCCAGGCTAGCTTGAATCCAGTGGCAAAGTGAGCAAGAGACCCACGTCTGGGCATACCCTGCCAGCTTAGGTCGAACAAAGCAAACACAAGGAGATGATGGTTGGAGCGCTGAAACTTTTCAGACACTTACCCCCAGTCACAGATCTGGGTTGAATCCATCATCATTCTTTAGCTCACTTCACCACCTCAGTTCAGACCCAGCTATATGCAAATGAGTCTTGACCGTGTGCCTCATGGGAACAGTCCAGCCCGAACTGCCAAGCCAGGTCTTCACTGAACCGGAAACAAGCATCCTGGGACCGGTTTCTGGGTAACACCCTTCATCAGCCAGGCTAGCTTGAATCCAGTGGCAAAGTGAGCAAGGGACCCACGTCTGGGCATACCCTGCCAACTTCGGGCGAACAAAGCAAACACAAGGAGATGATGGACGGAGCGCTGAAACTTTTCAGACACTCACCCCCAGTCACACATCTGGGTTGAATCCATCATCATTTTTTAGCTCACTTTGCCACCTCAGTTCAGACCCAGCTATATGCAAATCAGTCTTGACCCTGTGCCTCATGGGAACAGTCCAGCCCGTACTGCCAAGCCAGGTCTAAACTGAACCGGAAACAAGCATCCTGGGTCCGGTTTCTGGGTAAAACCCTTCATCAGCCAGTCTAGCTTGAATCCAGTGGCAAAGTGAGCAAGTGACCCACGTCTGGGCATACCCTGCCAACTTAGGCCGAACAAAGCAAACACAAGGAGATGATGGACGGAGCGCTGAAACTCTTCAGACACTCACCCCCAGTCACAGATCTGGGTTGAATCCATCATCATTCTTTAGCTCACTTCGCCACCTCAGTTCAGACCCAGCTATATGCAAATCAGTCTTGACTCTGTGCCTCATGGGAACAGTCCAGCCCGAACTGCCAAGCCAGGTCTTCCCTGAACATTAAACAAGCATCCTGGGACCGGTTTCTGGGTAACACCCTTCATCAGCCAGGCTGGCTTGAATCCAGTGGCAAAGTGAGCAAGGGACCCACGTCTGGGCATACCCTGCCAAATTTGGGCGAACAAAGCAAACACAAGGAGATGATGACGGAGCGCTGAAACTTTTCAGACACTCACCCCCAGTCACAGATCTGGGTTGAATCCATCATCATTCTTTAGCTCACTTCGCCACCTCAGTTCAGACCCAGCTATATGCAAATTAGTCTTGACCCAGTGCCTCATGGGAACAGTCCAGCCCGAACTGCCAAGCCAGGTCTTCCCTGAACCGTAAACAAGGATCCTGGGACCGGTTTCTGGGTAACCCCTTCATCAGCCAGGCTAGCTTGAATCCAGTGGCAAAGTGAGCAAGAGACCCACGTCTGGGCATACCCTGCCAACTTAGGTCGAACAAAGCAAACACAAGGAGATGATGGTTGGAGCGCTGAAACTTTTCAGACACTTACCCCCAGTCACAGATCTGGGTTGAATCCATCATCATTCATTAGCTCACTTCGCCACCTCAGTTCAGACCCAGCTATATGCAAATGAGTCTTGACCCTGTGCCTCATGGGAACAGTCCAGCCCGAACTGCCAAGACAGGTCTTCCCTGAACCGGAAACAAGCATCCTGGGACCGGTTTCTGGGTAACACCCTTCATCAGCCAGGCTAGCTTGAATCCAGTGGCAAAGTGAGCAAGGGACCCACGTCTGGGCATACCCTGCCAACTTAGGGCAAACAAAGCAAACACAAAGAGATGATGGACGGAGCGCTGAAACTTTTCAGACACTCACCCCAGTCACAGATCTGGGTTGAATCCATCATCATTCTTTAGCTCACTTCGCCACCTCAGTTCAGACCCAGCTATATGCAAATCAGTCTTGACCCTGTGCCTCATGGGAACAGTCCAGCCCGAACTGCCAAGCCAGGTCTTCCCTGAAATGGAAAAAGGCATCCTGGTATCGGTTTCTGGGTAACACCCTTCATCAGCCAGGCTAGCTTGAATCCAGTGGCAAAGTGATCAAGGGACCCACGTCTGGGCATACCCTGCCAACTTAGTGCGAGCAAAGCAAACAGAAGGAGATGATGGTTGGAGCGCTGAAACCTTTCAGACACTTACCGCCAGTCACAGATCTGGGTTGAATCAATCATCATTCTTTAGCTCAATTCGCCACCTCAGTTCAGACCCAGCTATATGCAAATGAGTCTTGACCCTGTGCCTCATGGGAACAGTCCAGCCCGAACTGCAAAGCCAGGTCTTCCCTGAACCGGAAACAAGCATCCTGGGACCGGTTTCTGGGTAACACCCTTCATCAGCCAGGCTAGCTTGAATCCAGTGGCAAAGTGAGCAAGAGACCCACGTCTGGGCATACCCTGCCAACTTAGGTCGAACAAAGCAAACACAAGGAGATGATGGTTGGAGCGCTGAAACTTTTCAGACACTTACCCCCAGTCACAGATCTGGGTTGAATCCATCATCATTCTTTAGCTCACTTCGCCACCTCAGTTCAGACCCAGGTATATGCAAATCAGCCTTGACCCTGTGCCTCATGGGAACAGTCCAGCCCGAACTGCCAAGCCAGGTCTTCCCTGAAATGGAAACAGGCATCCTGGTATCGGTTTCTGGGTAACACCCTTCATCAGCCAGGCTAACTTGAATCCAGTGGCAAAGTGAGCAAGGGACCCACGTCTGGGCATACCCTGCCAACTTAGGGCGAGCAAAGCAAACACAAGGAGATGATGGACGGAGCGCTGAAACTTTTCAGACACTCACCCCCAGTCACAGATCTGGATTGAATCCATCATCATTCTTTAGCTCACTTCGCCACCTGAGTTCAGACCCAGCTATATGCAAATTAGTCTTGACCCAGTGCCTCATGGGAACAGTCCAGCCCGAACTGCCAAGCCAGGTCTTCCCTGAACCGTAAACAAGGATCCTGGGACCGGTTTCTGGGTAACCCCTTCATCAGCCAGGCTAGCTTGAATCCAGTGGCAAAGTGAGCAAGAGACCCACGTCTGGGCATACCCTGCCAACTTAGGTCGAACAAAGCAAACACAAGGAGATGATGGTTGGAGCGCTGAAACTTTTCAGACACTTACCCCCAGTCACAGATCTGGGTTGAATCCATCATCATTCATTAGCTCACTTCGCCACCTCAGTTCAGACCCAGCTATATGCAAATGAGTCTTGACCCTGTGCCTCATGGGAACAGTCCAGCCCGAACTGCCAAGACAGGTCTTCCCTGAACCGGAAACAAGCATCCTGGGACCGGTTTCTGGGTAACACCCTTCATCAGCCAGGCTAGCTTGAATCCAGTGGCAAAGTGAGCAAGGGACCCACGTCTGGGCATACCCTGCCAACTTAGGGCAAACAAAGCAAACACAAAGAGATGATGGACGGAGCGCTGAAACTTTTCAGACACTCACCCCAGTCACAGATCTGGGTTGAATCCATCATCATTCTTTAGCTCACTTCGCCACCTCAGTTCAGACCCAGCTATATGCAAATCAGTCTTGACCCTGTGCCTCATGGGAACAGTCCAGCCCGAACTGCAAAGCCAGGTCTTCCCTGAACCGGAAACAAGCATCCTGGGACCGGTTTCTGGGTAACACCCTTCATCAGCCAGGCTAGCTTGAATCCAGTGGCAAAGTGAGCAAGAGACCCACGTCTGGGCATACCCTGCCAACTTAGGTCGAACAAAGCAAACACAAGGAGATGATGGTTGGAGCGCTGAAACTTTTCAGACACTTACCCCCAGTCACAGATCTGGGTTGAATCCATCATCATTCTTTAGCTCACTTCGCCACCTCAGTTCAGACCCAGCTATATGCAAATTAGTCTTGACCCAGTGCCTCATGGGAACAGTCCAGATCGAACTGCCAAGCCAGGTCTTCCCTGAACCGTAAACAAGGATCCTGGGACCGGTTTCTGGGTAACCCCCTTCATCAGCCAGGCTAGCTTGAATCCAGTGGCAAAGTGAGCAAGAGACCCACGTCTGGGCATACCCTGCCAACTTAGGTCGAACAAAGCAAACACAAGGAGATGATGGTTGGAGCGCTGAAACTTTTCAGACACTTACCCCCAGTCACAGATCTGGGTTGAATCCATCATCATTCATTAGCTCACTTCGCCACCTCAGTTCAGACCCAGCTATATGCAAATGAGTCTTGACCCTGTGCCTCATGGGAACAGTCCAGCCCGAACTGCCAAGACAGGTCTTCCCTGAACCGGAAACAAGCATCCTGGGACCGGTTTCTGGGTAACACCCTTCATCAGCCAGGCTAGCTTGAATCCAGTGGCAAAGTGAGCAAGGGACCCACGTCTGGGCATACCCTGCCAACTTAGGGCAAACAAAGCAAACACAAAGAGATGATGGACGGAGCGCTGAAACTTTTCAGACACTCACCCCAGTCACAGATCTGGGTTGAATCCATCATCATTCTTTAGCTCACTTCGCCACCTCAGTTCAGACCCAGCTATATGCAAATCAGTCTTGACCCTGTGCCTCATGGGAACAGTCCAGCCCGAACTGCAAAGCCAGGTCTTCCCTGAACCGGAAACAAGCATCCTGGGACCGGTTTCTGGGTAACACCCTTCATCAGCCAGGCTAGCTTGAATCCAGTGGCAAAGTGAGCAAGAGACCCACGTCTGGGCATACCCTGCCAACTTAGGTCGAACAAAGCAAACACAATGAGATGATGGTTGGAGCGCTGAAACTTTTCAGACACTTACCCCCAGTCACAGATCTGGGTTGAATCCATCATCATTCTTTAGCTCACTTCGCCACCTCAGTTCAGACCCAGCTATATGCAAATGAGTCTTGACCCTGTGCCTCATGGGAACAGTCCAGCCCGAACTGCCAAGCCAGGTCTTCCCTGAACCGGAAAAAAGCATCCTGGGACAGGTTTCTGGGTAACACCCTTCATCAGCCAGTCTAGCTTGAATCCAGTGGCAAAGTGAGCAAGGGACCCACGTCTGGGCATACCCTGCCAACTTAGGGCGAACAAAGCAAACACAAGGAGATGATGGGCGGAGCGCTTAAACTTTTCAGACACTCACCCCCAGTCACAGATCTGGGTTGAATCCATCATCATTCTTTAGTTCACTTCGCCACCTCAGTTCAGACCCAGCTATATGCAAATCAGTCTTGACTCTGTGCCTCATGGGAACAGTCCAGCCCGAACTGCCAAGCCAGGTCTTCCCTGAACATTAAACAAGCATCCTGGGACCGGTTTCTGGGTAACACCCTTCATCAGCCAGGCTAGCTTGAATCCAGTGGCAAAGTGAGCAAGGGACCCACGTCTGGGCATACCCTGCCAAATTTGGGCGTACAAAGCAAACACAAGGAGATGATGGACGGAGCGCTGAAACTTTTCAGACACTCACCCCCAGTCACAGATCTGGGTTGAATCCATCATCATTCTTTAGTTCACTTCGCCACCTCAGTTCAGACCCAGCTATATGCAAATCAGTCTTGACTCTGTGCCTCATGGGAACAGTCCAGCCCGAACTGCCAAGCCAGGTCTTCCCTGAACATTAAACAAGCATCCTGGGACCGGTTTCTGGGTAACACCCTTCATCAGCCAGGCTAGCTTGAATCCAGTGGCAAAGTGAGCAAGGGACCCACGTCTGGGCATACCCTGCCAAATTTGGGCGAACAAAGCAAACACAAGGAGATGATGGACGGAGCGCTGAAACTTTTCAGACACTCACCCCCAGTCACAGATCTGGGTTGAATCCATCATCATTCTTTAGCTCACTTCGCCACCTCAGTTCAGACCCAGCTATATGCAAATTAGTCTTGACCCAGTGCCTCATGGGAACAGTCCAGCCCGAACTGCCAAGCCAGGTCTTCCCTGAACCGTAAACAAGGATCCTGGGACCGGTTTCTGGGTAACCCCCTTCATCAGCCAGGCTAGCTTGAATCCAGTGGCAAAGTGAGCAAGAGACCCACGTCTGGGCATACCCTGCCAACTTAGGTCGAACAAAGCAAACACAAGGAGATGATGGTTGGAGCGCTGAAACTTTTCAGACACTTACCCCCAGTCACAGATCTGGGTTGAATCCATCATCATTCATTAGCTCACTTCGCCACCTCAGTTCAGACCCAGCTATATGCAAATGAGTCTTGACCCTGTGCCTCATGGGAACAGTCCAGCCCGAACTGCCAAGACAGGTCTTCCCTGAACCGGAAACAAGCATCCTGGGACCGGTTTCTGGGTAACACCCTTCATCAGCCAGGCTAGCTTGAATCCAGTGGCAAAGTGAGCAAGGGACCCACGTCTGGGCATACCCTGCCAACTTAGGGCAAACAAAGCAAACACAAAGAGATGATGGACGGAGCGCTGAAACTTTTCAGACACTCACCCCAGTCACAGATCTGGGTTGAATCCATCATCATTCTTTAGCTCACTTCGCCACCTCAGTTCAGACCCAGCTATATGCAAATCAGTCTTGACCCTGTGCCTCATGGGAACAGTCCAGCCCGAACTGCCAAGCCAGGTCTTCCCTGAAATGGAAAAAGGCATCCTGGTATCGGTTTCTGGGTAACACCCTTCATCAGCCAGGCTAGCTTGAATCCAGTGGCAAAGTGAGCAAGGGACCCACGTCTGGGCATACCCTGCCAACTTAGGGCGAGCAAAGCAAACAGAAGGAGATGATGGTTGGAGCGCTGAAACCTTTCAGACACTTACCGCCAGTCACAGATCTGGGTTGAATCAATCATCATTCTTTAGCTCAATTCGCCACCTCAGTTCAGACCCAGCTATATGCAAATGAGTCTTGACCCTGTGCCTCATGGGAACAGTCCAGCCCGAACTGCAAAGCCAGGTCTTCCCTGAACCGGAAACAAGCATCCTGGGACCGGTTTCTGGGTAACACCCTTCATCAGCCAGGCTAGCTTGAATCCAGTGGCAAAGTGAGCAAGAGACCCACGTCTGGGCATACCCTGCCAACTTAGGTCGAACAAAGCAAACACAAGGAGATGATGGTTGGAGCGCTGAAACTTTTCAGACACTTACCCCCAGTCACAGATCTGGGTTGAATCCATCATCATTCTTTAGCTCACTTCGCCACCTCAGTTCAGACCCAGGTATATGCAAATCAGCCTTGACCCTGTGCCTCATGGGAACAGTCCAGCCCGAACTGCCAAGCCAGGTCTTCCCTGAAATGGAAACAGGCATCCTGGTATCGGTTTCTGGGTAACACCCTTCATCAGCCAGGCTAACTTGAATCCAGTGGCAAAGTGAGCAAGGGACCCACGTCTGGGCATACCCTGCCAACTTAGGGCGAGCAAAGCAAACACAAGGAGATGATGGACGGAGCGCTGAAACTTTTCAGACACTCACCCCCAGTCACAGATCTGGATTGAATCCATCATCATTCTTTAGCTCACTTCGCCACCTGAGTTCAGACCCAGCTATATGCAAATTAGTCTTGACCCAGTGCCTCATGGGAACAGTCCAGCCCGAACTGCCAAGCCAGGTCTTCCCTGAACCGTAAACAAGGATCCTGGGACCGGTTTCTGGGTAACCCCTTCATCAGCCAGGCTAGCTTGAATCCAGTGGCAAAGTGAGCAAGAGACCCACGTCTGGGCATACCCTGCCAACTTAGGTCGAACAAAGCAAACACAAGGAGATGATGGTTGGAGCGCTGAAACTTTTCAGACACTTACCCCCAGTCACAGATCTGGGTTGAATCCATCATCATTCATTAGCTCACTTCGCCACCTCAGTTCAGACCCAGCTATATGCAAATGAGTCTTGACCCTGTGCCTCATGGGAACAGTCCAGCCCGAACTGCCAAGACAGGTCTTCCCTGAACCGGAAACAAGCATCCTGGGACCGGTTTCTGGGTAACACCCTTCATCAGCCAGGCTAGCTTGAATCCAGTGGCAAAGTGAGCAAGGGACCCACGTCTGGGCATACCCTGCCAACTTAGGGCAAACAAAGCAAACACAAAGAGATGATGGACGGAGCGCTGAAACTTTTCAGACACTCACCCCAGTCACAGATCTGGGTTGAATCCATCATCATTCTTTAGCTCACTTCGCCACCTCAGTTCAGACCCAGCTATATGCAAATCAGTCTTGACCCTGTGCCTCATGGGAACAGTCCAGCCCGAACTGCAAAGCCAGGTCTTCCCTGAACCGGAAACAAGCATCCTGGGACCGGTTTCTGGGTAACACCCTTCATCAGCCAGGCTAGCTTGAATCCAGTGGCAAAGTGAGCAAGAGACCCACGTCTGGGCATACCCTGCCAACTTAGGTCGAACAAAGCAAACACAAGGAGATGATGGTTGGAGCGCTGAAACTTTTCAGACACTTACCCCCAGTCACAGATCTGGGTTGAATCCATCATCATTCTTTAGCTCACTTCGCCACCTCAGTTCAGACCCAGCTATATGCAAATTAGTCTTGACCCAGTGCCTCATGGGAACAGTCCAGCCCGAACTGCCAAGCCAGGTCTTCCCTGAACCGTAAACAAGGATCCTGGGACCGGTTTCTGGGTAACCCCTTCATCAGCCAGGCTAGCTTGAATCCAGTGGCAAAGTGAGCAAGAGACCCACGTCTGGGCATACCCTGCCAACTTAGGTCGAACAAAGCAAACACAAGGAGATGATGGTTGGAGCGCTGAAACTTTTCAGACACTTACCCCCAGTCACAGATCTGGGTTGAATCCATCATCATTCATTAGCTCACTTCGCCACCTCAGTTCAGACCCAGCTATATGCAAATGAGTCTTGACCCTGTGCCTCATGGGAACAGTCCAGCCCGAACTGCCAAGACAGGTCTTCCCTGAACCGGAAACAAGCATCCTGGGACCGGTTTCTGGGTAACACCCTTCATCAGCCAGGCTAGCTTGAATCCAGTGGCAAAGTGAGCAAGGGACCCACGTCTGGGCATACCCTGCCAACTTAGGGCAAACAAAGCAAACACAAAGAGATGATGGACGGAGCGCTGAAACTTTTCAGACACTCACCCCAGTCACAGATCTGGGTTGAATCCATCATCATTCTTTAGCTCACTTCGCCACCTCAGTTCTGACCCAGCTATATGCAAATCAGTCTTGACCCTGTGCCTCATGGGAACAGTCCAGCCCGAACTGCAAAGCCAGGTCTTCCCTGAACCGGAAATAAGCATCCTGTGACCGGTTTCTGGGTAACACCCTTCATCAGCCAGGCTAGCTTGAATCCAATGGCAAAGTGAGCAAGAGACCCACGTCTGGGCATACCCTGCCAACTTAGGTCGAACAAAGCAAACACAATGAGATGATGGTTGGAGCGCTGAAACTTTTCAGACACTTACCCCCAGTCACAGATCTGGGTTGAATCCATCATCATTCTTTAGCTCACTTCGCCACCTCAGTTCAGACCCAGCTATATGCAAATGAGTCTTGACCCTGTGCCTCATGGGAACAGTCCAGCCCGAACTGCCAAGCCAGGTCTTCCCTGAACCGGAAAAAAGCATCCTGGGACAGGTTTCTGGGTAACACCCTTCATCAGCCAGTCTAGCTTGAATCCAGTGGCAAAGTGAGCAAGGGACCCACGTCTGGGCATACCCTGCCAACTTAGGGCGAACAAAGCAAACACAAGGAGATGATGGGCGGAGCGCTTAAACTTTTCAGACACTCACCCCCAGTCACAGATCTGGGTTGAATCCATCATCATTCTTTAGTTCACTTCGCCACCTCAGTTCAGACCCAGCTATATGCAAATCAGTCTTGACTCTGTGCCTCATGGGAACAGTCCAGCCCGAACTGCCAAGCCAGGTCTTCCCTGAACATTAAACAAGCATCCTGGGACCGGTTTCTGGGTAACACCCTTCATCAGCCAGGCTAGCTTGAATCCAGTGGCAAAGTGAGCAAGGGACCCACGTCTGGGCATACCCTGCCAAATTTGGGCGTACAAAGCAAACACAAGGAGATGATGGACGGAGCGCTGAAACTTTTCAGACACTCACCCCCAGTCACAGATCTGGGTTGAATCCATCATCATTCTTTAGCTCACTTCGCCACCTCAGTTCAGACCCAGCTATATGCAAATTAGTCTTGACCCAGTGCCTCATGGGAACAGTCCAGCCCGAACTGCCAAGCCAGGTCTTCCCTGAACCGTAAACAAGGATCCTGGGACCGGTTTCTGGGTAACCCCTTCATCAGCCAGGCTAGCTTGAATCCAGTGGCAAAGTGAGCAAGAGACCCACGTCTGGGCATACCCTGCCAACTTAGGTCGAACAAAGCAAACACAAGGAGATGATGGTTGGAGCGCTGAAACTTTTCAGACACTTACCCCCAGTCACAGATCTGGGTTGAATCCATCATCATTCATTAGCTCACTTCGCCACCTCAGTTCAGACCCAGCTATATGCAAATGAGTCTTGACCCTGTGCCTCATGGGAACAGTCCAGCCCGAACTGCCAAGACAGGTCTTCCCTGAACCGGAAACAAGCATCCTGGGACCGGTTTCTGGGTAACACCCTTCATCAGCCAGGCTAGCTTGAATCCAGTGGCAAAGTGAGCAAGGGACCCACGTCTGGGCATACCCTGCCAACTTAGGGCAAACAAAGCAAACACAAAGAGATGATGGACGGAGCGCTGAAACTTTTCAGACACTCACCCCAGTCACAGATCTGGGTTGAATCCATCATCATTCTTTAGCTCACTTCGCCACCTCAGTTCAGACCCAGCTATATGCAAATCAGTCTTGACCCTGTGCCTCATGGGAACAGTCCAGCCCGAACTGCCAAGCCAGGTCTTCCCTGAAATGGAAAAAGGCATCCTGGTATCGGTTTCTGGGTAACACCCTTCATCAGCCAGGCTAGCTTGAATCCAGTGGCAAAGTGAGCAAGGGACCCACGTCTGGGCATACCCTGCCAACTTAGGGCGAGCAAAGCAAACAGAAGGAGATGATGGTTGGAGCGCTGAAACCTTTCAGACACTTACCGCCAGTCACAGATCTGGGTTGAATCAATCATCATTCTTTAGCTCAATTCGCCACCTCAGTTCAGACCCAGCTATATGCAAATGAGTCTTGACCCTGTGCCTCATGGGAACAGTCCAGCCCGAACTGCAAAGCCAGGTCTTCCCTGAACCGGAAACAAGCATCCTGGGACCGGTTTCTGGGTAACACCCTTCATCAGCCAGGCTAGCTTGAATCCAGTGGCAAAGTGAGCAAGAGACCCACGTCTGGGCATACCCTGCCAACTTAGGTCGAACAAAGCAAACACAAGGAGATGATGGTTGGAGCGCTGAAACTTTTCAGACACTTACCCCCAGTCACAGATCTGGGTTGAATCCATCATCATTCTTTAGCTCACTTCGCCACCTCAGTTCAGACCCAGGTATATGCAAATCAGCCTTGACCCTGTGCCTCATGGGAACAGTCCAGCCCGAACTGCCAAGCCAGGTCTTCCCTGAAATGGAAACAGGCATCCTGGTATCGGTTTCTGGGTAACACCCTTCATCAGCCAGGCTAACATGAATCCAGTGGCAAAGTGAGCAAGGGACCCACGTCTGGGCATACCCTGCCAACTTAGGGCGAGCAAAGCAAACACAAGGAGATGATGGACGGAGCGCTGAAACTTTTCAGACACTCACCCCCAGTCACAGATCTGGATTGAATCCATCATCATTCTTTAGCTCACTTCGCCACCTGAGTTCAGACCCAGCTATATGCAAATTAGTCTTGACCCAGTGCCTCATGGGAACAGTCCAGCCCGAACTGCCAAGCCAGGTCTTCCCTGAACCGTAAACAAGGATCCTGGGACCGGTTTCTGGGTAACCCCTTCATCAGCCAGGCTAGCTTGAATCCAGTGGCAAAGTGAGCAAGAGACCCACGTCTGGGCATACCCTGCCAACTTAGGTCGAACAAAGCAAACACAAGGAGATGATGGTTGGAGCGCTGAAACTTTTCAGACACTTACCCCCAGTCACAGATCTGGGTTGAATCCATCATCATTCATTAGCTCACTTCGCCACCTCAGTTCAGACCCAGCTATATGCAAATGAGTCTTGACCCTGTGCCTCATGGGAACAGTCCAGCCCGAACTGCCAAGACAGGTCTTCCCTGAACCGGAAACAAGCATCCTGGGACCGGTTTCTGGTAACACCCTTCATCAGCCAGGCTAGCTTGAATCCAGTGGCAAAGTGAGCAAGGGACCCACGTCTGGGCATACCCTGCCAACTTAGGGCAAACAAAGCAAACACAAAGAGATGATGGACGGAGCGCTGAAACTTTTCAGACACTCACCCCAGTCACAGATCTGGGTTGAATCCATCATCATTCTTTAGCTCACTTAGCCACCTCAGTTCAGACCCAGCTATATGCAAATCAGTCTTGACCCTGTGCCTCATGGGAACAGTCCAGCCCGAACTGCAAAGCCAGGTCTTCCCTGAACCGGAAACAAGCATCCTGGGACCGGTTTCTGGGTAACACCCTTCATCAGCCAGGCTAGCTTGAATCCAGTGGCAAAGTGAGCAAGAGACCCACGTCTGGGCATACCCTGCCAACTTAGGTCGAACAAAGCAAACACAAGGAGATGATGGTTGGAGCGCTGAAACTTTTCAGACACTTACTCCCAGTCACAGATCTGGGTTGAATCCATCATCATTCTTTAGCTCACTTCGCCACCTCAGTTCAGACCCAGCTATATGCAAATTAGTCTTGACCCAGTGCCTCATGGGAACAGTCCAGCCCGAACTGCCAAGCCAGGTCTTCCCTGAACCGTAAACAAGGATCCTGGGACCGGTTTCTGGGTAACCCCCTTCATCAGCCAGGCTAGCTTGAATCCAGTGGCAAAGTGAGCAAGAGACCCACGTCTGGGCATACCCTGCCAACTTAGGGCAAACAAAGCAAACACAAAGAGATGATGGACGGAGCGCTGAAACTTTTCAGACACTCACCCCAGTCACAGATCTGGGTTGAATCCATCATCATTCTTTAGCTCACTTCGCCACCTCAGTTCAGACCCAGCTATATGCAAATCAGTCTTGACCCTGTGCCTCATGGGAACAGTCCAGCCCGAACTGCAAAGCCAGGTCTTCCCTGAACCGGAAACAAGCATCCTGGGACCGGTTTCTGGGTAACACCCTTCATCAGCCAGGCTAGCTTGAATCCAGTGGCAAAGTGAGCAAGAGACCCACGTCTGGGCATACCCTGCCAACTTAGGTCGAACAAAGCAAACACAAGGAGATGATGGTTGGAGCGCTGAAACTTTTCAGACACTTACCCCCAGTCACAGATCTGGGTTGAATCCATCATCATTCTTTAGCTCACTTCGCCACCTGAGTTCAGACCCAGCTATATGCAAATTAGTCTTGACCCAGTGCCTCATGGGAACAGTCCAGCCCGAACTGCCAAGCCAGGTCTTCCCTGAACCGTAAACAAGGATCCTGGGACCGGTTTCTGGGTAACCCCTTCATCAGCCAGGCTAGCTTGAATCCAGTGGCAAAGTGAGCAAGAGACCCACGTCTGGGCATACCCTGCCAACTTAGGTCGAACAAAGCAAACACAAGGAGATGATGGTTGGAGCGCTGAAACTTTTCAGACACTTACCCCCAGTCACAGATCTGGGTTGAATCCATCATCATTCATTAGCTCACTTCGCCACCTCAGTTCAGACCCAGCTATATGCAAATGAGTCTTGACCCTGTGCCTCATGGGAACAGTCCAGCCCGAACTGCCAAGACAGGTCTTCCCTGAACCGGAAACAAGCATCCTGGGACCGGTTTCTGGGTAACACCCTTCATCAGCCAGGCTAGCTTGAATCCAGTGGCAAAGTGAGCAAGGGACCCACGTCTGGGCATACCCTGCCAACTTAGGGCAAACAAAGCAAACACAAAGAGATGATGGACGGAGCGCTGAAACTTTTCAGACACTCACCCCAGTCACAGATCTGGGTTGAATCCATCATCATTCTTTAGCTCACTTCGCCACCTCAGTTCAGACCCAGCTATATGCAAATCAGTCTTGACCCTGTGCCTCATGGGAACAGTCCAGCCCGAACTGCAAAGCCAGGTCTTCCCTGAACCGGAAACAAGCATCCTGGGACCGGTTTCTGGGTAACACCCTTCATCAGCCAGGCTAGCTTGAATCCAGTGGCAAAGTGAGCAAGAGACCCACGTCTGGGCATACCCTGCCAACTTAGGTCGAACAAAGCAAACACAAGGAGATGATGGTTGGAGCGCTGAAACTTTTCAGACACTTACCCCCAGTCACAGATCTGGGTTGAATCCATCATCATTCTTTAGCTCACTTCGCCACCTCAGTTCAGACCCAGCTATATGCAAATGAGTCTTGACCCTGTGCCTCATGGGAACAGTCCAGCCCGAACTGCCAAGCCAGGTCTTCACTGAACCGGAAACAAGCATCCTGGGACCGGTTTCTGGGTAACACCCTTCATCAGCCAGGCTAGCTTGAATCCAGTGGCAAAGTGAGCAAGGGACCCACGTCTGGGCATACCCTGCCAACTTCGGGCGAACAAAGCAAACACAAGGAGATGATGGACGGAGCGCTGAAACTTTTCAGACACTCACCCCCAGTCACACATCTGGGTTGAATCCATCATCATTTTTAGCTCACTTTGCCACCTCAGTTCAGACCCAGCTATATGCAAATCAGTCTTGACCCTGTGCCTCATGGGAACAGTCCAGCCCGAACTGCCAAGCCAGGTCTTCCCTGAACCGGAAAAAAGCATCCTGGGACAGGTTTCTGGGTAACACCCTTCATCAGCCAGTCTAGCTTGAATCCAGTGGCAAAGTGAGCAAGGGACCCACGTCTGGGCATACCCTGCCAACTTAGGGCGAACAAAGCAAACACAAGGAGATGACGGGCGGAGCGCTGAAACTTTTCAGACACTCACCCCCAGTCACAGATCTGGGTTGAATCCATCATCATTCTTTAGTTCACTTCGCCACCTCAGTTCAGACCCAGCTATATGCAAATCAGTCTTGACCCTGTGCCTCATGGGAACAGTCCAGCCCGAACTGCCAAGCCAGGTCTTCCCTGAACATTAAACAAGCATCCTGGGACCGGTTTCTGGGTAACACCCTTCATCAGCCAGGCTAGCTTGAATTCAGTGGCAAAGTGAGCAAGGGACCCACGTCTGGGCATACCCTTCCAACTTTTGGCGAACAAAGCAAACACAAGGAGATGATGGACGGAGCGCTGAAACTTTTCAGACACTCACCCCCAGTCACAGATCTGGGTTGAATCCATCATCATTCTTTAGCTCACTTCGCCACCTCAGTTCAGACCCAGCTATATGCAAATCAGCCTTGACCCTGTGCCTCATGGGAACAGTCCAGCCCGAACTGCCAAGCCAGGTCTTCCCTGAAATGGAAACAGGCATCCTGGTATCGGTTTCTGGGTAACACCCTTCATCAGCCAGGCTAACTTGAATCCAGTGGCAAAGTGAGCAAGGGACCCACGTCTGGGCATACCCTGCCAACTTAGGGCGAGCAAAGCAAACACAAGGAGATGATGGACGGAGCGCTGAAACTTTTCAGACACTCACCCCCAGTCACAGATCTGGATTGAATCCATCATCATTCTTTAGCTCACTTTGCCACCTGAGTTCAGACCCAGCTATATGCAAATTAGTCTTGACCCAGTGCCTCATGGGAACAGTCCAGCCCGAACTGCCAAGCCAGGTCTTCCCTGAACCGTAAACAAGGATCCTGGGACCGGTTTCTGGGTAACCCCCTTCATCAGCCAGGCTAGCTTGAATCCAGTGGCAAAGTGAGCAAGAGACCCACGTCTGGGCATACCGTGCCAACTTAGGGCGAACAAAGCAAACACAAGGAGATGATGGTTGGAGCGCTGAAACTTTTCAGACACTTACCCACAGTCACAGATCTGGGTTGAATCCATCATCATTCATTAGCTCACTTCGCCACCTCAGTTCAGACCCAGCTATATGCAAATGAGTCTTGACCCTGTGCCTCATGGGAACAGTCCAGCCCGAACTGCCAAGACAGGTCTTCCCTGAACCGGAAACAAGCATCCTGGGACCGGTTTCTGGGTAACACCCTTCATCAGCCAGGCTAGCTTGAATCCAGTGGCAAAGTGAGCAAGGGACCCACGTCTGGGCATACCCTGCCATCTTAGGGCAAACAAAGCAAACACAAAGAGATGATGGACGGAGCGCTGAAACTTTTCAGACACTCACCCCAGTCACAGATCTGGGTTGAATCCATCATCATTCTTTAGCTCACTTCGCCACCTCAGTTCAGACCCAGCTATATGCAAATCAGTCTTGACCCTGTGCCTCATGGGAACAGTCCAGCCCGAACTGCAAAGCCAGGTCTTCCCTGAACCGGAAACAAGCATCCTGGGACCGGTTTCTGGGTAACACTATTCATCAGCCAGGCTAGCTTGAATCCAGTGGCAAAGTGAGCAAGAGACCCACGTCTGGGCATACCCTGCCAACTTAGGTCGAACAAAGCAAACACAAGGAGATGATGGTTGGAGCGCTGAAACTTTTCAGACACTTACCCCCAGTCACAGATCTGGGTTGAATCCATCATCATTCTTTAGCTCACTTCGCCACCTCAGTTCAGACCCAGCTACATGCAAATGAGTCTTGACCCTGTGCCTCATGGGACTAGTCCAGCCCGAACTGCCGAGCCAGGTCTTCACTGAACCGGAAACAAGCATCCTGGGACCGGTTTCTGGGTAACACCCTTCATCAGCCAGGCTAGCTTGAATCCAGTGGCAAAGTGAGCAAGGGACCCACGTCTGGGCATACCCTGCCAACTTCGGGCGAACAAAGCAAACACAAGGAGATGATGGACGGAGCGCTGAAACTTTTCAGACACTCACCCCCAGTCACACATCTGGGTTGAATCCATCATCATTTTTTAGCTCACTTTGCCACCTCAGTTCAGACCCAGCTATATGCAAATCAGTCTTGACCCTGTGCCTCATGGGAACAGTCCAGCCCGTACTGCCAAGCCAGGTCTAAACTGAACCGGAAACAAGCATCCTGGGACCGGTTTCTGGGTAACACCCTTCATCAGCCAGGCTAGCTTGAATCCAGTGGCAAAGTGAGCAAGGGACCCACGTCTGGGCATACCCTGCCAACTTCGGGCGAACAAAGCAAACACAAGGAGATGATGGACGGAGCGCTGAAACTTTTCAGACACTCACCCCCAGTCACACATCTGGGTTGAATCCATCATCATTTTTTAGCTCACTTTGCCACCTCAGTTCAGACCCAGCTATATGCAAATCAGTCTTGACCCTGTGCCTCATGGGAACAGTCCAGCCCGAACTGCCAAGCCAGGTCTTCCCTGAACATTAAACAAGCATCCTGGGACCGGTTTCTGGGTAACACCCTTCATCAGCCAGGCTAGCTTGAATCCAGTGGCAAAGTGAGCAAGGGACCCACGTCTGGGCATACCCTTCCAACTTTGGGCGAACAAAGCAAACACAAGGAGATGATGGACGGAGCGCTGAAACTTTTCAGACACTCACCCCCAGTCACAGATCTGGATTGAATCCATCATCATTCTTTAGCTCACTTTGCCACCTGAGTTCAGACCCAGCTATATGCAAATTAGTCTTGACCCAGTGCCTCATGGGAACAGTCCAGCCCGAACTGCCAAGCCAGGTCTTCCCTGAACCGTAAACAAGGATCCTGGGACCGGTTTCTGGGTAACCCCCTTCATCAGCCAGGCTAGCTTGAATCCAGTGGCAAAGTGAGCAAGAGACCCACGTCTGGGCATACCGTGCCAACTTAGGGCGAACAAAGCAAACACAAGGAGATGATGGTTGGAGCGCTGAAACTTTTCAGACACTTACCCCCAGTCACAGATCTGGGTTGAATCTATCATCATTCTTTAGCTCACTTCGCCTCCTCAGTTCAGACCCAGCTATATGCAAATGAGTCTTGACACTGTGCCTCATGGGAACAGTCCAGCCCGAACTGCCAAGCCAGGTCTTCCCTGAACCGGAAACAAGCATCCTGGGACCGGTTTCTGGGTAACACCCTTCATCAGCCAGACTACCTTGAATCCAGTGGCAAAGTGAGCAAGGGACCCATGTCTGGGCATAGCCTGCCAACTTAGGGCGAACAAAGCAAACACAAGGAGATGATGGACGGAGCGCTGAAACTCTTCAGACACTCACCCCCAGTCACAGATCTGGGTTGAATCCATCATCATTCTTTAGCTCACTTCGCCACCTCAGTTCAGACCCAGCTATATGCAAATCAGTCTTAACCCTGTGCCTCATGGGAACAGTCCAGCCCGAACTGCCAAGCCAGGTCTTCCCTGAACCGGAAACAAGCATCCTGGTACCGGTTTCTGGGTAACACCCTTCATCAGCCAGGCTAGCTTGAATCCAGTGGCAAAGTGAGCAAGGGACCCACGTCTGGGCATACCCTGCCAACTTCGGGCGAACAAAGCAAACACAAGGAGATGATGGAAGGAGCGCTGAAACTTTTCAGACACTCACCCCCAGTCACAGATCTGTGTTGAATCCATCATCATTCTTTAGCTCACTTTGCCACCTCAGTTTAGACCCAGCTATATGCAAATCAGTCTTGACCCTGTGCCTCATGGCAACAGTCCAGCCCGTACTGCCAAGCCAGGTCTAAACTGAACCGGAAACATGCATCCTGGGACCGGTTTCTGGGTGAAACCCTTCATCAGCCAAGCTAGCTTGAATCCAGTGGCAAAGTGAGCAAGTGACCCACGTCTGGGCATACCCTGCCAACTTAGGGTGAACAAAGCAAACACAAGGAGATGATGGACGGAGCGCTGAAACTTTTCAGACACTCACCCCCAGTCACAGATCTAGGTTGAATCCATCATCATTCTTTAGCTCACTTAGCCACTTCAGTTCAGAACCAGCTATATGCAAATCAGTCTTGACCCTGTGCCTCATGGGAACAGTCCAGCCCGAACTGCCAAGCCAGGTCTTCCCTGAACCGGAAACAAGCATCCTGGGACCGGTTGCTGGGTAACACCCTTCATCAGCCAGGCTACCATGAATCCAGTTGCAAAGTGAGCAAGGGACCCACGTCTGGGCATACCCTGCCAACTTACGCTAACAGAGCAAACACAAGTGAAACTTTTCAGACACTCGTCACAGATCTGGGTTGAATCCATCATCATTCTTTAGCTCACTTCGCCACCTCAGTTCAGACCCAGCTATATGCAAATCAGTCTTGACCCTGTGCCTCATGGGAACAGTCCAGCCCGAACTGCCAAGCCAGGTCTTCTCTGAACCGGAAAAAAGCATCCTGGGACAGGTTTCTGTGTAACACCCTTCATCAGCCAGTCTAGCTTGAATCCAGTGGCAAAGTGAGCAAGGGACCCACGTCTGGGCATACCCTGCCAACTTAGGGCGAACGAAGCAAACACAAGGAGATGATGGGCGGAGCGCTGAAACTTTTCAGACACTCACCGACAGTCACAGATCTGGGTTGAATCCATCATCATTCTTTAGTTCACTTCGCCACCTCAGTTCAGACCCAGCTATATGCAAATCAGTCTTGACCCAGTGCCTCATGGGAACAGTCCAGCCCGAACTGCCAAGCCAGGTCTTCCCTGAACCGTAAACAAGGATCCTGGGACCGGTTTCTGGGTAACACCCTTCATCAGCCAGGCTAGCTTGAATCCAGTGGCAAAGTGAGCAAGGGACCCACGTCTGGGCATTCCCTGCCAACTTAGGGCAAACAAAGCAAACACAAAGAGATGATGGACGGAGCGCTGAAACTTTTCAGACACTCACCCCAGTCACAGATCTGGGTTGAATCCATCATCATTCTTTAGCTCACTTCGCCACCTCAGTTCAGACCCAGCTATATGCAAATCAGTCTTGACCCTGTGCCTCATGGGAACAGTCCAGCCCGAACAGCCAAGCCAGGTCTTCCCTGAAATGGAAACAGGCATCCTGGTATCGGTTTCTGGGTAACACCCTTCATCAGCCAGGCTAGCTTGAATCCAGTGGCAAAGTGAGCAAGGGACCCACGTCTGGGCATACCCTGCCAACTTAGGGCGAGCAAAGCAAACACAAGGAGTTGATGGACGGAGCGCTGAAACTTTTCAGACCCTCACCCCCATTCACAGATCTGGATTGAATCCATCATTATTCTTTAGCTCACTTCGCCACCTCAGGTCAGACCCAGCTATATGCAAATGAGTCTTAGCCCTGTGCCTCATGGGAACAGTCCAGCCCGAACTGCCAAGCCAGGTCTTCCCTGAACCGGAAACAAGCATCCTGGTACCGGTTTCTGGGTAACACCCTTCATCAGCCAGGCTAGCTTGAATCCAGTGGCAAAGTGAGCAAGGGACCCACATCTGGGCAAACCCTGCCAACTTCGGGCGAACAAAGCAAACACAAGGAGATGATGGAAGGAGCGCTGAAACTTTTCAGACACTCACCCCCAGTCACACATCTGGGTTGAATCCATCATCATTCTTTAGCTCACTTTGCCACCTCAGTTTAGACCCAGCTATATGCAAATCAGTCTTGACCCTGTGCCTCATGGCAACAGTCCAGCACGTACTGCCAAGCCAGGTCTAAACTGAACCGTAAACAAGGATCCTGGGACCGGTTTCTGGGTAACACCCTTCATCAGCCAGGCTAGCTTGAATCCAGTGGCAAAGTGAGCAAGGGACCCACGTCTGGGCAAACCCTGCCAACTTCGGGCGAACAAAGCAAACACAAGGAGATGATGGGCGGAGCGCTGAAACTTTTCAGACACTCACCCCCAGTCACAGATCTGGGTTGAATCCATCATCATTCTTTAGTTCACTTCGCCACCTCAGTTCAGACCCAGCTATATGCAAATCAGTCTTGACCCAGTGCCTCATGGGAACAGTCCAGCCCGAACTGCCAAGCCAGGTCTTCCCTGAACCGTAAACAAGGATCCTGGGACCGGTTTCTGGGTAACACCCTTCATCAGCCAGGCTAGCTTGAATCCAGTGGCAAAGTGAGCAAGGGACCCACGTCTGGGCATTTCCTGCCAACTTAGGGCAAACAAAGCAAACACAAAGAGATGATGGACGGAGCGCTGAAACTTTTCAGACACTCACCCCAGTCACAGATCTGGGTTGAATCCATCATCATTCTTTAGCTCACTTCGCCACCTCAGTTCAGACCCAGCTATATGCAAATCAGTCTTGACCCTGTGCCTCATGGGAACAGTCCAGCCCGAACAGCCAAGCCAGGTCTTCCCTGAAATGGAAATAGGCATCCTGGTATCGGTTTCTGGGTAACACCCTTCATCAGCCAGGCTAGCTTGAATCCAGTGGCAAAGTGAGCAAGGGACCCACGTCTGGGCATACCCTGCCAACTTAGGGCGAGCAAAGCAAACACAAGGAGTTGATGGACGGAGCGCTGAAACTTTTCAGACCCTCACCCCCATTCACAGATCTGGATTGAATCCATCATTATTCTTTAGCTCACTTCGCCACCTCAGGTCAGACCCAGCTATATGCAAATGAGTCTTAGCCCTGTGCCTCATGGGAACAGTCCAGCCCGAACTGCCAAGCCAGGTCTTCCCTGAACCGGAAACAAGCATCCTGGTACCGGTTTCTGGGTAACACCCTTCATCAGCCAGGCTAGCTTGAATCCAGTGGCAAAGTGAGCAAGGGACCCACATCTGGGCAAACCCTGCCAACTTCGGGCGAACAAAGCAAACACAAGGAGATGATGGAAGGAGCGCTGAAACTTTTCAGACACTCACCCCCAGTCACAGATCTGGGTTGAATCCATCATCATTCTTTAGCTCACTTTGCCACCTCAGTTTAGACCCAGCTATATGCAAATCAGTCTTGACCCTGTGCCTCATGGCAAAAGTCCAGCCCGTACTGCCAAGCCAGGTCTAAACTGAACCGGAAACAAGCATCCTGGGACCGGTTTCTGGGTGAAACCTTCATCAGCCAGTCTAGCTTGAATCCAGTGGCAAAGTGAGCAAGTGACCCACGTCTGGGCATACCCTGCCAACTTAGGGCGAACAAAGCAAACACAAGGAGATGATGGACGGAGCGCTGAAACTTTTCAGACACTCACCCCCAGTCACAGATCTAGGTTGAATCCATCATCATTCTTTAGCTCACTTCGCCACTTCAGTTCAGACCCAGCTATATGCAAATCAGTCTTGACCCTGTGCCTCATGGGAACAGTCCAGCCCGAACTGCCAAGCCAGGTCTTCCCTGAACCGGAAACAAGCATCCTGGGACCGGTTTCTGGGTAACACCCTTCATCAGCCTGGCTAGCTTGAATCCAGTGGCAAAGTGAGCAAGGGACCACCGTCTGGGCAAACCCTGCCAACTTCGGGTGAACAAAGCAAACACAAGGAGATGATGGAAGGAGCGCTGAAACTTTTCAGACACTCACCCCCAGTCACAGATCTAGGTTGAATCCATCATCATTCTTTAGCTCACTTCGCCACTTCAGTTCAGACCCAGCCATATGCAAATCAGTCTTGACCCTGTGCCTCATGGGAACAGTCCAGCCCGAACTGCCAAGCCAGGTCTCCCCTGAACCGGAAACAAGCATCCTGGGACCGGTTTCTGGGTAACACCCTTCATCAGCCAGGCTAGCTTGAATCCAGTGGCAAAGTGAGCAAGGGACCCACGTCTGGGCATACCCTGCCAACTTAGGGCGAACAAAGCAAACACAAGGAGATGATGGGCGGAGCGCTGAAACTTTTCAGACACTCACCCCCAGTCACAGATCTGGGTTGAATCCATCATCATTCTTTAGTTCACTTCGCCACCTCAGTTCAGACACAGCTATATGCAAATCAGTCTTGACCCAGTGCCTCATGGGAACAGTCCAGCCCGAACTGCAAAGCCAGGTCTTCCCTGAACATTAAACAAGCATCCTGGGACCGGTTTCTGGGTAACACCCTTCATCAGCCAGGCTAGCTTGAATCCAGTGGCAAAGTGAGCAAGGGACCCACGTCTGGGCATACCCTGCCAACTTAGGGCGAACAAAGCAAACACAAGGAGATGATGGACGGAGCGCTGAAATGTTTCAGACACTCACCCCCAGTCACAGATCTGGGTTGAATCCATCATCATTCTTTAGCTCACTTCGCCACCTCAGTTCAGACCCAGCTATATGGAAATCAGCCTTGACCCTGTGCCTCATGGGAACAGCCCAGCTTGAACTGCCAAGCCAGGTCTTCCCTGAACCGGAACAAGCATCCTGGGACCGTTTCTGGGTAACACCCTTCATCAGCCAGGCTAGCTTGAATCCAGTGGCAAAGTGAGCAAGGGACCCACGTCTGGGCATACCCTGCCAACTTAGGGCGAACAAAGCAAACACAAGGTGATGATGGACGGAGCGCTGAAACTTTTCAGACACTCACCCCCAGTCACAGATCTGGGTTGAATCCATCATCATTCTTTAGCTCACTTCGCCACCTCAGTTCAGACCCAGCTATATGGAAATCAGTCTTTACCCTGTACCTTATGGGAACAGTCCAGCCTGAACTGCCAAGCCAGATTTTCCCTGAACCGGAAACAAGCATCCTTGGACTGGTTTCTGGGTAACACCCTTCATCAGCCAGGCTAGCTTGAATCCAGTGGCAAAATGAGCAAGGGACCCACGTCTGGGCATACCCTGCCAACTTAGGGCGAGCAAAGCAAACACTAGGAGTTGATGGACGGAGCGCTGAAACTTTTCAGACACTCACCCCCAGTCACAGATCTGGATTAAATACATCATCATTCTTTAGCTCACTTCACCACCTCAGTTCAGACCCAGCTATATGCAAATTAGTCTTGACCCAATGCCTCATGGGAACATTCCAGCCCGAACTGCCAAGCCAGGTCTCCCCTGAACCGGAAACAAGCATCCTGGGACCGGTTTCTGGGTAACACCCTTCATCAGCCAGGCTAGCTTGAATCCAGTGGCAAAGTGAGCAAGAGACCCACGTCTGGGCATACCCTGCCAACTTAGGTCGAACAAAGCAAACACAAGGAGATGATGGTTGGAGCGCTGAAACTTTTCAGACACTTACCCCCAGTCACAGATCTGGGTTGAATCCATCATCATTCTTTAGCTCACTTCGCCACCTCAGTTCAGACCCAGCTATATGCAAATGAGTCTTGACCCTGTGCCTCATGGGAACAGTCCAGCCCGAACAGCCAAGCCAGGTCTTCCCTGAAATGGAAACAGGCATCCTGGTATCGGTTTCTGGGTAACACCCTTCATCAGCCAGGCTAGCTTGAATCCAGTGGCAAAGTGAGCAAGGGACCCACGTCTGGGCATACCCTGCCAACTTAGGGCGAGCAAAGCAAACACAAGGAGTTGATGGACGGAGCGCTGAAACTTTTCAGACACTCACCCCCAATCACAGATCTGGATTAAATACATCATCATTCTTTAGCTCACTTCGCCACCTCAGTTCAGACCCAGCTATATGCAAATTAGTCTTGACCCAATGCCTCATGGGAACAGTCCAGCCCGAACTGCCAAGCCAGGTCTCCCCTGAACCGTAAACAAGCATCCTGGGACCGGTTTCTGGGTAACACCCTTCATCAGCCAGGCTAGCTTGAATCCAGTGGCAAAGTGAGCAAGAGACCCACGTCTGGGCATAACCTGCCAACTTAGGTCGAACAAAGCAAACACAAGGAGATGATGGTTGGAGCGCTGAAACTTTTCAGACACTTACCCCCAGTCACAGATCTGGGTTGAATCCATCATCATTCTTTAGCTCACTTCGCCACCACAGTTCAGACCCAGCTATATGCAAATGAGTCTTGACCCTGTGCCTCATGGGAACAGTCCAGCCCGAACTGCCAAGCCACGTCTTCCCTGAACCGGAAACAAGCATCCTGGGACCGGTTTCTGGGTAACACCCTTCATCAGCCAGGCTAGCTTGAATCCAGTGGCAAAGTGAGCAAGGGACCCACTTTTGGGCATACCCTGCCAACTTAGGGCGAACAAAGCAAACACAAGGAGATGATGGACGGAGCGCTGAAACTCTTCAGACACTCACCCCCAGTCACAGATCTGGGTTGAATCCATCATCATTCTTTAGCTCACTTCGCCACCTCAGTTCAGACCCAGCTATATGCAAATCAGTCTTGAACCTGTACCTCATGGGAACAGTCCAGCCCGTACTGCCAAACCAGGTCTAAACTGAACCGGAAACAAGCATCCTGGGACCGGTTTCTGGGTAAAACCCTTCATCAGCCAGGCTAGCTTGAATCAAGTGGCAAAGTGAGCAAGGGACCCACGTCTGGGCATACCCTGCCAACTTAGGGCGAACAAAGCAAACACAAGATGATGGGCGGAGCGCTGAAACTTTTCAGACACTCACCCCCAGTCACAGATCTGGGTTGAATCCATCATCATTCTTTAGTTCACTTCGCCACCTCAGTTCAGACCCAGCTATATGCAAATCAGTCTTGACCCTGTGCCTCATGGGAACAGTCCAGCCCGAACTGCCAAGCCAGATCTTCCCTGAACATTAAACAAGCATCCTGGGACCGGTTTCTGGGTAACACCCTTCATCAGCCAGGCTAGCTTGAATCCAGTGGCAAAGTGAGCAAGGGACCCACGTCTGGGCATACCCTGCCAACTTTGGGCGAACAAAGCAAACACAAGGAGATGATGGACGGAGCGCTGAAACTTTTCAGACACTCACCCCCAGTCACAGATCTGGGTTGAATCCATCATCATTCTTTAGTTCACTTCGCCACCTCAGTTCAGACCCAGCTATATGCAAATCAGTCTTGACCCTGTGCCTCATGGTAACAGTCCAGCCTGAACTGCCAAGCCAGGTCTTCCCTGAACCGGAAACAAGCATCCTGGTACCGGTTTCTGGGTAGCACCCTTCATCAGCCAGGCTAGCTTGAATTCAGTGGCAAAGTGAGCAAGGGAACAACGTCTGGGCATACCCTGCCAACTTAGGGCGAACAAAGCAAACACAAGGTGATGATGGACGGAGCGCTGAAACTTTTCAGACACTCACCCCCAGTCACAGATCTGGGTTGAATCCATCATCATTCTTTAGCTCACTTCGCCACCTCAGTTTAGACCCAGCTATATGTAAATCAGTCTTGACCCTGTGCCTCATGGGAACAGTCCAGCCCGAACTGCCAAGCCAGGTCTTCCCTGAACCGGAAACAAGCATCCTGGGACCGGTTTCTGGGTAACACCCTTCATCAGCCAGGCTAGCTTGAATCCAGTGGCAAAGTGAGCAAGGGACCCACGTCTGGGCATACCCTGCCAACTTAGGGCAAACAAAGCAAACACAAAGAGATGATGGACGGAGCGCTGAAACTTTTCAGACACTCACCCCAGTCACAGATCTGGGTTGAATCCATCATCATTCTTTAGCTCACTTCGCCACCTCAGTTCAGACCCAGCTATATGCAAATCAGTCTTGACCCTGTGCCTCATGGGAACAGTCCAGCCCGAACTGCCAAGCCAGGTCTTCCCTGAAATGGAAACAGGCATCCTGGTATCGGTTTCTGGGTAACACCCTTCATCAGCCAGGCTTGCTTGAATCCAGTGGCAAAGTGAGCAAGGGACCCACGTTTGGGCATACCCTGCCAACTTAGGGCGAGCAAAGCAAACACAAGGAGTTGATGGACGGAGCGCTGAAACTTTTCAGACACTCACCCCCAGTCACAGATCTGGATTGAATCCATCATCATTCTTTAGCTCACTTCGCCATCTCAGTTCAGACCCAGCTATATGCAAATTAGTCTTGACCCAGTGCCTCATGGGAACAGTCCAGCCCGAACTGCCAAGCCAGGTCTTCCCAAAACCGGAAACAAGCATCCTGGGACCGGTTTCTGGGTAACACCCTTCATCAGCCAGGCTAGCTTGAATCCAGTGGCAAAGTGAGCAAGAGACCCACGTCTGGGCATACCCTGCCAACTTAGGTCGAACAAAGCAAACACAAGGAGATGATGGTTGGAGCGCTGAAACTTTTCAGACACTTACCCTCAGTCACAGATCTGGGTTGAATCCATCATCATTCTTTAGCTCACTTCGCCACCTCAGTTCAGACCCAGCTATATGCAAATGAGTCTTGACCCTGTGCCTCATGGGAACAGTCCAGCCCGAACTGCCAAGCCAGGTCTTCCCTGAACCGGAAACAAGCATCCTGGGACCGGTTTCTGGGTAACACCCTTCATCAGAGAGGCTAGCTTGAATCCAGTGGCAAAGTGAGCAAGAGACCCACGTCTGGGCATACCCTGCCAACTTAGGGCGAACAAAGCAAACACAAGGAGATGATGGACGGAGTGCTGAAACTCTTCAGACACTCACCCCCAGTCACAGATCTGGGTTGAATCCATCATCATTCTTTAGCTCACTTCACCACCTCAGTTCAGACCCAGCTATATGCAAATCAGTCTTAACCCTGTGCCTCATGGGAACAGTCCAGCCCGAACTGCCAAGCCAGGTCTTCCCTGAACCGGAAACAAGCATCCTGGTACCGGTTTCTGGGTAACACCCTTCATCAGCCAGGCTAGCTTGAATCCAGTGGCAAAGTGAGCAATGGACCCACGTCTGGGCATACCCTGCCAACTTCGGGCGAACACAGCAAATACAAGGAGATGATGGACAAAGCGCTGAAACTTTTCAGACACTCACCCCCAGTCACACATCTGGTTTGAATACATCATCATTCTTTAGCTCACTTTGCCACCTCAGTTCAGACCCAGCTATATGCAAATCAGTCTTGACCCTGTGCCTCATGGGAACAGTCCAGCCCGTACTGCCAAGCCAGGTCTAAACTGAACCGGAAACAAGCATCCTGGGACCGGTTTCTGGGTAAAACCCTTCATCAGCCAGTCTAGCTTGAATCCAGTGGCAAAGTGAGCAAGTGACCCACGTCTGGGCATACCCTGCCAACTTAAGGCGAACAAAGCAAACACAAGGAGATGATGGATGGAGTGCTGAAACTCTTCAGACACTCACCCCCAGTCACAGATCTGGGTTGAATCCATCATCATTCTTTAGCTCACTTCGCCACCTCAGTTCAGACCCAGCTATATGCAAATCAGTCTTAACCCTGTGCCTCATGGGAACAGTCCAGCCCGAACTGCCAAGCCAGGTCTTCCCTGAAATGGAAACAGGCATCTTGGTATCGGTTTCTGGGTAACACCCTTCATCAGCCAGGCTAGCTTGAATCCAGTGGCAAAGTGAGCAAGGGACCCACGTCTGGGCATACCCTGCCAACTTAGGGCGAGCAAAGCAAACACAAGGAGATGATGGACGGAGCGCTGAACCTTTTCAGACACTCACCCCCAGTCACAGATCTGGATTGAATCCATCATCATTCTTTAGCTCACTTCGCCACCTCAGTTCAGACCCAGCTATATGCAAATTAGTCTTGACCCAGTGCCTCATGGGAACAGTCCAGCCCGAACTGCCAAGCCAGGTCTTCCCTGAACCGTAAACAAGGATCCTGGGACCGGTTTCTGGGTAACACCCTTCATCAGCCAGGCTAGCTTGAATCCAGTAGCAAAGTGAGCAAGAGACCCACGTCTGGGCATACCCTGCCAACTTAGGGCGAACAAAGCAAACACAAGGAGATGATGGTTGGAGCGCTGCAACTTTTCAGACACTTACCCCCAGTCACAGATCTGGGTTGAATCCATCATCATTCTTTAGCTCACTTCGCCACCTCAGTTCAGACCCAGCTATATGCAAATGAGTCTTGACCCTGTGCCTCATGGGAACAGTCCAGCCCGAACTGCCAAGCCAGGTCTTCCCTGAACCGGAAACAAGCATCCTGGGACCGGTTTCTGGGTAACACCCTTCATCATCCAGACTAGCTTGAATCCAGTGGCAAAGTGAGCAAGGGACCCACGTCTGGGCATACCCTGCCAACTTCGGGCGAACAAAGCAAACACAAGGAGATGATGGACGGAGCGCTGAAATGTTTCAGACACTCACCCCCAGTCACAGATCTGGGTTGAATCCATCATCATTCTTTAGCTCACTTCGCCACCTCAGTTCAGACCCAGCTATATGCAAATCAGCCTTGACCCTGTGCCTCATGGGAACAGTCCAGCTTGATCTGCCAAGCCAGGTCTTCCCTGAACCGGAAACAAGCATCCTAGAACCGTTTCTGGGTAACACCCGTCATCAGCCAGGCTAGCTTGAATCCAGTGGCAAAGTGAGCAAGGGACCCACGTCTGGGCACACCCTGCCAACTTAGGGCGAACAAAGCAAACACAAGGAGATGATGGACGGAGCGCTGAAACTTTTCAGACACTGACCCCCAGTCACAGATCTGGGTTGAATCCATCATCATTCTGTAGCTCACTTCGCCACCTCAGTTTAGACCCAGCTATATGTAAATCAGTCTTGACCCTGTGCCTCATGGGACCAGTCCAGCCCGAACTGCCAAGCCAGGTCTTCCCTGAACCGGAAACAAGCATCCTGGGACCGGTTTCTGGGTAACACCCTTCATCAGCCAGGCTAGCTTGAATCCAGTGGCAAAGTGAGCAAGGGACCCACGTCTGGGCATACCCTGCCAACTTAGGGCAAACAAAGCAAACACAAAGAGATGATGGACGGAGCGCTGAAACTTTTCAGACACTCACCCCAGTCACAGATCTGGGTTGAATCCATCATCATTCTTTAGCTCACTTCGCCACCTCAGTTCAGACCCAGCTATATGCAAATCAGTCTTGACCCTGTGCCTCATGGGAACAGTCCAGCCCGAACAGCCAAGCCAGGTCTTCCCTGAAATGGAAACAGGCATCCTGGTATCGGTTTCTGGGTAACACCCTTCATCAGCCAGACTAGCTTGAATCCAGTGGCAAAGAGAGCAAGGGACCCACGTCTGGGCATACCCTGCCAACTTAGGGCGAGCAAAGCAAACAAAAGGAGTTGATGGACGGAGCGCTGAAACTTTTCAGACACTCACCCCCAGTCACAGATCTGGATTAAATCCATCATCATTCTTTAGCTCACTTCGCCACCTCAGTTCAGACCCAGCTATATGCAAATTAGTCTTGACCCAGTGCCTCATGGGAACAGTCCAGCCCGAACTGCCAAGCCAGGTCTTCCCTGAACCGGAAACAAGCATCCTGGGACCGGTTTCTGGGTAACACCCTTCATCAGCCAGGCTAGCTTGAATCCAGTGGCAAAGTGAGCAAGAGACCCACGTCTGGGCATACCCTGCCAACTTAGGTCGAACAAAGCAAACACAAGGAGATGATGGTTGGAGCGCTGAAACTTTTCAGACACTTACCCCCAGTCACAGATCTGGGTTGAATCCATCATCATTCTTTAGCTCACTTCGCCACCTCAGTTCAGACCCAGGTATATGCAAATGAGTCTTGACCCTGTGCCTCATGGGAACAGTCCAGCCCTAACTGCCAAGCCAGGTCTTCCCTGAACTGGAAACAAGCATCCTGGGACCGGTTTCTGGGTAACACCCTTCATCAGCCAGGCTAGCTTGAATCCAGTGGCAAAGTGAGCAAGGGACCCACGTTTGGGCATACCCTGCCAACTTAGGGCGAACAAAGCAAACACAAGGAGATGATGGACGGAGCGCTGAAACTCTTCAGACACTCACCCCCAGTCACAGATCTGGGTTGAATCCATCATCATTCTTTAGCTCACTTCGCCACCTCAGTTCAGTCCCAGCTATATGCAAATCAGTCTTGAACCTGTACCTCATGGGAACAGTCCAGCCCGTACTGCCAAGCCAGGTCTAAACTGAACCGGAAACAAGCATCCTGGGACCGGTTTCTGGGTAAAACCCTTCATCATCCAGTCTAGCTTGAATCCAGTGGCAAAGTGAGCAAGTGACCCACGTCTGGGCATACCCTGCCAACTTAGGGCGAACAAAGCAAACACAAGGAGATGATGGACGGAGCGCTGAAACTTTTCAGACACTCACCCCCAGTCACAGATCTAGGTTGAATCCATCATCATTCTTTAGCTTACTTCGCCACTTCAGTTCAGACCCAGCTATATGCAAATCAGTCTTGACCCTGTGCCTCATGGGAACAGTCCAGCCCGAATTGCCAAGCCAGGTCTTCCCTGAACCGGAAACAAGCATCCTGGGACCGGTTTCTGGGTAACACCCTTCATCAGCCAGGCTAGCTTGAATCAAGTGGCAAAGTGAGCAAGGGACCCACGTCTGGGCATACCCTGCCAACTTAGGGCGAACAAAGCAAACACAAGGAGATGATGGGCGGAGCGCTGAAACTTTTCAGACACTCACCCCCAGTCACAGATCTGGGTTGAATCCATCATCATTCTTTAGTTCACTTCGCCACCTCAGTTCAGACCCAGCTATATGCAAATCAGTCTTGACCCTGTGCCTCATGGGAACAGTCCAGCCCGAACTGCCAAGCCAGATCTTCCCTGAACATTAAACAAGCATCCTGTGACCGGTTTCTGGGTAACACCCTTCATCAGCCAGGCTAGCTTGAATCCAGTGGCAAATTGAGCAAGGGACCCACGTCTGGGCATACACTGCCAACTTTGGGCGAACACAGCAAACAGAAGGAGATGATGGACGGAGCGCTGAAACTTTTCAGACACTCACCCCCAGTCACAGATCTGGGTTGAATCCATCATCATTCTTTAGCTCTCTTCACCACCTCAGTTCAGACCCAGCTATATGCAAATCAGTCTTGACCCTGTGCCTCATGGTAACAGTCCAGCCTGAACTGCCAAGCCAGGTCTTCCCTGAACCGGAAACAAGCATCCTGGTACCGGTTTCTGGGTATGCACCCTTCATCAGCCAGGCTAGCTTGAATTCAGTAGCAAAGTGAGCAAGGGACCCACGTCTGGGCATACCCTGCCAACTTAGGGCGAACAAAGCAAACACAAGGTGATGATGGACGGAGCGCTGAAACTTATCAGACACTCACCCCCAGTCACAGATCTGGGTTGAATCCATCATCATTCTTTAGCTCACTTCGCCACCTCAGTTCAGACCCAGCTATATGCAAATCACTCTTTACCCTGTGCCTTATGGGAACAGTCCAGCCTGAACTGCCAAGCCAGATTTTCCCTGAACCGGAAACAAGCATCCTTGGACTGGTTTCTGGGTAACACCCTTCATCAGCCAGGCTAGCTTGAATCCAGTGGCAAAGTGAGCAAGGGACCCACGTCTGGGCAAACCCTGCCAACTTAGGGCGAACAAAGCAAACACAAGGAGATGATGGACGGAGCGCTGAAACTTTTCAGACACTCACCCCCAGTCACAGATCTGGGTTGAATCCATCATCATTCTGTAGCTCACTTCGCCACCTCAGTTTAGACCCAGCTATATGTAAATCAGTCTTGACCCTGTGCCTCATGGGAACAGTCCAGCCCGAACTGCCAAGCCAGGTCTTCCCTGAACCGTAAACAAGCATCCTGGGACCGGTTTCTGGGTAACACCCTTCATCAGCCAGGCTAGCTTGAATCCAGTGGCAAAGTGAGCAAGGGACCCACGTCTGGGCATACCCTGCCAACTTAGGGCAAACAAAGCAAACACAAAGAGATGATGGACGGAGCGCTGAAACTTTTCAGACACTCACCCCAGTCACAGATCTGGGTTGAATCCATCATCATTCTTTAGCTCACTTCGCCACCTCAGTTCAGACCCAGCTATATGCAAATCAGTCTTGACCCTGTGCCTCATGGGAACAGTCCAGCCCGAACTGCCAAGCCAGGTCTTCCCTGAAATAGAAACAGGCATCCTGGTATCGGTTTCTGGGTAACACCCTTCATCAGCCAGGCTAGCTTGAATCCATTGGCAAAGTGTGCAAGGGACCCACGTCTGGGCATACCCTGCCAACTTAGGTCGAACAAAGCAAACACAAGGAGATGATGGTTGGAGCGCTGAAACTTTTCAGACACTTACCCCCAGTCACAGATCTGGGTTGAATCCATCATCATTCTTTAGCTCACTTCGCCACCTCAGTTCAGACCCAGCTATATGCAAATGAGTCTTGACCCTGTGCCTCATGGGAACAGTCCAGCCCGAACTGCCAAGCCAGGTCTTCCCTGAACCGGAAACAAGCATCCTGGTACCGGTTTCTGGGTAACACCCTTCATCAGCCAGGCTAGCTTGAATCCAGTGGCAAAGTGAGCAATGGACCCACGTCTGGGCATACCCTGCCAACTTCGGGCGAACAAAGCAAACACAAGGAGATGATGGACGGAGCGCTGAAACTTTTCAGACACTCACCCCCAGTCACACATCTGGGTTGAATCCATCATCATTCTTTAGCTCACTTTGCCACCTCAGTTCAGACCCAGCTATATGCATATCAGTCTTGACCCTGTGCCTCATGGGAACAGTCCAGCCCGTACTGCCAAGCCAGGTCTAAACTGAACCGGAAACAAGCATCCTGGGACCGGTTTCTGGGTAAAACCCTTCATCAGCCAGTCTAGCTTGAATCCAGTGGCAAAGTGAGCAAGTGACCCACGTCTGGGCACACCCTGCCAAATTAAGGCGAACAAAGCAAACACAAGGAGATGATGGATGGAGCGCTGAAACTCTTCAGACACTCACCCCCAGTCACAGATCTGGGTTGAATCCATCATCATTCTTTAGCTCACTTCGCCACCTCAGTTCAGACCCAGCTATATGCAAATCAGTCTTAACCCTGTGCCTCATGGGAACAGTCCAGCCCGAACTGCCAAGCCAGGTCTTCCCTGAACCGGAAACAAGCATCCTGGTACCGGTTTCTGGGTAACACCCTTCATCAGCCAGGCTAGCTTGAATCCAGTGGCAAAGTGAGCAATGGACCCACGTCTGGGCATACCCTGCCAACTTCGGGCGAACAAAGCAAACACAAGGAGATGATGGACGGAGCGCTGAAACTTTTCAGACACTCACCCCCAGTCACACATCTGGGTTGAATCCATCATCATTCTTTAGCTCACTTTGCCACCTCAGTTCAGACCCAGCTATATGCATATCAGTCTTGACCCTGTGCCTCATGGGAACAGTCCAGCCCGTACTGCCAAGCCAGGTCTAAACTGAACCGGAAACAAGCATCCTGGGACCGGTTTCTGGGTAAAACCCTTCATCAGCCAGTCTAGCTTGAATCCAGTGGCAAAGTGAGCAAGTGACCCACGTCTGGGCACACCCTGCCAAATTAAGGCGAACAAAGCAAACACAAGGAGATGATGGATGGAGCGCTGAAACTCTTCAGACACTCACCCCCAGTCACAGATCTGGGTTGAATCCATCATCATTCTTTAGCTCACTTCGCCACCTCAGTTCAGACCCAGCTATATGCAAATCAGTCTTAACCCTGTGCCTCATGTGAACAGTTCAGCCCGAACTGCCAAGTCAGGTCTTCCCTGAACCGGAAACAAGCATCCTGGTACCGGTTTCTGGGTAACACCCTTCATCAGCCAGGCTAGCTTGAATCCAGTGGCAAAGTGAGCAAGGGACCCACGTCTGGGCATACCCTGCCAACTTCGGGCGAACAAAGCAAACACAAGGAGATGATGGACGGAGCGCTGAAACTTTTCAGACACTCACCCCAGTCAGAGATCTGGGTTGAATCCATCATCATTCTTTAGCTCACTTCGCCACCTCAGTTCAGACCCAGCTATATGCAAATCAGTCTTGACCCTGTGCCTCATGGGAACACTCCAGCCCGAACTGCCAAGCCAGGTCTTCCCTGAAATGGAAACAGGCATCTTGGTATCGGTTTCTGGGTAACACCCTTCATCAGCCAGGCTATCTTGAATCCAGTGGCAAAGTGAGCAAGGGACCCACGTCTGGGCATACCCTGCCAACTTAGGGTGAGCAAAGCAAACACAAGGAGATGATGGACGGAGCGCTGAACCTTTTCAGACACTCACCCCCAGTCACAGATCTGGATTGAATCCATCATCATTCTTTAGCTCACTTCGCCACCTCAGTACAGACCCAGCTATATGCAAATTAGTCTTGACCCTGTGCCTCATGGGAACAGTCCAGCCCGAACTGCCAAGTCAGGTCTTCCCTGAACCGTAAACAAGGATCCTGGGACCGGTTTCTGGGTAACACCCTTCATCAGCCAGGCTAGCTTGAATCCAGTAGCAAAGTGAGCAAGAGACCCACGTCTGGGCATACCCTGCCAACTTAGGGCGAACAAAGCAAACACAAGGAGATGATGTTTGGAGCGCTGAAACTTTTCAGACACTTACCCCCAGTCACAGATCTGGGTTGAATCCATCATCATTCTTTAGCTCACTTCGCCACCTCAGTTCAGACCCAGCTATATGCAAATGAGTCTTGACCCTGTGCCTCATGGGAACAGTCCAGCCCGAACTGCCAAGCCAGGTCTTCCCTGAACCGGAAACAAGCATCCTGGGACCGGTTTCTGGGTAACACCCTTCATCAGCCAGACTAGCTTGAATCCAGTGGCAAAGTGAGCAAGGGACCCACGTCTGGGCATACCCTGCCAACTTCGGGCGAACAAAGCAAACACAAGGACATGATGGAAGGAGCGCTGAAACTTTTCAGACACTCACCCCCAGTCACAGATCTGGGTTGAATCCATCATCATTCTTTAGCTCACTTTGCCACCTCAGTTTAGACCCAGCTATATGCAAATCAGTCTTGACCCTGTGCCTCATGGCAACAGTCCAGCCCGAACTGCCAAGCCAGGTCTTCCCTGAACCGGAAACAAGCATCCTGGTACCGGTTTCTGGGTAACACCCTTCATCAGCCAGGCTAGCTTGAATCCAGTGGCAAAGTGAGCAAGGGACCCACGTCTGGGCATACCCTGCCAACTTCGGGCGAACAAAGCAAACACAAGGAGATGATGGAAGGAGCGCTGAAACTTTTCAGACACTCACCCCCAGTCACAGATCTGGGTTGAATCCATCATCATTCTTTAGCTCACTTTGCCACCTCAGTTTAGACCCAGCTATATGCAAATCAGTCTTGACCCTGTGCCTCATGGGAACAGTCCAGCCCGAACTGCCAAGCCAGGTCTTCCCTGAATCGGAAACAAGCATCCTGGGACCGGTTTATGGGTTACACCCTTCATCAGCCAGCCTAGCTTGAATCCAGTGGCAAAGTGAGCAGGGGACCCACGTCTGGGCATACCCTGCCAACTTTGGGCGAACAAAGCAAACACAAGGAGATGATGGACGGAGCGCTGAAACGTTTCAGACACTCACCCCCAGTCACAGATCTGGGTTGAATCAATCATCATTCTTTAGCTCACTTCACCACCTCAGTTCAGACCCAGCTATATGCAAATCAGTCTTGACCCTGTGCCTCATGGTAACAGTCCAGCCTGAACTGCCAAGCCAGGTCTTCCCTGAACCGGAAACAAGCATCCTGGTACCGTTTTCTGGGTAGCACCCTTCATCAGCCACGCTAGCTTGAATCCAGTGGCAAAGTGAGCAAGGGACCCACGTCTGGGCATACCCTGCCAACTTAGGGCGAACAAAGCAAACACAAGGAGATGATGGACGGAGCGCTGAAACTTTTCAGACACTCACCCCCAGTCACAGATCTGGGTTGAATCCATCATCATTCTTTAGTTCACTTCGCCACCTCAGTTCAGACCCAGCTATATGCAAATCAGTCTTGACCCTGTGCCTCATGGGAACAGTCCAGCCCGAACTGCCAAGCCAGGTCTTCCCTGAACATTAAACAAGCATCCTGGGACCGGTTTCTGGGTAACACCCTTCATCAGCCAGGCTAGCTTGAATCCAGTGGCAAAGTGAGCAAGGGACCCACGTCTGGGCATACCCTGCCAACTTTGGGCGAACAAAGCAAACACAAGGAGATGATGGACGGAGCGCTGAAACTTTTCAGACACTCACCCCCAGTCACAGATCTGGGTTGAATCCATCATCATTCTTTAGCTCACTTCACCACCTCAGTTCAGACCCAGCTATATGCAAATCAGTCTTGACCCTGTGCCTCATGGTAACAGTCCAGCCTGAACTGCCAAGCCAGGTCTTCCCTGAACCGGAAACAAGCATCCTGGTACCGGTTTCTGGGTAGCACCCTTCATCAGCCAGGCTAGCTTGAATTCAGTGGCAAAGTGAGCAAGGGACCCACGCCTGGGCATACCCTGCCAACTTAGGGCGAACAAAGCAAACACGAGGAGATGATGGACGGAGCGCCGAAATGTTTCAGACACTCACCCCCAGTCACAGATCTGGGTTGAATCCATCATCATTCTTTAGCTCACTTCGCCACCTCAGTTCAGACCCAGCTATATGCAAATCAGCCTTGACCCTGTGCCTCATGGGAACAGTCCAGCTTGAACTGCCAAGCCAGGTCTTCCCTGAACCGGAAACAAGCATCCTGGGACCGTTTCTGGGTGACA
Source organism: Calotriton arnoldi (assembly GCA_963921515.1). NCBI lineage: Eukaryota > Metazoa > Chordata > Amphibia > Caudata > Salamandridae > Calotriton > Calotriton arnoldi. Next base: position 149,888 of record CAWUFW010016069.1, read on the forward strand.
CCCTTCATCAGCAAGGCTAGCTTGAATCCAGTGGCAAAGTGAGCAAGGGACCCACGTCTGGGCATACCCTGCCAACTTAGGGCGAACAAAGCAAACACAAGGTGATGATGGACGGAGCGCTGAAACTTTTCAGACACTTACTCCCAGTCACAGATCTGGGTTGAATCCATCATCATTCTTTAGCTCACTTCGCCACCTCAATTCAGACCCAGCTATATGGAAATCAGTCTTTACCCTGTACCTTATGGGAACAGTCCAGCCTGAACTGCCAAGCCAGATTTTCCCTGAACCGGAAACAAGCATCCTTGGACTGGTTTCTGGGTAACACCCTTCATCAGCCAGGCTAGCTTGAATCCAGTGGCAAAGTGAGCAAGGGACCCAAGTCTGGGCAAACCCTGCCAACTTAGGGCGAACAAAGCAAACACAAGGAGATGATGGACGGAGCGCTGAAACTTTTCAGACACTGACCCCCAGTCACAGATCTGGGTTGAATCCATCATCATTCTGTAGCTCACTTCGCCACCTCAGTTTAGACCCAGCTATATGTAAATCAGTCTTGACCCTGTGCCTCATGGGAACAGTCCAGCCCGAACTGCCAAGCCAGGTCTTCCCTGAACCAGAAACAAGCATCCTGGGACCGGTTTCTGGGTAACACCCTTCATCAGCCAGGCTAGCTTGAATCCAGTGGCAAAGTGAGCAAGGGACCCACGTCTGGGCATACCCTGCCAACTTAGGGCAAACAAAGCAAACACAAAGAGATGATGGACGGAGCGCTGAAACTTTTCAGACACTCACCCCAGTCACAGATCTGGGTTGAATCCATCATCATTCTTTAGCTCACTTCGCCACCTCAGTTCAGACCCAGCTATATGCAAATCAGTCTTGACCCTGTGCCTCATGGGAACAGTCCAACCCGAACAGCCAAGCCAGGTCTTCCCTGAAATGGAAACAGGCATCCTGGTATCGGTTTCTGGGTAACACCCTACATCAGCCAGGCTAGCTTGAATCCAGTGCCAAAGTGAGCAAGGGACCCACGTCTGGGCATACCCTGCCAACTTAGGGCAAGCAAAGCAAACACAAGGAGTTGATGGACGGAGCGCTGAAACTTTTCAGACACTCACCCCCAGTCACAGATCTGGATTGAATCCATCATCATTCTTTAGCTCACTTCGCCACCTCAGTTCAGACCCAGCTATATGCAAATTAGTCTTGACCCAGTGCCTCATGGGAACAGTCCAGCCCGAACTGCCAAGCCAGGTCTTCCCTGAACCGGAAACAAGCATCCTGGGACCGGTTTCTGGGTAACACCCTTCATCAGCCAGGCTAGCTTGAATCCAGTGGCAAAGTGAGCAAGAGACCCACGTCTGGGCATACCCTGCCAACTTAGGTCGAACAAAGCAAACACAAGGAGATGATGGTTGGAGCGCTGAAACTTTTCAGACACTTACCCCAGTCACAGATCTGGGTTGAATCCATCATCATTCTTTAGCTCACTTCGCCACCTCAGTTCAGACCCAGGTATATGCAAATGAGTCTTGACCCTGTGCCTCATGGGAACAGTCCAGCCCTAACTGCCAAGCCAGGTCTTCCCTGAACCGGAAACAAGCATCCTGGGACCGGTTTCTGGGTAACACCCTTCATCAGCCAGGCTAGCTTGAATCCAGTGGCAAAGTGAGCAAGGGACCCACGTTTGGGCATACCCTGCCAACTTAGGGCGAACAAAGCAAACACAAGGAGATGATGGACGGAGCGCTGAAACTCTTCAGACACTCACCCCCAGTCACAGATCTGGGTTGAATCCATCATCATTCTTTAGCTCACTTCACCACCTCAGTTCAGACCCAGCTATATGCAAATCAGTCTTGACCCTGTGCCTCATGGTAACAGTCCAGCCTGAACTGCCAAGCCAGGTCTTCCCTGAACCGGAAACAAGCATCCTGGTACCGTTTTCTGGGTAGCACCCTTCATCAGCCACGCTAGCTTGAATCCAGTGGCAAAGTGAGCAAGGGACCCACGTCTGGGCAAACCCTGCCAACTTCGGGCGAACAAAGCAAACACAAGGAGATGATGGAAGGAGCGCTGAAACTTTTCAGACACTCACCCCCAGTCACAGATCTGGGTTGAATCCATCATCATTCTTTAGCTCACATTGCCACCTCAGTTTAGACCCAGCTATATGCAAATCAGTCTTGACCCTGTGCCTCATGGCAACAGTCCAGCCCCTACTGCCAAGCCAGGTCTAAACTGAACCGGAAACAAGCATCCTGGGACCGGTTTCTGGGTGAAACCCTTCATCAGCCAGGCTAGCTTGAATCCAGTGGCAAAGTGAGCAAGTGACCCACGTCTGGGCATACCCTGCCAACTTAGGGCGAACAAAGCAAACACAAGGAGATGATGGACGGAGCGCTGAAACTTTTCAGACACTCACCCCCAGTCACAGATCTGGGTTGAATCCATCATCATTCTTTAGTTCACTTCGCCACCTCAGTTCAGACCCAGCTATATGCAAATCAGTCTTGACCCTGTGCCTCATGGGAACAGTCCAGCCCGAACTGCCAAGCCAGGTCTTCCCTGAACATTAAACAAGCATCCTGGGACCGGTTTCTGGGTAACACCCTTCATCAGCCAGGCTAGCTTGAATCCAGTGGCAAAGTGAGCAAGGGACCCACGTCTGGGCATACCCTGCCAACTTTGGGCGAACAAAACAAACACAAGGAGAAGATGGACGGAGCGCTGAAACTTTTCAGACACTCACCCCCAGTCACAGATCTGGGTTGAATCCATCATCATTCTTTAGCTCACTTCACCACCTCAGTTCAGACCCAGCTATATGCAAATCAGTCTTGACCCTGTGCCTCATGGTAACAGTCCAGCCTGAACTGCCAATCCAGGTCTTCCCTGAACCGGAAACAAGCATCCTGGTACCGGTTTCTGGGTAGCACCCTTCATCAGCCAGGCTAGCTTGAATTCAGTGGCAAAGTGAGCAAGGGACCCACGCCTGGGCATACCCTGCCAACTTAGGGCGAACAAAGCAAACACGAGGAGATGATGGACGGAGCGCCGAAATGTTTCAGACACTCACCCCCAGTCACAGATCTGGGTTGAATCCATCATCATTCTTTAGCTCACTTTGCCACCTCAGTTCAGACCCAGCTATATGCAAATCAGCCTTGACCCTGTGCCTCATGGGAACAGTCCAGCTTGAACTGCCAAGCCAGGTCTTCCCTGAACGGGAAACAAGCATCCTGGGACCGTTTCTGGGTAACACCCTTCATCAGCAAGGCTAGCTTGAATCCAGTGGCAAAGTGAGCAAGGGACCCACGTCTGGGCATACCCTGCCAACTTAGGGCGAACAAAGCAAACACAAGGTGATGATGGACGGAGCGCTGAAACTTTTCAGACACTTACCCCCAGTCACAGATCTGGGTTGAATCCATCATCATTCTTTAGCTCACTTCGCCACCTCAATTCAGACCCAGCTATATGGAAATCAGTCTTTACCCTGTACCTTATGGGAACAGTCCAGCCTGAACTGCCAAGCCAGATTTTCCCTGAACCGGAAACAAGCATCCTTGGACTGGTTTCTGGGTAACACCCTTCATCAGCCAGGCTAGCTTGAATCCAGTGGCAAAGTGAGCAAGGGACCCAAGTCTGGGCAAACCCTGCCAACTTAGGGCGAACAAAGCAAACACAAGGAGATGATGGACGGAGCGCTGAAACTTTTCAGACACTGACCCCCAGTCACAGATCTGGGTTGAATCCATCATCATTCTGTAGCTCACTTCGCCACCTCAGTTTAGACCCAGCTATATGTAAATCAGTCTTGACCCTGTGCCTCATGGGAACAGTCCAACCCGAACAGCCAAGCCAGGTCTTCCCTGAAATGGAAACAGGCATCCTGGTATCGGTTTCTGCGTAACACCCTTCATCAGCCAGGCTAGCTTGAATCCAGTGCCAAAGTGAGCAAGGGACCCACGTCTGGGCATACCCTGCCAACTTAGGGCAAGCAAAGCAAACACAAGGAGTTGATGGACGGAGCGCTGAAACTTTTCAGACACTCACCCCCAGTCACAGATCTGGATTGAATCCATCATCATTCTTTAGCTCACTTCGCCACCTCAGTTCAGACCCAGCTATATGCAAATTAGTCTTTACCCATTGCCTCATGGGAACAGTCCAGCCCGAACTGCCAAGCCAGGGCTTCCCTGAACCGGAAACAAGCATCCTGGGACCGGTTTCTGGGTAACACCCTTCATCAGCCAGGCTAGCTTGAATCCAGTGGCAAAGTGAGCAAGAGACCCACGTCTGGGCATACCCTGCCAACTTAGGTCGAACAAAGCAAACACAAGGAGATGATGGTTGGAGCGCTGAAACTTTTCAGACACTTACCCCCAGTCACAGATCTGGGTTGAATCCATCATCATTCTTTAGCTCACTTCGCCACCTCAGTTCAGACCCAGCTATATGCAAATGAGTCTTGACCCTGTGCCTCATGGGAACAGTCCAGCCCGAACTGCCAAGCCAGGTCTTCCCTGAACCGGAAACAAGCATCCTGGGACCGGTTTCTGGGTAACACCCTTCATCAGCCAGGCTAGCTTGAATCCAGTGGCAAAGTGAGCAAGGGACCCACGTTTGGGCATACCCTGCCAACTTAGGGAGAACAAAGCAAACACAAGGAGATGATGGACGGAGCGCTGAAACTCTTCAGACACTCACCGCCAGTCACAGATCTGGGTTGAATCCATCATCATTCTTTAGCTCACTTCGCCACCTCAGTTCAGACCCAGCTATATGCAAATCAGTCTTAACCCTGTGCCTCATGTGAACAGTCCAGCCCGAACTGCCAAGCCAGGTCTTCCCTGAACCGGAAACAAGCATCCTGGTACCGGTTTCTGGGTTACACCCTTCATCAGCCAGGCTAGCTTGAATCCAGTGGCAAAGTGAGCAATGGACCCACGTCTGGGCATACCCTGCCAACTTCGGGCGAACAAAGCAAACACAAGGAGATGATGGACAGAGCGCTGAAACTTTTCAGACACTCACCCCCAGTCACACATCTGGGTTGAATCCATCATCATTCTTTAGCTCACTTTGCCACCTCAGTTCAGACCCAGCTATATGCAAATCAGTCTTTACCCTGTACCTCATGGGAACAGTCCAGCCCGTACTGCCAAGCCAGGGCGAACAAAGCAAACACGAGGAGATGATGGACGGAGTGCTGAAATGTTTCAGACACTCACCCCCAGTCACAGATCTGGGTTGAATCCATCATCATTCTTTAGCTCACTTCGCCACCTCAGTTCAGACCCAGCTATATGCAAATCAGCCTTGACCCTGTGCCTCATGGGAACAGTCCAGCTTGAACTGCCAAGCCAGGTCTTCCCTGAACCGGAAACAAGCATCCTGTGACCGTTTCTGGGTAACACCCCTTCATCAGCCAGGCTAGCTTGAATCCAGTGGCAAAGTGAGCAAGGGACCCACGTCTGGGCATACCCTGCCAACTTAGGGCGAACAAAGCAAACACAAGGTGATGATGGACGGAGCGCTGAAACTTTTCAGACACTCACCCCCAGTCACAGATCTGGGTTGAATCCATCATCATTCTTTAGCTCACTTCGCCACCTCAGTTCAGACCCAGCTATATGCAAATCACTCTTTACCCTGTGCCTTATGGGAACAGTCCAGCCTGAACTGCCAAGCCAGATTTTCCCTGAACCGGAAACAAGCATCCTTGGACTGGTTTCTGGGTAACACCCTTCATCAGCCAGGCTAGCTGTAATCCAGTGGCAAAGTGAGCAAGGGACCCACGTCTGGGCAAACCCTGCCAACTTAGGGCGAACAAAGCAAACACAAGGAGATGATGGACGGAGCGCTGAAACTTTTCAGACACTCACCCCCAGTCACAGATCTGGGTTGAATCCATCATCATTCTGTAGCTCACTTCTCCACCTCAGTTTAGACCCAGCTATATGTAAATCAGTCTTGACCCTGTGCCTCATGGGAACAGTCCAGCCCGAACTGCCAAGCCAGGTCTTCCCTGAACCGGAAACAAGCATCCTGGGACCGGTTTCTGGGTAACACCCTTCATCAGCCAGGCTAGCTTCAATCCAGTGGCAAAGTGAGCAAGGGACCCACGTCTGGGCATACCCTGCCAACTTTGGGCGAACAAAGCAAACACAAGGAGATGATGGACGGAGCGCTGAAACTTTTCAGACACTCACCCCCAGTCACAGATCTAGGTTGAATCCATCATCATTCTTTAGCTCACTTCGCCACTTCAGTTCAGACCCAGCTATATGCAAATCAGTCTTGACCCTGTGCCTCATGGGAACAGTCCAGCCCAAACTGCCAAGCCAGGTCTTCCCTGAAACGGAAACAAGCATCCTGGGACCGGTTTCTGGGTAACACCCTTCATCAGCCAGGCTAGCTTGAATCCAGTGGCAAAGTGAGCAAGGGACCCACGTCTGGGCATACCCTGCCAACTTAGGGCGAACAAAGCAAACACAAGGAGATGATGGGCGGAGCGCTGAGATGTTTCAGACACTCACCCCCAGTCACAGATCTGGGTTGAATCCATCATCATTCTTTAGCTCACTTCGCCACCTCAGCTCAGACCCAGCTATATGCAAATCAGCCTTGACCCTGTGCCTCATGGGAACAGTCCAGCTTGAACTGCCAAGCCAGGTCTTCCCTGAACCGGAAACAAGCATCCTAGGACCGTTTCTGGGTAACACCCTTCATCAGCCAGGCTAGCTTGAATCCAGTGGCAAAGTGAGCAAGGGACCCACGTCTGGGCATACCCTGCCAACTTAGGGCGAACAAAGCAAACACAAGGTGATGATGGACGGAGCGCTGAAACTTTTCAGACACTCACCCCCAGTCACAGATCTGGGTTGAATCCATCATCATTCTTTAGCTCACTTCGCCACCTCAGTTCAGACCCAGCTATATGCAAATCACTCTTTACCCTGTGCCTTATGGGAACAGTCCAGCCTGAACTGCCAAGCCAGATTTTCCCTGAACCGGAAACAAGCATCTTTGGACTGGTTTCTGGGTAACACCCTTCATCAGCCAGGCTAGCTTGAATCCAGTGGCAAAGTGAGCAAGGGACCCACGTCTGGGCAAACCCTGCCAACTTAGGGCGAACAAAGCAAACACAAGGAGATGATGGACAGAGCGCTGAAACTTTTCAGACACTCACCCCCAGTCACACATCTGGGTTGAATCCATCATCATTCTTTAGCTCACTTTGCCACCTCAGTTCAGACCCAGCTATATGCAAATCAGTCTTGACCCTGTACCTCATGGGAACAGTCCAGCCCGTACTGCCAAGCCAGGTCTAAACTGAACCGGAAACAAGCATCCTGGGACCGGTTTCTGGGTAAAACCCTTCATCAGCCAGTCTAGCTTGAATCCAGTGGCAAAGTGAGCAAGTGACCCACGTCTGGGCATACCCTGCCAACTTAGGGCGAACAAAGCAAACACGAGGAGATGATGGACGGAGCGCTGAAATGTTTCAGACACTCACCCCCAGTCACAGATCTGGGTTGAATCCATCATCATTCTTTAGCTCACTTCGCCACCTCAGTTCAGACCCAGCTATATGCAAATCAGCCTTGACCCTGTGCCTCATGGGAACAGTCCAGCTTGAACTGCCAAGCCAGGTCTTCCCTGAACCGGAAACAAGCATCCTGTGACCGTTTCTGGGTAACACCCTTCATCAGCCAGGCTAGCTTGAATCCAGTGGCAAAGTGAGCAAGGGACCCACGTCTGGGCATACCCTGCCAACTTAGGGCGAACAAAGCAAACACAAGGTGATGATGGACGGAGCGCTGAAACTTTTCAGACACTCACCCCCAGTCACAGATCTGGGTTGAATCCATCATCATTCTTTAGCTCACTTCGCCACCTCAGTTCAGACCCAGCTATATGCAAATCACTCTTTACCCTGTGCCTTATGGGAACAGTCCAGCCTGAACTGCCAAGCCAGATTTTCCCTGAACCGGAAACAAGCATCCTTGGACTGGTTTCTGGGTAACACCCTTCATCAGCCAGGCTAGCTGTAATCCAGTGGCAAAGTGAGCAAAGGACCCACGTCTGGGCAAACCCTGCCAACTTAGGGCGAACAAAGCAAACACAAGGAGATGATGGACGGAGCGCTGAAACTTTTCAGACACTCACCCCCAGTCACAGATCTGGGTTGAATCCATCATCATTCTGTAGCTCACTTCGCCACCTCAGTTTAGACCCAGCTATATGTAAATCAGTCTTGACCCTGTGCCTCATGGGAACAGTCCAGCCGAACTGCCAAGCCAGGTCTTCCCTGAACCGGAAACAAGCATCCTGGGACCGGTTTCTGGGTAACACCCTTCATCAGCCAGGCTAGCTTGAATCCAGTGGCAAAGTGAGCAAGGGACCCACGTCTGGGCATACCCTGCTAACTTAGGGCGAACAAAGCAAACACAAGGTGATGATGGACGGAGCGCTGAAACTTTTCAGACACTCATCCCCAGTCACAGATCTGGGTTGAATCCATCATCATTCTTTAGCTCACTTCGCCACCTCAGTTCAGACCCAGCTATATGCAAATCACTCTTTACCCTGTGCCTTATGGGAACAGTCCAGCCTGAACTGCCAAGCCAGATTTTCCCTGAACCGGAAACAAGCATCTTTGGACTGGTTTCTGGGTAACACCCTTCATCAGCCAGGCTAGCTTGAATCCAGTGGCAAAGTGAGCAAGGGACCCACGTCTGGGCAAACCCTGCCAACTTAGGGCGAACAAAGCAAACACAAGGAGATGATGGACAGAGCGCTGAAACTTTTCAGACACTCACCCCCAGTCACACATCTGGGTTGAATCCATCATCATTCTTTAGCTCACTTTGCCACCTCAGTTCAGACCCAGCTATATGCAAATCAGTCTTGACCCTGTACCTCATGGGAACAGTCCAGCCCGTACTGCCAAGCCAGGTCTAAACTGAACCGGAAACAAGCATCCTGGGACCGGTTTCTGGGTAAAACCCTTCATCAGCCAGTCTAGCTTGAATCCAGTGGCAAAGTGAGCAAGTGACCCACGTCTGGGCATACCCTGCCAACTTAGGGCGAACAAAGCAAACACGAGGAGATGATGGACGGAGCGCTGAAATGTTTCAGACACTCACCCCCAGTCACAGATCTGGGTTGAATCCATCTTCATTCTTTAGCTCACTTCGCCACCTCAGTTCAGACCCAGCTATATGCAAATCAGCCTTGACCCTGTGCCTCATGGGAACAGTCCAGCTTGAACTGCCAAGCCAGGTCTTCCCTGAACCGGAAACAAGCATCCTGTGACCGTTTCTGGGTAACACCCTTCATCAGCCAGGCTAGCTTGAATCCAGTGGCAAAGTGAGCAAGGGACCCACGTCTGGGCATACCCTGCCAACTTAGGGCGAACAAAGCAAACACAAGGTGATGATGGACGGAGCGCTGAAACTTTTCAGACACTCACCCCCAGTCACAGATCTGGGTTGAATCCATCATCATTCTTTAGCTCACTTCGCCACCTCAGTTCAGACCCAGCTATATGCAAATCACTCTTTACCCTGTGCCTTATGGGAACAGTCCAGCCTGAACTGCCAAGCCAGATTTTCCCTGAACCGGAAACAAGCATCCTTGGACTGGTTTCTGGGTAACACCCTTCATCAGCCTGGCTAGCTGTAATCCAGTGGCAAAGTGAGCAAAGGACCCACGTCTGGGCAAACCCTGCCAACTTAGGGCGAACAAAGCAAACACAAGGAGATGATGGACGGAGCGCTGAAACTTTTCAGACACTCACCCCCAGTCACAGATCTGGGTTGAATCCATCATCATTCTGTAGCTCACTTCGCCACCTCAGTTTAGACCCAGCTATATGTAAATCAGTCTTGACCCTGTGCCTCATGGGAACAGTCCAGCCGAACTGCCAAGCCAGGTCTTCCCTGAACCGGAAACAAGCATCCTGGGACCGGTTTCTGGGTAACACCCTTCATCAGCCAGGCTAGCTTGAATCCAGTGGCAAAGTGAGCAAGGGACCCACGTCTGGGCATACCCTGCCAACTTTGGGCGAACAAAGCAAACACAAGGAGATGATGGACGGAGCGCTGAAACTTTTCAGACACTCACCCCCAGTCACAGATCTAGGTTGAATCCATCATCATTCTTTAGCTCACTTCGCCACTTCAGTTCAGACCCAGCTATATGCAAATCAGTCTTGACCCTGTGCCTCATGGGAACAGTCCAGCCCAAACTGCCAAGCCAGGTCTTCCCTGAAACGGAAACAAGCATCCTGGGACCGGTTTCTGGGTAACACCCTTCATCAGCCAGGCTAGCTTGAATCCAGTGGCAAAGTGAGCAAGGGACCCACGTCTGGGCATACCCTGCCAACTTAGGGCGAACAAAGCAAACACAAGGAGATGATGGGCGGAGCGCTGAGATGTTTCAGACACTCACCCCCAGTCACAGATCTGGGTTGAATCCATCATCATTCTTTAGCTCACTTCGCCACCTCAGTTCAGACCCAGCTATATGCAAATCAGCCTTGACCCTGTGCCTCATGGGAACAGTCCAGCTTGAACTGCCAAGCCAGGTCTTCCCTGAACCGGAAACAAGCATCCTAGGACCGTTTCTGGGTAACACCCTTCATCAGCCAGGCTAGCTGGAATCCAGTGGCAAAGTGAGCAAGGGACCCACGTCTGGGCATACCCTGCCAACTTAGGGCGAACAAAGCAAACACAAGGTGATGATGGACGGAGCGCTGAAACTTTTCAGACACTCACCCCCAGTCACAGATCTGGGTTGAATCCATCATCATTCTTTAGCTCACTTCGCCACCTCAGTTCAGACCCAGCTATATGCAAATCACTCTTTACCCTGTGCCTTATGGGAACAGTCTAGCCTGAACTGCCAAGCCAGATTTTCCCTGAACCGGAAACAAGCATCTTTGGACTGGTTTCTGGGTAACACCCTTCATCAGCCAGGCTAGCTTGAATCCAGTGGCAAAGTGAGCAAGGGACCCACGTCTGGGCAAACCCTGCCAACTTAGGGCGAACAAAGCAAACACAAGGAGATGATGGACGGAGCGCTGAAACTTTTCAGACACTCACCCCCAGTCACAGATCTGGGTTGAATCCATCATCATTCTGTAGCTCACTTCGCCACCTCAGTTTAGACCCAGCTATATGTAAATCAGTCTTGACCCTGTGCCTCATGGGAACAGTCCAGCCCGAACAGCCAAGCCAGGTCTTCCCTGAACCGGAAACAAGCATCCTGGGACCGGTTTCTGGGTAACACCCTTCATCAGCCAGGCTAGCTTGAATCCAGTGGCAAAGTGAGCAAGGGACCCACGTCTGGGCATACCCTGCCAACTTAGGGCAAACAAAGCAAACACAAAGAAATGATGGACGGAGCGCTGAAACTTTTCAGACACTCACCCCAGTCACAGATCTGGGTTGAATCCATCATCATTCTTTAGCTCACTTCGCCACCTCAGTTCAGACCCAGCTACGTGCAAATCGGTCTTGGCCCTGTGCCTCATGGGAACAGTCCAGCCCGAACTGCCAAGCCAGGTCTTCCCTGAAATGGAAACAGGCATCCTGGTATCGGTTTCTGGGTAACACCCTTCATCAGCCAGGCTAGCTTGAATCCAGTGGCAAAGTGAGCAAGGGACCCACGTCTGGGCATACCCTGCCAACTTAGGGCGAGCAAAGCAAACACAAGGAGTTGATGGACGGAGCGCTGAAACTTTTCAGACACTCACCCCCAGTCACAGATCTGGATTGAATCCATCATCATTCTTTAGCTCACTTCGCCACCTCAGTTCAGACCCAGCTATATGCAAATTAGTCTTGACCCAGTGCCTCATGGGAATAGTCCAGCCCGAACTGCCAAGCCAGGTCTTCCCTGAACCGGAAACAAGCATCCTGGGACCGGTTTCTGGGTAACACCCTTCATCAGCCAGGCTAGCTTTAATCCAGTGGCAAAGTGAGCAAGAGACCCACATCTGGGCATACCCTGCCAACTTAGGTCGAACAAAGCAAACACAAGGAGATGATTGTTGGGGCGCTGAAACTTTTCAGACACTTACCCCCAGTCACAGATCTGGGTTGAATCCATCATCATTCTTTAGCTCACTTCGCCACCTCAGTTCAGACCCAGCTATATGCAAATGAGTCTTGACCCTGTGCCTCATGGGAACAGTCCAGCCCGAACTGCCAAACCTGGTCTTCCCTGAACCGGAAACAAGCATCCTGGGACCGGTTTCTGGGTAACACCCTTCATCAGCCAGGCTAGCTTTAATCCAGTGGCAAAGTGAGCAAGAGACCCACGTCTGGGCATACCCTGCCAACTTAGGTCGAACAAAGCAAACACAAGGAGATGATTGTTGGAGCGCTGAAACTTTTCAGACACTTACCCCCAGTCACAGATCTGGGTTGAATCCATCATCATTCTTTAGCTCACTTCGCCACCTCAGTTCAGACCCAGCTATATGCAAATGAGTCTTGACCCTGTGCCTCATGGGAACAGTCCAGCCCGAACTGCCAAACCTGGTCTTCCCTGAACCGGAAACAAGCATCCTGGGACCGGTTTCTGGGTAACACCCTTCATCAGCCAGGCTAGCTTGAATCCAGTGGCAAAGTGAGCAAGGGACCCACGTCTGGGCATACCCTGCCAACTTAGGGCGAACAAAGCAAACACAAGGAGATGATGGATGGAGCGCTGAAACTCTTCAGACACTCACCCCCAGTCACAGATCTGGGTTGAATCCATCATCATTCTTTAGCTCACTTCGCCACCTCAGTTCAGACCCAGCTATATGCAAATTAGTCTTGACCCAGTGCCTCATGGGAACAGTCCAGCCCGAACTGCCAAGCCAGGTCTTCCCTGAACCGTAAACAAGGATCCTGGGACCGGTTTCTGGGTAACACCCTTCATCAGCCAGGCTAGCTTGAATCCAGTGGCAAAGTGAGCAAGAGACCCACGTCTGGGCATACCCTGCCAACAGCAAACACAAGGAGATGATGGTTGGAGCGCTGAAACTTTTCAGACACTTACCCCCAGTCACAGATCTGGGTTGAATCCATCATCATTCTTTAGCTCACTTCGCCACCTCAGTTCAGACCCAGCTATATGCAAATGAGTCTTGACCCTGTGCCTCATGGGAACAGTCCAGCCCGAACTGCCAAGCCAGGTCTTCCCTGAACCGGAAACAAGCATCCTGGGACCGGTTTCTGGGTAACACCTTTCATCAGCCAGACTAGCTTGAATCCAGTGGCAAAGTGAGCAAGGGACCCACGTCTGGGCATAGCCTGCCAACTTAGGGCGAACAAAGCAAACACAAGGAGATGATGGACGGAGCGCTGAAACTCTTCAGACACTCACCCCCAGTCACAGATCTGGGTTGAATCCATCATCATTCTTTAGCTCACTTTGCCACCTCAGTTCAGACCCAGCTATATGCAAATCAGTCTTGACCCTGTGCCTCATGGGAACAGTCCAGCCCGAACTGCCAAGCCAGGTCTTCCCTGAACCGGAAACAAGCATCCTGGTACCGGTTTCTGGGTAACACCCTTCATCAGCCAGGCTAGCTTGAATCCAGTGGCAAAGTGAGCAAGGGACCCACGTCTGGGCATACCCTGCCAACTTCGGGCGAACAAAGCAAACACAAGGAGATGATGGAAGGAGCGCTGAAACTTTTCAGACACTCACCCCCAGTCACAGATCTGGGTTGAATCCATCATCATTCTTTAGCTCACTTTGCCACCTCAGTTCAGACCCAGCTATATGCAAATCAGTCTTGACCCTGTGCCTCATGGCAACAGTCAAGCCCGTACTGCCAAGCCAGGTCTAAACTGAACCGGAAACAAGCATCCTGGGACCGGTTTCTGGGTGAAACCCTTCATCAGCCAGGCTAGCTTGAATCCAGTGGCAAAGTGAGCAAGTGACCCACGTCTGGGCATACCCTGCCAACTTAGGGTGAACAAAGCAAACACAAGGAGATGATGGACGGAGCGCTGAAAGTTTTCAGACACTCACCCCCAGTCACAGATCTAGGTTGAATCCATCATCATTCTTTAGCTCACTTCGCCACTTCAGTTCAGACCCAGCTATATGCAAATCAGTCTTGACCCTGTGCCTCATGGGAAAAGTCCAGCCCGAACTTCCAAGGCAGATCTTCCCTGAACCGGAAACAAGCATCCTGGGACCGGTTTCTGGGTAACACCCTTCATCAGCCAGGCTAGCTTGAATCCAGTGGCAAAGTGAGCAAGGGACCCACATCTGGGCATACCCTGCCATTTAGGGCGAACAAAGCAAACACAAGGAGATGATGGACGGAGCGCTGAAACTTTTCAGACACTCGTCACAGATCTGGGTTGAATCCATCATCATTCTTTAGCTCACTTCGCCACCTCAGTTCAGACCCAGCTATATGCAAATCAGTCTTGACCCTGTGCCTCATGGGAACAGTCCAGCCCGAACTGCCACGCCAGGTCTTCTCTGAACCGGAAAAAAGCATCCTGGGACAGGTTTCTGGGTAACACCCTTCATCAGTCAGGCTAGCTTGAATCCAGTGGCAAAGTGAGCAAGGGACCCACGTCTGGGCATACCCTGCCAACTTAGGGCGAACAAAGCAAACACAAGGAGATGATGGGCGGAGCGATGAAACTTTTCGGACACTCACCCCCAGTCACATATCTGGGTTGAATCCATCATCATTCTTTAGTTCACTTCGCCACCTCAGTTCAGACCCAGCTATATGCAAATCAGTCTTGACCCTGTGCCTCCTGGGAACAGTCCAGCCCGAACTGCCAAGCCAGGTCTTCCCTCAACATTAAACAAGCATCCTGGGACCGGTTTCTGGGTAACACCCTTCATCAGTCAGGCTAGCTTGCCTTCATCAGCCAGGCTAGCTTGAATCCAGTGGCAAAGTGAGCAAGGGACCCACGTCTGGGCATACCCTGCCAACTTAGGGCAAACAAAGCAAATACAAGGAGATGATGGACGGAGCGCTGAAACTTTTCAGACACTCACCCCCAGTCACAGATCTGGGTTGAATCCATCATCATTCTTTAGCTCACTTTGCCACCTCAGTTCAGACCCAGCTATATGCAAATCAGTCTTGACCCTGTGCCTCATGGTAACAGTCCAGCCTGAACTGCCAAGCCAGGTGTTCCCTGAACCGGAAACAAGCATCCTGGTACCGGTTTCTGGGTAGCACCGTTCATCAGCCACGCTAGCTTGAATCCAGTGGCAAATTGAGCAAGGGACCCACGTCTGGGCATACCCTGCCAACTTAGGGCGAACAAAGCAAACACAAGGAGATGATGGACGGAGCGCTGAAACGTTTCAGACACTCACCCCCAGTCACAGATCTGGGTTGAATCCATCATCATTCTTTAGCTCACTTCGCCACCTCAGTTCAGACCCAGCTATATGCAAATCAGTCTTGACTCTGTGCCTCATGGGAACAGTCCAGCTTGAACTGCCAAGCCAGGTCTTCCCTGAACCGGAAACAAGCATCCTGGGGCGGTTTCTGGGTAACACCCTTCATCAGCCAGGCTAGCTTGAATCCAGTGGCAAAGTGAGCAAGGGACCCACATCTGGGCATACCCTGCCAACTTAGGGCGAACAAAGCAAACACAAGGTGATGATGGACGGAGCGCTGAAACTTTTCAGACACTCACCCCCAGTCACAGATCTGGGTTGAATCCATCATCATTCTTTAGCTCACTTCGCCACCTCAGTTCAGACCCAGCTATATGCAAATCAGTCTTTACCCTGTGCCTTATGGGAACAGTCCAGCCTGAACTGCCAAGCCTGGTCTTCCCTGAACCGGAAACAAGCATCCTTGGACTGGTTTCTGGGTAACACCCTTCATCAGCCAGGCTAGCTTGAATCCAGTGGCAAAGTGAGCAAAGGACCCACGTCTGGGCAAATCCTGCCAACTTAGGGCAAACAAAGCAAACACAAAGAGATGATGGACGGAGCACTGAAACTTTTCAGACACTCACCCCAGTCACAGATCTGGGTTGAATCCAACATCATTCTTTAGCTCACTTCGCCACCTCAGTTCAGACCCAGCTATATGCAAATCAGTCTTGACCCTGTGCCTCATGGGAACAGTCCAGCACGAACTGCCAAGCCAGGTCTTCCCTGAAACGGAAACAGGCATCCTGGTATCGGTTTCTGGGTAACACCATTCATCAGCCAGGCTAACTTGAATCCAGTGGCAAAGTGAGCAAGGGACCCACGTCTGGGCATACCCTGCCAACTTAGGGCGAGCAAAGCAAACACAAGGAGATGATGGACGGAGCGCTGAAACTTTTCAGACACTCACCCCAGTCACAGATCTGGGTTGAATCCAACATCATTCTTTAGCTCACTTCGCCACCTCAGTTCAGACCCAGCTATATGCAAATTAGTCTTGACCCAGTGCCTCATGGGAACAGTCCAGCCCGAACTGCCAAGCCAGGTCTTCCCTGAACCGGAAACAAGCATCCTGGGACAGGTTTCTGGGTAACACCCTTCATCAGCCAGGCTAGCTTGAATCCAGTGGCAAAGTGAGCAAGAGACCCACGTCTGGGCATACCCTGCCAACTTAGGGCGAACGAAGCAAACACAAGGAGATGATGGTTGGAGCGCTGAAACTTTTCAGACACTCACCCCCAGTCACAGATCTGGATTGAATCCATCATCATTCTTTAGCTCACTTCGCCACCTCAGTTCAGACCCAGCTATATGCAAATTAGTCTTGACCCAGTGCCTCATGGGAACAGTCCAGCCCGAACTGCCAAGCCAGGTCTTCCCTGAACCGGAAACAAGCATCCTGGGACAGGTTTCTGGGTAACACCCTTCATCAGCCAGGCTAGCTTGAATCCAGTGGCAAAGTGAGCAAGAGACCCACGTCTGGGCATACCCTGCCAACTTAGGGCGAACGAAGCAAACACAAGGAGATGATGGTTGGAGCGCTGAAACTTTTCAGACACTTACCCCCAGTCACAGATCTGGTTTGAATCCATCATCATTCTTTAGCTCACTGCGCCACCTCAGTTCAGACCCAGCTATATGCAAATGAGTCTTGACCCTGTACCTCAGAGGAACAGTCCAGCCCGAACTGCCAAGCCAGGTCTTCCCTGAACCAGAAACAAGCATCCTGGGACCGGTTTCTGGGTAACACCCTTCATCAGCCAGGCTAGCTTGAATCCAGTGGCAAAGTGAGCAAGGGACCCACGTCTGGGCATACCCTGCCAACTTAGGGCGAACAAAGCGAATACAAGGAGATGATGGACGGAGCGCTGAAACTCTTCAGACACTCACCCCCAGTCACAGATCTGGGTTGAATCCATCATCATTCTTTAGCTCACTTCGCCACCTCAGTTCAGACCCAGCTATATGCAAATCAGTCTTAACCCTGTGCCTCATGGGAACAGTCCAGCCCGAACTGCCAAGCCAGGTCTTCCCTGAACCGGAAACAAGCATCCTGGTACCGGTTTCTGGGTAACACCCTTCATCAGCCAGGCTAGCTTGAATCCAGTGGCAAAGTGAGCAAGGGTCCCACGTCCGGGCATACCCTGCCAACTTAGGGCGAACAAAGCAAACACAAGGAGATGATGGGTGGAGTGCTGAAACTTTTCAGACACTCACCCCCAGTCACACATCTGGGTTGAATCCATCATCATTCTTTAGCTCACTTCGCCACCTCAGTTCAGACCCAGCTATATGCAAATCAGTCTTGACCCTGTGCCTCATGGGAACAGTCCAGCCCGAACTGCCAAGCGAGGTCTTAACTGAACAGGAAACAAGCATCCTGGGACCGTTTTCTGGGTATAACCCTTCATCAGTCAGGCTAGCTTGAATCCAGTGGCAAAGTGAGCAAGGGACCCACGTCTGGGCATACCCTGCCAACTTAGGGCGAACAAAGCAAACACAAGGAGATGATGGTTGGAGCGCTGAAACTTTTCAGACACTTACCCCCAGTCACAGATCTGGGTTGAATCCATCATCATTCTTTAGCTCACTTCGCCACCTCAGTTCAGACCCAGCTATATGCAAATGAGTCTTGACCCTGTGCCTCATGGGAACAGTCCAGCCCGAACTGCCAAGCCAGGTCTTCCCTGAACCGGAAACAAGCATCCTGGGACAGGTTTCTGGGTAACACCCTTCATCAGCCAGACTAGCTTGAATCCAGTGGCAAAGTGAGCAAGGGACCCACGTCTGGGCATAGCCTGCCAACTTAGGGCGAACAAAGCAAACACAAGGAGATGATGGACGGAGCGCTGAAACTCTTCAGACACTCACCCCCAGTCACAGATCTGGGTTGAATCCATCATCATTCTTTAGCTCACTTCGCCACCTCAGTTCAGACCCAGCTATATGCAAATCAGTATTGACCCTGTCCCTCAACATCTTGTCATATAAAAAGAAGGATATAATTCCAGTCTGCATCTGAACATTGGGCTAACAGTCAATTTTCCCTCCTTTAGTTAAGCTGGTCAACCCTGGGGAATGAGAACAAAGGGTACTTCATGACTCACAAGAGACCCAAGACCACTCCTTTGAACTTCCCCAAGATGTGAAGTAGTCAAGGATTTCAGAACGGTGCAAAGTCACCGCCATTGGGCTTATCAGAAAGCATAAGCAATGAGTCACTTATTGACATTTTCAGCTCAGATGCTGTAGTAGTTAGGCATCCACCCTTAGTTCAGCAAATTGTTTTGTAGTATCATTCAAAACAAAATTATGTGTTAAAATGCCTTTCACTTGCCATGTTTTCTAGAGAATAAGTGATCTATCCACCAGTATTGAACCATTATGCCACAAAGGCACTGTTGGGATTGCGCTGTGTACGATCGCGTGTGTGCGATCGGGTCGGAGCCTGTACCGAAATAAACGCTGCAGACAGGGGCAGAAGAGCGCTTCGCATTCCAGTAGACGTGTACGTCTTCAGCCCTCACTTTAGTACTCACCTATTTCCGGGTCACTCGTCTTCTCTGTGGGAACTCCCACCGAGTTGCACACACAGGCTCCCACGCTCCTGTTGACTTGCTAGCTCCCGCCGAGTTGCACATGCCGGCTTCTACGCTCCTGTTGACTCACTGACTCCCGCACCTGACACACACCGGCTCCTACGCTCCTGTTGACACGCCTGCTCCCAGATCCTGACTCTTGCTGGCTCCCGGCTCATGTTGACATGCCGGTTCCTACTCCTGATTCTCCCTGGCTCCCCGCTCCTGACTCTCACCAGCTCCCGCTCTTGATTCTCGTCGGCTTCAACTCCTGTTGCTACGCTGGCCCCATTTCCTGGTGTATGCCGGCTATTCTGCTCTTCGCGGCCCTAACCTAAAAGAGAGAACAAACAGCCAGAAATAAGTAAGATACAAGAAACACATATATTGTGGAAACCCTACAAATATTAGAAGAATTTAAAGGAAATGCTCATCTGAATGTTTGGTTTTCCATATGAGTTGGAGATCTTGTTTGTCTTCTGCATCTACCTGAAAAACATCAAAATACCACAAAGAATTCAGTTCGTTCCTGAAGTTTAAGGAACCCCTAATTTCCATTTAGCCCCACACCTTTTTGTGTTATCCATTAATTGGACATTTTTCTAATCCAGATTGTTTATGTTTAGTTTATTTACATTAGTGATCCATTTGCTGCATTGTTGATTCCTATTTTTTACACCAGAGGTTAGCAGTCTCTACATTCCCAAAAACATAAAATTAAACAGCACTTACATACATAACCTAACTACCTACTTTTGTCTGCTTAGGTAATCCTCTGATCAGCAGCAGTCTTCTATTTAATTGCTACCTAGTGGAGGAGGGGAAATGTACAGGTACATCACTATATTACAACTATGCATAGAATGATCTAACTGTATGTGAAAGCATATCTATTGCTAGCTACTACTGATACACATTTTCTCTTTCTATTATCATTATAGGCACTCATAGGAAGTACCCGAATTCTACTGATGATATCACTGGAAGGAATATTGTCTCCCCTTATCTTCCCCTCTTCCCCATTACACCTTCTTCCTTTGACTGTGTTGGGCATTGAGGTGGGTGTGGGAAGTTGGGACTTAGCACCGTCCTCTTGCATCTCGCTCCTGCGAAAACCCCCAGGTGAGACTGACAGGCACTCCCCATTACACCTATGACTCTCTCTTGTTATGAGCCCTACTCCTTGTGTTCCTCAAGGAGTCTATTATAGAATGAGGTTACCGTTTTGGTCCTAGGTTCATCACACAGAAAAAGTATTGATCATTTGTGCACTTTATGAGGAACCGTTATAAGCATCTGCACAGGAGGATCCCTACATCTAGAACTTTTCCCCTAAATTACAGCTGTAATTTAACCAATTACACAGACTGACATCATTGGTAGGAGGCTGTCTTACATCATGTTCTCTAACCCTTTATTATTCAGGATGCCCAAGTGTAAGAAAGTTTGTTATAAATTAGGGTGGATGCAAGTCCACAGAAACAAATAAGGCAAGTAGAACAAGCCTGTCAGGGTAAAACATTTTCAATAATTTAAACTGGGCTCAAGACCCTTATAGCCATAGCACAGATCAGAGGCTAAACTTTGGAACATGTGTAAAGTATTTAGCAGTAACAAAGCTGTTAGCCCTGTTAGTCTTCCCCAAACATTTAGCCTTTTTCCTTCCATTTTTCCTGACATTTGTTTTTGTTGGTCTTACGACTCTGTGTAGTTTACCCTGCTAACCAGTGCTAAAGTGCTTGTCCTCACTCCTCTAAACAAGGTCAAATTGGCTTACACGTGATTGGCAAATGTAATTTACTTATAAGCCCCTTGTAGAGTGGAATGCCATATAACCAGGGTCCTGTTAATTAAACGCTACCAGTGAGCCTGCAGCACTTATTCTGCCACTAACTTAGATAGCCCCTTAAAACATGTCTCAGGCCTGGCATTGCAGCCTAAATGCAGTTTCAAACAGCCAGTTCAACTTGGCAATATAACCCACTTGCCAAGCCTTAAGCTCCCATTTTATTGCCTATATGTCACCCCTAAGGTAAGCCCTAGGTTGACCATAGGGCAGGGTGCATTGTAATTAAAAGGTTGGACATGTACTATTATATTTTACATGTTCTGGTTGTGAAAACCTCCTAAATAAAATTTTCACTACTGTGAGGCCAACATCCGCCATTGATAACATTAGGTTGCCTTATTACATTTAAAAAGTGCTGACCTTCGATTGGGAACATGTGAGCATTTCATGTTTTGTGTCTGAGAAATTGCAATTAAAAATTGTCTTTAATGGTAAAGTCGAGATTTAAGTTACAATTTTGAAAATGACACTTTAAGAAAGTTGGTATTTGTCTACCCCTAAATATTTCGTACTTGCAGCCTGATCCTGGGTCATATGGCTGAGTGTAGTCAGCCGTTAAACTTTGTTTGTTCCCCCAGACAGCCACACAATAGAGGGGTTAGGTGTGCCTGAATGGGCCATCAACTGGCAGGATGGGGCGCGGAGCTGGCTATAGCCCCACTTGCAACTAAATAAGCAGTGCCCCGCCTTCACACAAAGAACTTTTCTCCACTGCATTGGTCAAGTAGCCAGCTTGGGACCAGCGCAGGAGAGGCAGGAAACGTCAAGGACTTCAAAGGGGATTTTTCCAGAAACTTCCCCTACTTCAAAGTAGTTGCCAGGTATTAATAATTAACCCTTAAACCCTACTCTTCATTGCACTCCTTGACCTGTGGATACTACAGAAGAAGCACGGTTGTGCTGCTTTGCTGCCCGAAGGACTGCCACTCCTACAGTCTTCAGGTGAGTGGAGTCTTGACAATCCCATTTCAAAGTTAGCAGTATTAGTATTTCAGACCTGCCCCAGTGATAATAGCTTTTTGGGCTTTGCCACTATAGACACATAGGCATATTAATTTTCTACCTGTCCCACTTTTGAATACCATACAACCTGCCTGGTGGGTTGCAATTCCTACATAAGGGCGACTTACCAACATTTAAAAGTGAGGTCTTTCCCTGTCAAAAATGGTTATTTTGACAGGTCACTTTACAGGTTTGAAACTGCGGTGGTCAGGCTACACAGGGTAAGCCTGTAGCCATGATTGTGCCTCCTCTGTAATGGATGGTTCCCGCAGAGGAACCTCTAAGCCTGTACTTCCTAGGCAAAGAACATGTGCAAACTTAGAAAACTGGAAAGCCAGTTATTCAACTACTTTTCACAGTTAGTCAATGTCACGGTACAACTAGTAGGTGCTCAGGAAAATGGTGCAGTGATCGTGGTTTTTGACAAAAGTGAACTAGGAGTGTACAAGTATACTAAAAAACAACAAATGTTGACTTAATGACCTCTTAATTTCAGAAGCAAAGTCTCAAATTCGGATTGAGTGCCCATTCATTGGGCCACAGGTTACATCACCACAGTCCACATCAGTTAAAGTCAACATGAAGATGCATTTCAACCCCCATTGAAGAAATCTTCAGCAGGGTCCTCATCAGTAACAGTCAGATAGAACCCTCACAAGATGGATCATATGCCTAAGGAAATATTTATTGACATGAATACTTCGCAGACATTGAACAGATATTAAATTTGGAGTCATTGCTTCTGAAATTAAGAGGACATTAAGTCAACATAATCTGCTTGTTTGTACACTCGCACACTCCTTGTTCACTTTTGTCACAAACCTACGACTGAACCGTTGTTCTTGTGATAAGTATTTTATACCCAGGTTGCCAGGCATACTGGATTGCTCCACATTATGTTTCACTGTGATAGATGGCACAAGAGATGTTGTAGTCCAGAAGCGGTCTTGGTGCATTTTATATACCATATACTGGGGACTTACAGACAAGTTAAAAGGGCCAAACAGGAGCAAGCCAATTCAGTTATGTGGAAAGGTTGAGTAGAAGCACTTTACTCCTGGTTAGCCAGGATAAAGTGCACTAAGTTCTCAAGCCAGAAAAAATTGTGTCCAGAAAAAGGCGGATTTTCGGCAGACAATCAGACATCAAACATTAGCATCTTGAATTGCATCCTCTGGAGCTTGGGGAGGTCATATAATATTTGGAGGGTTGTAGTAAAGGTCTATGGTACTGGGGTCAAGCAGTCTCATGTCATTCCAAATTGTAATTCAGCCATTATATCACAGAGATATAACTTTGATTTTTAAGAACTCCACTTCAACTGAAATAAGATCAGTCTGAACTTACCTACCGGAATATGCAATACGCACACTGCAGGCTTAAGAATTAGCATCAAAGATGGGAAAATTTCAATTAGAACCAACATAATTTATTTGCTTTGGGGAAGTGACATATGGCTGTTGCGAAACATATGTTGATAGTATCATGTTGGCATGCATTTTTATTGAATAATTGTTATTTTTTCTGAATAAATACAGAAAGACAAATGTTTGGAGACAAGTGTTATCTTTACCGTTTCCATATTGAAGAAAATATTATTAGTACAACAACTAAACCTTTTATCTTGGTGCCTCTCACTGTTTTGGTATTGTAATTTCGTCAGCATGAACGATGTAATCATTGCTATCTTCTGCAAAACACTGGTGTCCAGGTCTGTTTCAATTAAATCCCCCTTCTCTATGTTTTTTGGTGGAAAATATGTTTTCCGCTGGAATTTTACAGCCAGTTAGGTAGTTACTGCTTACTACTGAAAACAAAGGATTCCATATATTCTCTATAAAGGAGAAAAAGCTTCACGGTTTTATCAGGAAAAAGTAAATTGTTTGTTTCTTTTTTTTAGAGAAAGCTGTTGCTTGAATATGATTTTACCTTAAATAAATGAAAAGACAAGAAGCATTTGGCAAAACAGGAACAAGTTGGTTTAATTAAACGCAGCAGCTGGGAGACAGTCTCAAAGTACAGAAGTTTTGGCCGCACAAGTGGGTACAATAAATCACTTTGACATTGTTTGAAAAGCATCATAGTTAGGCCTGGGCGGAAAACTACGCTACGCTCGCGTAGTTTGCGAAGTTTGCGCTACTTCGCACTACGCAAATTGCACGTAGCACAGTGCAAACACGCGTAGCGTAGCGTAGTGCAGCGGTCATTTTTTGCTTGCTCGCGGTCCTCAACGTCAAGTTGGCGACCGCAAGCAAGCAAAATGACATCCCGGCGAGACTTTTTCCTCGTTCGCGATCAGCAACATCAAGTTGCCGATCGCGAGCGTGGAAAATAAACCTCCCGGCGAGATTCTCAACGCGGGGAGGTCAGGTTTCTCATTGCGAGTGGTCGCGTATGCTCGCGACCGCTCGCGATGAGAAACTACCAGTCCGCGTTGAGAAAGCTGCCGCTCGAGTAAAAATCTACTCGAGCGGCAGTAAAAGACAGCTCGCACTGTGCAAGATGCCGTTTTCAATGATTGCACAGTGCGGACAAGCATCCGGCACTGTGCAATCATTGTGAACACGCACTACGCAGTTCGCGTAGTGCTACGCGTAGCTCGCGTAGTGCGAACTGCACTTTGCGTAGCTTCGCGAAGCGTTACTTCGCGAACTACGCCCAGGGTTAATCATAGTCATAAATAACAAGAAAAACCAGCAGATAAGGGGGACACAGATGGCTCTGTGTGCGTGTCCAGATGTCCAGTGTGGTGAGCACATGATCACCTTCTGCGGTGTGCATGTCATGTCCTGATTGGCTGAGTGTTAGGTACTACATGTGGTATCTAAATTTTGTGGTATTTTGGGAACGTGTGCCTTTGGCTAAATGTGTTTTATTAAGGCCAATCTCCTAGCTCCTGTTTGTGGTGTGACTATCTATCTGTGGGATTGATCAGGGATTTCCCTGGGTGCGCGTTTGTCTTTGGGCTAAGTGTAACCCCACTTGTGACCTGTCAGTCGGTAGGCTTGGGACAGGGCCTGTCTTACCACATATCTCTGACTTGGGGTTTATGTAGCGGTCATCTCTGATAAATCTGACAGCAAATGATACGAGTTCATGAGTGTGAGCATGTGTAACATTGCGGTTATTGATATCATGTTTACCGATATTCTCATTATTATACGTACAGTTGTTACTTGTTACATCGTACATCAGCATTGCATTCACTGATATTGAGGTCCTTTTGCAGGCATAAGTTACAGTGTACATCAACATTAGATTTACTGGCATTGACATCAATGAGTGTGCATAGGTTACAGTGTACATTGACATTGCATTTACTGGTATTGACACCATTGGGCATGCATAACTTTCAGTGTACATCATTTTTGCATTTATTGGTACTGCCGCTGCTATGCGTGCATACATCAGGGTGTACATTGCTATCGTATTTATCAATCTCAACATTCCCCCCTCTAGTTGAATTTTCAACTACATCATTTTCCTCGTATGTCATAAAAGTCACATAATTTGAAATGGTCTGTGTTGCTGTGCTGTCTGTTATCCCCTCCCTAGCTATTTGCATGCTACCTAGTTTGCGGACTGCGTTTGTGAGGAGAATTCAGCGCTAGACCACTTCCCAGTGAGATTCCTCAATGCAGGCTGTCACAGATAGTCTCGACCACTCGTGTTGAGAAACCATCCATTCACATTGAGGAAGCTGCAGCTCGAGTAGAAAACTACTTGAGTGACAGAAAGAAGCAGCACCCTCTTGCGCTGTGCATGGTGCCATTCACACTGATAAACACCCGGCGTTAAAAATCAGCACGAGCAGGGTGACCTTACGCACTCTGCCACTTGCGGAACACCGCGTAGTGCGGCAGAGTTTTGGGGTGACTTTGCGATATCCGACCAGGCCTAGCTGTAATTAGGTCTAATCCGGACAGCCTATTAGGTATTACTCTATCTCCCAGGTATGGAAGCCACTGGAGTTTTATCTGAATTGAGGGTGTAGGAATATCTAGGAGGAAAGCCGATTGATGCATTTGACTTTTGTTGTTGCCTGTATTGTTGCTAGTATATATGTGCCAATTTTCATTTGAGATCTAGTTATGGCTGCTAGCTTAACAGCTTGCACCACTGCCTTTGTGGCTGAGCCAGCTGTACAGTTCCCTTTAGTGTCAATCACTTCACATTGATGGCCCAAAGTATCTCTCACATGAACCAATGGAAGCTTGTCTTGTAAGATAGCTACCTTTCCCCAAAACAGCCTATTTTTAACCAGTTTCCCTTTAGATTCATTGAATTTTTCAGGTGTCAATGTGTTAAATCAACATTGTATCCTTGCACGCAGAAGGATGAATCGTACACTATTAGTGTATGAACTGATGGGTCAGCCTTCTGCAATGTAAGTATAAAGCAATGGATGGTGCTGAAAATGACTGTCTTTTGACTGGTAATCCCCTAGAGTTTTGCCTTCACTATCCTTTTTTTTCTGAACCCGTTTTTGCTGGCATTAGGATTCTGCTTACTTTAGTCCTGCTAACCATTGGCAAAGTGCTTGTGCTCTCCCTCTTTTAAAACATGGCCAATTTGGCATATATCTAATTGGCACATTTAATTTATTTATAAGTCCCTAGTATATGGTACTACATGTAACCAGGGCCTCCAAATTAAATACTACTAGTGCTCTGCAGGTCTCATTGAATAACCTGCTATAGTAGCACAGTATAGCATGTCTCAGGCCTGCCACTGCAGCCTGTCTGTAGTGCAGCTTTAAACTGCCATTTTGACCTGATAAAAAAAGGTTTTTTTCAGGCCTAAACCTTCCTTTGTAATATGTATAAGTCGTTCCTAAGGTACGCCCCAAAGACGTACATGGATATTTATTGTTTTATATGTCCCGGCAGTTTAACACCCTAAAATCCTGCTCTTTGGGGGTGCCAATCTAATTTGGGACGCCACCTGGTGGCCACAAACTCTTGGTGCTGCCCCAACCCCCAAACAGAGCGCAAGAAACCTGGGCATCATTATTGATACTACCCTATCCATGAAGGACATATGCGGGCCCTCTATGGAAAAGGCTTTGCGACCCTGAAACTACTAACCAGACTTTTTCCCTGGATCCCATTGGAATGCAGAAGAACAGTCACACAGGCACTGCTCATAAGTCAGCTTGATTATGGAAACGCCCTATTCGTGGGCATGACCGAGCTCCTCTTCACGCGGCTTCAGGTGCTCCAAAACGCCGCAGCCAAACTAGTATGCAATAAAAGCAGACTAAGTTCCGCATCAACGTGCATGAAACACCTGCATTGGCTACCAATACGACAAAGAGCAGTATTCAAACTGCTCTGTCATGCACATAAAGTACTACATCTAAGCGGACCCAGAATTCTCCAGGAGAGAATTGAGTTCTATGTCACTACAAGGAGCCTTCGGTCACTCCATCAAGCACTAGCCAGAACTAAACCCATCAAGAAAGTGAGAACCGGTGGACGATCTTTCTCATACCTAGCAGCTCAGAAATGGAATGCACTCCCCTTGGATCTACGTCTTACAACCGATTAGCTGATATTCCGGAAAAAAATTAAAACTCATCTGTTCCCTAAAAACTAACAACCATCAGTCCTTCTATACCAGCAGCCAAGCACTGTGGCGACTAGCGCCTTGATATCCCTTGGGATGAATGATGCGCTCTACAAATAAATAAAAAATAAACAAATGAATAAAGTAATTTTTCACTGTGGCAAGGCTGGACTCCTATAGATTAATACTGGTTTACTTTATTACATTGAATGTACATCGAAGTACAAAGAAAGAGATGGTTGGAATGAATTTAGCTCAGTCACTGGTAAATATTCAGGGCTGCAACCCAATCCATCATTACTTTGCACACCATGAAACCTCAGTTTGGACCCAGGCATATGAAAATCAGTCTTGGCCCAAACTGCCAGGCCAGATCCTCCCTGAACTGGAGCACAAGCAACCCAGAAAATGGCCAGAACCAGTTAATGGATAGACAAAGGGGGTGTCCCCCAACCACAGGCTGGCACTGGGCATAATAGTGCCATCGTCAGAACCTGAAATCAGAACACTCCTGGGCCTGGAGAGACTCAGAAGAAGGACTGCCTTACAGTTCAAAGCCTGAAGACTTGAACCCAGTTTCCGGGAGGGACTACAAGGATCAGTTGGCTGACCTTCTCCTTGAGCTGGAGGGATAAAACAAGCTTCCAGATGCCTTTCTCGCTATCCAGCAGAACAGACCCAGCTGGACCAGACCTGGTGCCGTAGGGGATCACTGACATAATATCGACCACAACAATATCGTGATACGTAAATATTGTGTCAAAAATATCGTTTACAAAAAGAAGAGAGAGCTGAAGCTGCAACTGGCCAAGTTGGCCATGGAGAAAAAGCAGCCATGGATAGGGCCCTGAAGGTTAAAAATGCAGAAGCTGAGAGGGCCCTGAGGAGAAAAGGCTGGCCCTGGTGGAAATGAAAATGTTACTGGCCCATGAACTGAGCCATAAGGAACTGGATTTGAAGAACAAGAGGCTCAGAGAGTCCATCAATAATGGTGGCAGGGAAAATAGAGTGCATAAGGAAGTTGAAAGGGTCCACATACTGAAAGACATGGTGCCTAGCTTTGTCGTGGGGATGATAATAATCAATGGTTTGAGGCCTTTAAAGTGTCCTTAGAGATGCACAGAGTCCAAGAGGAGGATTGTGGAGGTAATCTGTGACAACATATGCCCAATTCATGGAGGGATCCTAGATGGAGAATGCACTGATGAAAGAAGCACAGGTTGTGAAATATGGTTTTACCCCAGAAAAGTACTGGTTAAAGTTTAGAGACAGTCAGAAGCTGGCTAACTAGTCTTGGTTAGATTAAGTGGAGTATTCCAGTAAGGCACAAGATGGTTGGGTGAAAGGCAGTAAAGTGAGTAATTATGAAGAGCTGTACAATTTTTTCATAAAAGAGCACAAGTTTAGTAATTGTTTTACATAGCTGCGCCAGCACCCAGTTGATTTCAAGCTCACTGTACCCAGAGAGCTTGCAAAAGGAGCAGACCTCTGGCTCAACAGCAGGGTCCAAAAGAAGGTACCTGGGGGATCACCAGAATGGTGAACAGGGTCTCCACCAAAAGAAGGAGGGAGGAGACAAAAAACAACTGAGAGTGTTCTCAACAGACCCTAAAGAGTTTTCATGGGAAATAATCCCAGTCCATGGCTGAAGGCTGTGTGCGACAAGGGGCTGGCATTACATATAGTAATACAATATTACTTTATGTTTAAAAAACTAGAATTTACCCTTACTTCATTTTACTAATCCTATCCTTACCAATCTTTAAATCTCAAAAACACTCTTACAACACCATTGCCCTATCCATCCTAGAAACCTTCAAACCCCTTACACCACTCACTTTGCTTTAATTTGTTTATTACAATATAGCTAAAAAACACCTGCTTGCATGGTAAAGTATTGTGTTATCGAATGCCATAAAATGTAATGCATTATACTTACCTGCATGGTAATATCTGAATTGTAATTTCAACTCATGGTAACACCCACATTGAAAAGACTATATACCATATTTGACATTGGTGACTTTGTAACAGTGAGACTGAGTGTGAGTGATTGGTAGTATTGGGTGAATAATAAGAATAATGGATAATGGTGAGTGGTATGAGAGAGTTATGGTCTGGTGTAGTGACTGAGGAAAAGCAGTTAGGAGCCATAATAGTGACATGTTACCCTATGTGTATTTTGCTTGGCACCATACTTTTTTTTGTTTGCCAGTTGGAAGTATGGTATGGACATTCAAGACTCCACTTCTACCACCTTGCTTACCCAAACTGAGACATGGAAGTTGTGGGGGCACGCCGAGTGAATAGTTGAGGAAGGAGGTTCTAATTACTCTGAGAGTGATAAGAAGTAGTGCATAAAGACAAATGGAGGAAAGACACCTGCTAGAGCAATCTAGAAAGCAAAGTTCTGAGCTTGTAGCAGAGGGACTCGAGGTTGTTAACCTTGGAATAAAACTAAACTAGGCACCAAACACTCTTTTGCAAGCCTAAATACCTAAATACACATTCACACGCCCTGTCGGAGTGTCTTAAAGTATGGAGGATAGAAGTCCCGGAAGAGAGCACCTGTTTTATGAAAAAAGGCTGCCCCACAGAAGGAAAAACAAAGAGTGACACACCAGGCAAAATAGTGAAATATGGGCCTGGAAATGCCTCAGGGACCAACATTATTTACACTGGAGGAAGGCCGGAAGAGCTACCAGATCTGGGACCTGAACACTTAAATGGAACCAGAATTGGAACTTTTATATAGCCTGACTTATATTGTGACAGTCCACCAGGGAGATGGAGTAAATTACTCAATCACCCTGATGGAGATCCAGCCTATCCAATTGAGAAATGATATCAATGCAGGCTGTCATCTCTTAAAGCATTGACAGGAACGAACATCACAGCGGTTCCTCTCCATGCTTTTTGAAGTTTGGAACACCATTCTGTCGACATGACGGAGCTCTGCACCAAACTGGTTTCTTTTTTATTTTAAAAGAAATTCCGAAAAGGGTAATAAAATAAAAAATAGAATGCTTTCCTCACCATGGGAGTACTCTCCCATGGCGAGAGGAGCATTTAGCAGTTTTCACTGCCTGTAAAGGCAGTGAAAACTGACCTCCAATTCCGCTCATCCAAATCAGGTGGGTGGAATGAGAAGTCTGCCTCCGACGGCCCTTACTCTGTCAGGCCATCAGAGCAGCTTAATCACAGTAGAGATGGTGTAGTCTCCACCATGATCAAACTTAAGGTCCGCCCGCATCCAAATTTGAAAGGCGGAACACATTCTAGGTGGTATAGATATTCTGTCTCTGTTGTGACAGAGTATCTATACCGACAAGATATAAATCAGGCCCTAAATCATTTCCCGAAACCCTGTTGCACTATAAAAGCAACACAAAATGGCTTGCTTTCTGAACTATGCATGTGAGAGATAACAAGTTTAATGTGAGATGATTCATTGTACTTTTCAGATGTGTAATAGTACTCCATGCATTGAAAGGCAAGCACTCCAAAGGAAGTGGAATGATAGAGCCAACGATAAATAACTTGGGTTGAGGGGGAAACTCCAATGGGTGCATCCAAAGCCCACTCTATGTTTGTCTCAGAGAAATCATATTAGTAGGACTTGCAACCATCTGCACTGTCAAGCTAGATCTAATACAAGCATTGGCCGCCAGCCTTCTGGCAATTCTTGTTTTGCTGTTTCATGCTTTTTGCAAAACTCTAGTGTTTGGGAATATTTCAGGTCCTCATCAAGCAAGAAAAAAGAAAGAAATAACAAGAAGGAAAGATGAGAGAAGGAAACTAAAGGAAAGGAAGAGAGAAGGAAAGAGAAGAAAATAAAGAGAGAAGGAAAGAAGAAAGAAAGACAGAAAGAAAGAAAGAAAGAAAGAAAGAAGCAAAGTGAAAGAAAGTAGGAATGAAAGACAGCTAAAAAGAAAGAAAGAAAGAAAAGGAAAGGAAAAAAACAAGAGAAGGAAACAGAAGAAAAGAAAGAGAAAAGAAAGAAAGAAAGAAAGAAAGGAAAAAAGAAAGAGAAAAACAGCAAAATTGAAAGAAGGGGAAAAGAAATATAAAGAAAAAAGAATGAAATATGGCAAGAAGAAAAGAAAAGAGAAAGAAGGAAAGAAAGAAAGAAGGACAAAAAGAAATTAGGAAACAAAGAAGGAAACAAAGAATGAAGAGAAAGTAAAAGAGAATAGCTTAATACAGAACAGTTTCAAATAGACACAATCTGGTGTGCTGTGAAATAGCAGCAGTCAGAAAAGCAACACACACCCAAAGGAATTTACAACAGCATTGGCAGGAGATGGTATCTGATAACGTTGAAATGTGCATAAGAAGCATCCTGCTATCACATCAGGATCTAAATTCAAAGGCAACATTAAAGTAATTATAAAGTAAAAACAAAATTACTGGCACTGAAAGGAACTAGCTTCTGTGCAGATGTGCTCTGAGAAAAATGCATTCACTCAAAGTGAAGTTAACCAGTGGCTGAAGTTGGCTGACCTATTACCCCATGCTGTATGCGGTAGTGGGCAGAAGCAAATGTGAATGACATAACAAAAGATCACTGAATAGAGAGAGGTGGATGGAAGCCCTTATATGTAAGTATATTTTATATATTTTAGTAAAATTAAAATGTCTTGGATAACGCCAAACTTAAAAAGAGCATCAAGAGAATTACAAGGACTTTAACAGAATAAATCAATTGGGAATTAAAAAAACATTTACTCATCTGCTCAAATCACCCAAAGTTTTAACCCACTCCTATCTAGGTTTAAAATAAGTCCCTCACCCTTATCATACTAGTTAGTATAAATGACATGAAAGCTATACAGTCATGAAAACCATTAAAGGCTGCCTACAAGGGCAGGAAAGATACACGATGGCGGTGTCAACAAGCTTTGCAGCATACTGATGACTCACAATGAACAGACACAGCATCAAACAAATATAATCAGCCCATTAAACTGAAAAAGGAAGACGCGTAAGTGTGCATGCAGGCAGGCTGAGCCATCCACTGATCTCTGCTTAAGTGAATTGTAATTCATATCAATCCAGCACAGTTACAATTGTTATTAGCAGCATGCAGCTTAGTGGGTTTTCCAAATAGTCCGGACCAAGCGTCAGTGCTACTGCTCTTAAAATCAGATACAAAGGTGACTAGTCATGGAAGCTTATATATCAGCCCACTTTCATACCATCTAACCCCATGTCAAGAGGCTGCTGTACAGTACATTCTGGCCACACACACTTTTAAGACGACCACTGAAGTCACGGTGGGCAATGTGGGGACTGGGACAATGAGCAGCTACCCCGTTTATGTGCCTGCACCAAGGGATGTGATTTCCCATCTGTCGGGTATAGCAACGCATCATGTCAAGGTCTAAGTAGCACATGCACCTTGTTTTACAGTGGCTCAGTGATATGGCACATTTACCTTGTATACTTGGCGCACTTGATAGATGTCAAGAGCCATATAAAACATCTGTTCCTCAACCATCCCCATCAGCACTACAACAATAGCCACATTTACCAACAGCCACCTGCAGCCCGGACTTTAGAGCCATGCGTCTGCGAGTTCTGCATCACATTAAACACAAAAATGTTGCCATGTGAAATATCATATCCATAAATGTAACATATATGTAACAGCATGTACCTTCTCTGCTATTTGTTCCTAAATCCCTTTCGGACGCCAGTTTAACAGCCTCGTTAGATACACAAAGCAGCACACGTACTTGTGTGTTGCAACATCGAAACATTTTAAATTACTCACAAACTTTAAATAAAGTAAAACGATTTTAGAAGTGACTTGATCACATTAAAAAAGTGTGTCTACAACTCCAACTATGGTCCGAAGGGCTTTCCTGGAGTGTCGCCAAGCCCTAAATATCAAGCTTCAGCCCGGACGTCACCCTCAACTATGGTAACATGGTAAGGCAACAGGAAGAGTGTGTGAAGATGAGGAACTCATTGGTGTCTTCATTACTGAAATGAATGCCTGGTGCGAGGTCTGCCAAGAAAATGAGGCAATTGTTTCTGAGTGATTTCAAATGTCCTCTGAAACCTGTTCTCCTATGGCACTCACAGCTTGGAATCCATCACATCCATGCCCTAAGCATGTTATACATTTTTGTGCAACTGATCCACTCCAATGAAAGGTACGTCAAGCTGAGATCATAGTCCACTGAATGTTCGACTACTCCAGCACTTTATCCCTCCCCAACACTGCACATGCACGGTCCAACAGATCTGGCTAAAGAATCTGCAATTTGCAGAGGTAACAAAACAGGACTGGACCGCTGGTTCAACAGTGGCATGCCTAAGGCATACTCCCCTGGGAAGTTTGGAAATATGGCAAACAGAATGGCCAAAAAAATGCAGATTTTATTTGATGTTGTTCTCATCAGGGTACTCAAAGTAAAAAAGAGTCATCAAGTATGTCATGGCACATTGACTTTATGCATTTGCATTTAAAAATTGGCCGGTAGCATCCAGAAGAAATGTGATGGATATGGGTAACAATCTTCCTATTCTACCACATTCAGTCAGTTCTTTATCAAGGTCATGTCCACAAGACTGTCAGATTCCAGTTGGCCAAGAGATATGTACAGGCAAAGTTCCCATCCCATTTCCATAGGGATCGGTATACACAAGCGCCAGGAATACTAAGGAAACGGGGTGACTAGGCAATACTAGGTCACGTATACAGGAGGACATAGGGGCAAAGGTGTAGTGGGGCAAGGCAATAAGGAGACATAGGCCATGTTCAGTCATATTCGAAGAATGCCTTCAACTCCATGAGCTGAGGGGTTCTTTTCTTCGTTTTTCATCGAACTTCCTTCCCAAATAACAGGGTTTATAATTTCTTTTCTCCATTGTTTGATGCCAGAGCACACTAATCCTTCCATTATTATTTACTGCGTCATAGAGTCCTTTGGGCTTTTCATCTGCAAATCTCAATATATTAAGCCGTTTCTTTGTTATTCTGATTTAAGTCTTGTCCTGAGGGCACTTCCTTGTGTTTTTGGGCAAACTCTTCAAATATTTAATTGGCTCGGGCAAAATTTCCATTACCAAAGTGCAACCTTGTGTAATGGCATTATGCCACATGGCGTAATTGTGCGAAATTTTAGCACACAATCAAAGTAAATGAACAGTAGGGGAGTGTCAGTTGCTCGCAGCACTTGTGTTTTACGCGTGAAATGTGCCCTAGCATAAATAGTATATGTGAAGTAGCATTTCGATCTGAAATATTGCTCCAAATGCCAGCTTTGCATCTGCTTAATTTCACATAATTTCTGTGTAGCTTTGTGAAATTATACAAAAGCAAATTACATGAATTTCGACCACCCCTTTACCTAGGGGCAGATTTACGTTAAACTAACGCAGCACAGTGCAGCAAGTCATTTTGCTGCGCCGTGCTGCGTTAGTCTGGAAAGCACAGGGATGCGACATATTTACAAGAATATGTCGCATCTCTGTGCTTCCCCTGCGCTGGCGCACAAACTGCTGTCATGCGCCGGCGCAGGCACACTTGCACCATGGTGCAAGGATGCCTTCGTCGTGGGGAGATTGTTTTTGTGCAGGAAGGGGCACCTTCCTGCACAAAAACAATCACTACAGGCATTTTCCTCTTCCAATGCGTGCTGTAGAATGCAGCACGCATTGAAAGAGGAAAAACGAGGAGAAATGAAAACATTTCTCCTCATTGCGCTCGCTACGCCACCTCTAGGGTGGCGTAGCATACTGATGCATCTCCAGAGTTACGATTTCACGTAATTCTGGAGTTGAGTCCTGTTCCATGAGTGTTGCGTGGGAACACCCACTGCAACACCCATGGAACGCCCCTTCACCGCAAAGTGCTGCGTGTGAAGGGACCGTATTTACAAGGAGAGGAAAAGTCACGCATGGTGGCTTTTCCTCTCCTTGTAAATATAGAGGAGCCCCCTGCGCCACCAGTACGTCACGAAAAGTGACGTACTGGTGGCGCAGGGGGCTTGTAAATCTGCCCCCTAGTATTTAAGCAAGTTTTGCGGCAATACGCCCATTTACTATATTATTTTGGGATAGGGCAAATCAACACAAATCTGGGATGCGTTTATGAGTTTACTTCCCCAAATTCTAAAAGACGGTTTCTTCAATTCTCCCAAAGGGTACTAGAATGTTAAGTTTTCAGAGAACTCTGAAGATGTTAATGAACCTAATATCCTGCTCTTTACAAGTGGACCGTGTTAGTCTTTCTCTTCTATGCCGTGCAACCATAAATTAAATGTCGTTTTTGCTAAATTTTAGTTCTATTGATCAGGATTCTTTTTTTTCCTAAGGTTAAAAGCAACCTGGCTATTTTTACCTTGGAAGGATGCAGAGGACGTATGCAACTGTGGTGGTTGCATCTTTCATTGATTCAATGTGGTTTAGCATTTTATAAACTAATGGATTTACAACTATATTTAAATAGCTTCACAATTTGCATGCTTAGTTTATAGCACAAGTATTTGCTCCTTTATTAACACCTTAGTCTCATGATGAAACATAATACGAATTATTGCTCTTCCATGCCTTCTAAGGGTTTCTTGGACACAAAAAAGCCAATTTTAGGACTTTAATTTCATTAAAAAATGCAGGACTGTTTTTCACCTATATAAAATACCAGGTATTCACATAAAATCTATACTGCCAGAAGGTTCTTTAGCCATCACATTTAGGTCACGAAGAGATGATAGCACATCCAAAGAAGGAAAGGTGATGGCCTTCGCAGGAATGGTTTGGTAAGAGAGTAGGATGAGCTCTTGGTTCAAGATAGAGAAAATAAGCAAGTTTGCTTTCTATTTTGTGATATCTCTACAGACGGTGTTACTTGTCTGTTTCAGATGCCGTTAATGACAATATCTTTTGCAACATACAGGAATAGTTGACTTGGCTTGGATGGTTGCCCAGGTCAGAATTTAGGACAGAAAGCAGGCTAGGATGAGATGGTTGTCACTACATGAAGGTTTCTAGAATGCCAGAGAAAGACAAACGTCACTGTGAATGTATTGAATGTACAGTGCTCGATTATGGTGTTTCACACATCTCTGAACTCCCTCAGTGTAGGGTATCACTGTCCTGAAACCATCTTCAGACTCACGACAAGCCCAACATTTTTTCATAGACTTCATATGAATCATTCGTCCCAATGCTAACCTCAATTCCCCTTTACAAATCTGTTCAGCTCTATTTACTCCAATGAGATCACCCTCCACATATGCTAAAATTCCTTTATATGGAGATTCCATGGTATGCTAGACACTTTCTGGTTATATTGTACAGTAAAATGCACCATTAAGACTTCAAAGTTGTCCAGGTCCATGCACTGGCATAGCAAGGGGGGGGCGGAGGGGGCGGTACGCCCCGGGCGGCACGAGATTTGGGGGCGGCGGCTAAATTGATCGCCAGCACCCTCCCCCCCGCTCTTCGGCGCTCGGCGGCGGCAAAAGGCAGGGACCGCCACGGGCGGCAGAGTGCCTAGCTACGCCACTGGGTCCATGCTTGGGTAGCTCCTCCAGTCTAGTTTTTTTTTCTTTGCCTTCTGGGATTTTGTAGTAAAAACGCTGGAGGCAAAGCGTTTTACAGGTAAGATTAATTCTTCAGGCTACACGGTTGCGGAGCACGAAAAGAGCGTAACCTCCACCAGACTCATTCACCAAAAACTGTCAGGTTTTAAAGCATAACATTCTCTTCACACCTAGCAACATAAGAACATTTGAATAGAGCGTTCACCCAAAAGCTTCTACCACAAAGTAATAGCTAAAGTAGCATGCACAATACATCAAAATACATTTTGATACAAGCTGCCAATACTATACATCTTCCCTTCTTCCCAAACAAACAAAAAAAAGCAAAAAAGAAATTGTAAAACACAAGACCTACTAGAATGGTAGGGGCCCATAAAAATAGAGCAACAAGTCATGTTTGAAACCTCCTCTGGTGACAATAACTCTAGTGCTTCTTCTTGGAAATTCTAGCTGGGGCAACATAGAAGTCTCGCCATTTATGGTAGACAAAGGTTTCCTGAATACTTTGTCTTTCTCACAATCATAACCATGACCAGACGTTACTTTGACAATTTTAGCAAGATCCCACCGATGCCCACCTTCATCTTGAACTGCATTACCTCGAATCTTCAACACCCTCGCCCGCTATCAAAACTTGCTCTTCCCCTTCTTGACTTGTATAGGGGACTTTATCCTAACCATTCCCCGACCACAAGAGTCACCAATTTGGCACCTCTTTTCTCATCATACCACACTTTTTGTTTTACCTGAGCCAGGGACATGTTCTTCTTTCCTCCAGACATCACATTCATTACATCAGAGTCTGATTTAAGCCACTTTAACATCCACCCAGGTCTGAAACTGGTGTTTGCCCTTCTTCCTCTCAAATTCTTGATACTTTGATGGATGTTGGAAATGGCCCTTTTTGCAGGGTTATCCCCAAATGTTTTGCTTCTTCCTCCTATTTTTTCCTGACCTGTGTTTGTTGGCTATAGGACTCTGGGCACTTTACCACTGCTGATCAGTGCTTAAGTGCATATGCTCTCTGTTTAAATTGTTATTGTGATTGGTCCTTTCTGATTGGCATATTTGTTTTACCAGTAGGTCCCTAGTAAAGTGCACTGGATGTGCCAGGCATGGTAAATCAAATGCTACTAGTGGGCGTGCAGCACTGATTGTGCCACCCACATGAGTAGCCCTGAGAAGATGTCTCAGGCCTGCCACCGCGGTGCCTGTGTGCAGTTTGTTAACTGCCATGTCGACTTGGCATGTGCACCCACTTGCCAGGCCCTAATCTTCCCTTTTCTTACATATAGGGCACCCCTATTGTTGGCCCAAGGTACCCCCCTGGGCAGGGTGCAGTGTATGTGAAAGGTAGGACATGTACTGGTGTGTGTAACATGTCCTGATAGTGAAATACTGTCAATTTTGTTTTACACTATTGAAAGGCTATCTTGCCCCATAGGACGGAATGGGGAATGCTTTGTGATATTTTACAAGCATATCTTCCCATAGGGATAAGATGAAAAATGGAGTTTGGTATCCCTGAACTCGGGATTTAATAACACATCTTTTAGTATAGATGGTTTTTAAATTGTGTGTTTGAAAATACCACTTTTAGAAAGTGGCTATTTTCTTGTTCAGCTATCCTGTGTGCCTCTGCCTGTTTGTGGATTGACTGTCTGGCTTTGGAGTGACAGGGGCTGTGGAGGTGCAGTGGCTCCAGGAGTCTGGATGAGTCAGCACTGGGCTTAATAGGCCTGAACTGCATTTGGAGTGGTGGGAGGAGTAGCACCTGTGCCTGAATAGGGCTGTGCCTGCCTTCCACAATGCTGGCTCCGCTCCTGTGGTGTGTCTGGAGCCAAGGCTCACACTGACAATGGATGTTGTTGTGCACTTGCAGAGTGCCCCCCAGAACTGGTTTGAACTGGGCTCAGAGCCCCTTGCACAAAGAGAACAAATACATTTTGGGGTATAAGTATCAGACCCAAAACCCCAGACTCTTAGATCATTTCTGGCATTTCTAACAGTGGATGAATGAGGTGTTTTTCTGTAGAACCACATGCTACTCAAAGCTTTAGCCACATCATAGACCCTGCCTTAGCCCAT
This sequence comes from Calotriton arnoldi, assembly GCA_963921515.1. NCBI lineage: Eukaryota > Metazoa > Chordata > Amphibia > Caudata > Salamandridae > Calotriton > Calotriton arnoldi. The sequence continues at coordinate 188,971 of CAWUFW010016069.1, forward strand.
ATGACACACTCACCCACCACACGGTTCATTATTTTGACAAGACTATGGGTTTGTGGGTGGTATAAAGAACTTTTCAGGTGTTTTATACCATAGGATTCAAGAAAAACTTGCAATTCACTACTTATGAATTGCATCCCATTATCTGATACGAGGACCCCAGGGAAACCTTCTCTCATACAAGCTTCTTTAAGAAACTCCAACACACTTCTGGCATTAAGTTCTCTGACCATCTTGAACTCCGGCCATTTAGAGGCACAATCCATAAGTACCAAGAACTACTTGGAACCATCAGGTAGAGAATCATAAGGCCCTATAAAAATCAATGCCTAGTTTGGCCCATGGACCTGCAGGACATTTGATAGGCATGAGGGGAGACATCACCACCATGAGGCTTTTATCAGCTGCCCCACACACACAACAACTCTCCACCCCCTCATCAATCTCCGCATCTATGCCCGACCACCAAATGTTCTCCCGAAATCAACATTTGGTGAGGGTCATCCCTAAATGTCCATCATGGGTCTTCTTGATGATGGTATTCCTGACAGAACGGGTGGATAAAGTTTGTCAGACCTCAAAAGCATACAATATTCCATAGAGATTTCACTCTCAAGTACTGTAAGTGTTGCCTTAAAGCAGCTAATACCTTTTCTCTGGGCCACCCCTTCTTCACCAGTTCACACACCTGTTTTAACAAAGGGTAATTCTTATATGCAGACATCTACTCTTCTTCAGAACACATCCACAACTAGGGTATAAAGCTGCAACCAAACAATCTTCGCAATCTTCATCAATGAAATCACCAAACTTAATTCCATCATGTTCATCGAGCTTAAGAGAAAATGGGAAAGGAAATCTGCCCTCCCATTCTTACCTCCTGAAATATGGGTCACAGCAAACTGATACTGCAATAGTTTGGCTACCATCCTCAATAACCTGGGAGTGCAACATTTGCTCACACCGCATCCCAGTAAACTAACCAGGGGCTTGTGATCGGTCTGCAACATGAAGCGTCTTCCCCATATATACGGGCAAAACTTTTTTATGGCCCACAGACATGAAAAAAACTCTTGTTTAATTAATCTCTTCGAATAACCCCTGAGTTGTCATGGAGATCCTGGCACCAGAATCTACTAGAAATTTGGGAACTTTACCTCCCACAACAACTTCCACTATGAGGTCTACACAACACGAAGGATCACCAATCACGGGATCACTTGCACAGTGCACATATTAAAATTTACAAATAAAGGCCAACCAATACAAAATTGCCAGCACAGGCAGAATACTGACAGCACTGTGTGAGAATAATGTGTATAAACGTGAAAGCAAAACCTATTGTCTAAGTACCTTATAAGCACATGCCCAAAAAATGGTGTGCAAATTACCGAGTGGCACGCAGCACAGCCAATGTACTGGAAAGTAAACAAGAAAACTAAATAAACGCCCCACAAAAAACGAATGCAGATCGAATAAGAAAATGATTAGTAAGGATGATCAAGTGGTGTGTGCATCAACATAAATGCACCAAGAACAATAAAGCACAGTTCAGGAATACGTCACCCCAAAACAATGGCAGTGAAGAATGACTAGCCCACACAACACAACACCTCTTTACGGACAGACTCGATTTCCATGGGTGGTATACCTGGACACAGCGACTCTAAACACTCCGCAGGCAGGGAAAAGAAGAAAAAGAACGCTGCTGACACAGCACTGCCCCTTAGTGAAAGAACACCAGCAGTAGTACACAGGCTCCCGGACTGAACACGCGGAAGGTTCGACCATGTAGCCAGATCGTTGCCAAATGAGTAGTAAAAATGCATGAGGCAAAGCGTTTTAAAGGTAAGATTTATTCTTCAGACTACACGGTTATGGAGCACACAAGGAGTGTTCCCTCCACCAGCCACAGCTTCACCAAAACTGTCAGGTTTTAAAACATAACATTCTTTTCACAGCTAGCAACATTCTAATATAGTGTTCACCCTAAAGTAATACTTAATGTAGCATGCACAATACATCAAAATACATTTTGAAACAAGCTGCCAATATTATAGATTTGTATTCCTATGTTAAACCCATGGTAAAAAGGGAACTATATGTTCCAGGATGAATACAATACCAGCTGGGAAAACTGGGAGCTCTGCTTTAGAGGAAGACTCCTTAGTAGTAAGACATGCAACTTTAGCAGGTCTCAATTTTAGCTGGCTCCCCGCTATGGGATTGCTCACAATACTTTTAGTATACCCAGAATTCCCTGCAAATAATAAACTTTGGATAAAATTGCAGATTTTCCTTATATTTCAGAGAGATCAAGTTCCTGAATCTACAGGGATCCACAAAGTCCTAATACCCAACATTTACACACTTTTTCTGATAGAAAATGTACCCCAGTTGTATTGCTGGACCAATAAACCACAATAGGAAAGGCCCCTACATGCATCATGGAGACCAAAAAGATTTTTCCTAGGAATTTCAGTCTTTCTGACAATGTGGGTAGCTGCAGTCTTTTGACCAATGATCAGCCGGTATCCAGGCAAAAGTACAAACCATGACATTTCTGTAAGCTAGACATCTGGAGGAGTCCAGTGTGGTGTGATTTATGTGTGACTCATTGGATATTCTTATTCAGAATGCCCTGCAAACCTTAAAACTTAGTTAAAATGACAGATTTTCCTCATATTTCAGTGAGTTCAAGCTACAGAATCTGTGGGGATCTCTGAGGGTCAGCAAAAGTCCTACTGCCCAGGTATCCCACACTTCTTCTGATAAGATCAGTACTCCATCTTGTGTGGGTGGGCCTATCACCTGCAACAGGAACCATTCAAATATTGAACCATTTGAAGTCACTGTAGTGCCAATAATGTTTTCACATGGTAACAGTGTTGGTACATTTTTTATGACAAGTGTTACATCCACTCACACATGGGGGCAGCATTTTAAACAGAAGTTTGGGAACACTAAAAGTTAAGAATTAGTCATTGGCTGCAAAGTGTGGAGATCCATGCTAGGTCTGAGGAAAATTCCTAAAATATAATGTGAAATTCTGCAAAATGCCAATTTGGGATTTGTGCTATTTTGTTTATGTAGCACAAAATGCACCTTCACATTTATTTTGAATGCATATAAGGTCTAAAGTTCGACTTCAGGCCTAAAGTTAGACTTTGGGTCTAAAGTTAGACTTCAGGTCTAAACTTAGACTTCAGGTCTAACGTAGACTTCAGGTCTAAGTTTACCTTTGTGAATCGGGCCCTTGTGTTTTTGGATTTGAATGGATGTGACCCGATGACAATTCAAGCTGACCCCCAATCCCTTTTCTTACAAAACAAATTTTCATATTGGCTAGTTTTGCTTATTTCTCCTTGTGGTTTGGTTTAGCTGCTTTCTGTCAACAGAAATACTCTATGGGCTCTTGGGTTGGAGGAGTAGGGCAAAATATTAATAGGTAAAAGTCCCCCAACCATACATTGTAAAAAAGAAAATCCCTGGTTTCTAGTGGTACTGGGAGTAAACACATCCATTCTGCCTACCAGAGGAGCAGAAAGAGTGTGTGCCCCTAAGATTGAGGAGTACAACCCAATGCTAGTTTAGGCCACCGACCCAGGCCTTTACTGGTATATCAAAATATTCCCTGGTGAGGGGCAGAAAGCTTATTAATGTCTTGTTGGGGAGGAGCTTTTGGCCGTGTCTTTAGCAGAATCACTGGTTTCTAGTTGGTGGCTCCCTTCTCCGGGTTACCCTCTTCTAGTGATCCTTGAGCAGGGATCTACTGTGAGGAACACCTTTGGGAAAGGGAGATGCTCCTCTTCCCTAAAGTACCTCTGCCATGAAGTTCAATGCTCAGGGGCTGCACTATGCCCCCAAGCAATGAAAGCAGCCACAGCTGAAAATCTTGAACTGGTCTCACATTGTGTGCACAATTCGTCATTTGCACAAAAGAAAAATAATTCTCAGGTTGCTGAGGAAGGTCTTCTACTTTCTCAGTAATCAGATGTAAGAACCTCAAAATGGAAGCTCCTTAATGCAAGCTACAGTGAGCTTCCCATCCCTAGCTGCTTGGATGACGAGATCTCATCCACAGAACAACCTGGGCTGTGAATGATATAATCTCATCCACCACTGTCTAATGGTTTATTGTAAATCATGCACCTCTTGTTGAATGTCTTTGGGAGTAGGTACTATTCTATTTTGTTTTATATTTTTTTTGAAAAACATTTGTTGAGAAAACATAAATTTGCAGCTAGAGATACAAAGCTCCAAGATATGATAAAGCCAGGTGGGCCCGAAGAAAATAGAAATAGAACATACTTCAATACAGAAGTGAGGTAAAATAACCCTGCATTTCAAAGAAAATACAATTACAAAAGAAGAGCAGTTTCGGTTGGTGAAGAGGCTAAATATTAGTAACATAGAGAAGTAACAGTTGTAAATGTCTACTTCTATACCTTATTCACCTTAGGCTTTGCCTTTGGCCTTTAAATCTTTAGTTGAGTAGTACCAATCCATGTAGGAAAAAAATGAAAGAGAAGGGAACAAACAAAGTGAGGGAGGGTAAAAGGGGAAAGGGGGGTGTCATCCCTGAGTTTGGCAGTAGACAGTTGAAGAAAATTAGCCGAATAACTTAACGTGGAGCAGGCTTAAAAAAAAGGCCCATGAGGTACTAAAATCCCTTAAAGAGACTACATGACCAGTGTGCAAGAGGTATGGCTCAGATCCGTTCATAGCAGGATAAGACAGGTTATATTGATAATGACGATAAGGATGTTGATAATGTCTCTCCACACTAATGCCTCAAACCCACTCTGAGTGCTGATGGGCCCAAAAAGGGGGGCTCGTCCCCCCTATAGGTACATGCTTCGTACAGTAATGAAAATACCAGGAACACATGTGTTCGCATTCTTTCTGTTAGTCATCAGAAAGGAATGTTCCCTAGACGTAACATAGTTAGAGGGGGAACTGTCTAACAATCACAAATGGGCAAGCGGGAGCAGGGTAGGGGAAGAGGAATGAGAGAGGTATCGAACAGTGAGCTATCATGCCTTCGTGCTGAGCATCGGTACTGGTGAGCAAAAAAAAGATGGATTTAGGCCCAGATCTCTGTACTGGGGTGAATGTATGACATTGTTCTGCATTCTGTCCATCAATTGTTGTTTTTGCATTTGTCACCCCGAGTGGGACGGGTATGCCCAGACGTGGGTCCCGTGCTCTCCATGCCACTGGAGTCAAGCTATCCTGGCTGATGAGGGCTGAAAGCCCGAAACCGGTCCTAGGATGCTTGTTTTCAGTCCAGGGAGGACCTGGCCTGGCAGTTCGGGCTGGACTGTTCCCATTGGGTGCAGGGTCAAGACTGATTTGCATATGGCTGGGTCCAAACTGGAATGGCATGGTGAGCAAAAAACGATGGATTTAGGCCCAGATCTCTGTACTGGGGTGAATGTATGACATTGTTCTGCATTCTGTCCATCAATTGTTGTTTTTGCATTTGTCACCCCGAGTGGGACGGGTATGCCCAGACGTGGGTCCCGTGCTCTCCATGCCACTGGAGTCAAGCTATCCTGGCTGATGAGGGCTGAAAGCCCGAAACCGGTCCTAGGATGCTTGTTTTCAGTCCAGGGAGGACCTGGCCTGGCAGTTCGGGCTGGACTGTTCCCATTGGGTGCAGGGTCAAGACTGATTTGCATATGGCTGGGTCCAAACTGGAATGGCATGGTGAGCAAAAAACGATGGATTTAGGCCCAGATCTCTGTACTGGGGTGAATGTATGACATTGTTCTGCATTCTGTCCATCAATTGTTGTTTTTGCATTTGTCACCCCGAGTGGGACGGGTATGCCCAGACGTGGGTCCCGTGCTCTCCATGCCACTGGAGTCAAGCTATCCTGGCTGATGAGTGCTGAAAGCCCGAAACCGGTCCTAGGATGCTTGTTTTCAGTCCAGGGAGGACCTGGCCTGGCAGTTCGGGCTGGACTGTTCCCATTGGGTGCAGGGTCAAGACTGATTTGCATATGGCTGGGTCCAAACTGGAATGGCATGGTGAGCAAAAAAACGATGGATTTAGGCCCAGATCTCTGTACTGGGGTGAATGTATGACATTGTTCTGCATTCTGTCCATCAATTGTTGTTTTTGCATTTGTCACCCCGAGTGGGACGGGTATGCCGAGACGTGGGTCCCGTGCTCTCCATGCCACTGGAGTCAAGCTATCCTGGCTGATGAGGGCTGAAAGCCCGAAACCGGTCCTAGGATGCTTGTTTTCAGTCCAGGGATGACCTGGCCTGGCAGTTCGGGCTGGACTGTTCCCATTGGGTGCAGGGTCAAGACTGATTTGCATATGGCTGGGTCCAAACTGGAATGGCATGGTGAGCAAAAAAACGATGGATTTAGGCCCAGATCTCTGTACTGGGGTGAATGTATGACATTGTTCTGCATTCTGTCCATCAATTGTTGTTTTTGCGAGCATCGGTACTTAGGCAGCTTTGTGACTGTGAATATGATCATCCAAGAAGGAATCCTATATTTGCCTTATATCTCTGCATTATTTTGCAGCCTGTATATGAGTCATTCTTATGTTGCTGTTCTCTACATTTTCACCACTCAGTCATAGTGGATAGGCAATTGTGGTGTGTCGCAGTTACAAAGTATGCACATTTTTGCCACAATGAGAACCGTGGCTATAAAGTGCCTTATATGGGTCATCAAGGTTAAAAGGTCAGTTGTATTGTGTAGTAATACCAACTTGAATAACAGGTGAAGAGGCATATGTAGTGTCCCAGCTATAGAGGCCTGTACGGACGACCAGTAGTCCATCAGATCAGGTCAATGGTAGGGAATGTGGAGTATGCCACAGCTCTCCTGCACACAGCACTAGCAGTAGTACACTGCTACAATGGGCCTGCTGCTTGAAGTTTTTGTGGGGTTAAGTACCACTTGCAAAGCGTTTTGAAGATGGTAAATCTCATCCTGGCCTCTCTCACCCCTTTGTCCTTGTCCTCAATGGCTGCGGCCCAGTTGTCATCCATGTAGTCTAGGTGGAGTAACCCTTGCCATTTGGTGCGTAATTGCGCAGAAAAGGGCATTGAGTAGAGGTTTTAGACTATGAGATTATAAAAGCCAAAAACCACCTCTTTGAACATATGGCTGTGTTTTTAGATATTGTAGTACTGCTGAGTCCTTTACAACCCACTGTGACATTCCAAGTTGGCTAGTGAGAGTGTTTCAGTTGTAGGTATTTACATTCCTGAGGAAATTGGAACTCTTCACCCAGTGCATCAAAGGACTTGACTTCTGTGGCTGATATTAGCAATTTATCTAGAGTAAATATGCCCACCCATTGCCACAGGTTGCAGAGAATAGGCCAATTATATGCTGAGTTGGTACTATTCTTACTCATTTGAGATTGATTGGTCTGTGTTTTGATCTTTTAATGTTAGACTGTTGTGTTGACTCCCTGATAAAGCCAGTAGGCCTGATTTTCATTAACCGCACCCACTATATAGTGTTAGACACACTGGGGCGGGTTCGGGGGCTGGCTTGTTTGCAGACAGTTAGAGGTGCCTTCTAAGTTGGGGACTAAAGGGTAAATTTTTAGCATTACCTGATTTGTGGGACCTGACTGGTATGTGTGCCCTTTGTGTATTGTGAGGCTCTTTATAAGGTATCCCATAGGAATCTTCACCTGCCATTCTGTTTTTATTTGTAGATTTTTGTGGAATATTTAGTGGTATGTGTAATAAAGTGTGTTTCCTTTTTGCAAGAAAAAGCACTGACTGGGCTGCAATTTAGTAAGTGTTCTTTGTTGCGTTGCTGAGTGCTGAACCTCTAGCCCACCTCCCCTGAGTAAGCCTTGGACTGTTCTGTCTCACTATCCTGAGAGTCAATTGCTAGAAAGTGAAACTGGTTCCCAGTTAAGAACTCTGCAGTGTTTGATCCCAGTCATTAACCACCAAAGTTGTTAACAATTGTGGCCCAGCACATCCTGTCTCCCCAGGGACCCTCTGAGATGTATTCCCAACAGCTCCCACCTTAATAACTAAACCATGAATACCAAAGAGAAATGTTAACCAAATGTGCTGATTTAAGAAGCCTCTTGACATTTAAAACTATTTATAGAATGACTAAACTTGATCTTAGATTTTTGTGTCCTGTTTTGCATATAATAAAATAAAATTACGAAAAAAAGGTATGATATGCTAGTACTTTGCACACTACTTGTAAATGGCTTTGGATCTTGAGCTCTTTTCTTCCATATGCTTTCAACTGGCCAGGCAAAGCACAATCAGGCCTGTCCTGCTCGACAGTCAACACTCCCTTCCAAGCTCTCTTTCCAAGCAAATCCCTTTTATCTCTTACCACTAGTTTTGGACTGGCCTATAAGGCAATTTGGCAGTGCCATAATGGCTGGTCTGATAGGTCAGTGTGTGGACTGGTTTTTTGGCTGTTTGTGGGCCTGTTTTATGTTCTGATACACCATTTATTCTCTTATGTTATCACAAACATTGTATGCAGCAAGCATGAAAGCATGCAGTTTCCAATACCTTGCAAACACTGATAGAGCTTGTCTTTACAAGTTCAAAATTGCTCCTATTTTCAATTGGGGGCCACATTTTAGCTATTTGATTTGCTAATGGAGGCCTGGTGGATTTTCAGTCCCAGTTCAACTCTGCTTGCCACATGAATTAAAAGAATAAAACACCAAGACTTGTATCCACAAATTGTTTTGAAATCACCAATTGCAATGTCATCCTACAGACGATGACCTGAGTGTTCTCTTTCTCTCATTCTTCTATGAAACATTGCATCTCCCACTCATATTGTCCAATAGTCTTTCTCTGATTTTTTTCTGGAAGTTCAGCTGTGATTACATGTAGCCCAGAACATCCACCATCCTTGATAAGCTGAATAACAGAGACTTAAGGTAAAGGTCAGAAGATCTCCCAAGAATCTACTCTGTCAAATTTCATTTCATCCTCCATATCATTTACAAATGAGAGTCATAGGTGAAAGTGGGTCAAAATATGAATTAAAGAAACATCTATGATTGTACTTCATCTGTCTGTGCAGAGCAGCAACTGTTACAGATTATTCCTAAACTTCCTAAGCAATCTATCATTAAGTGTTTTCCCATTAACTAAAGACATGTAATCCAAGAATCCAAGACTACATTGCAGTTATATCAAATTTAGCATGGACCTTTCACTAATCTTAATTTTATGAGCCAAGATCTGGAATTTCTGAGCTGGAATGCTAATTGTGTTAGCAAAAAATACATTTGTATGCATAATAATGAAATATTGGCTCTAATCATCTAAGAACAGGTCCAAATCTTTTTTGCCATGGAGAGACACATCCCTTTTAACATGCTACTCCACTAATAGGACCAAATCACAAAACATATTCAACTGTGCTATTTCATGTCTTTGGTGGTAAATTAAGTCTGTGCTTGTCCAAACACCGTATTCCAATGGATTAAAAAAACTACATTTTAGAGATGTTGATGTGTGACAGGGACATTGTTGTATATATGTTCTGTTGCATTTGTTTGTGGTGGTGAACTGTTTTTTTGTTGTTGTTTTTTGCTGCTGTGCATTTGTGCAGCATCACTGCAATGTGATATTGTGTTGTAGCACAGTTGCTGTGCTACATTCTGTTTTGACTGTTTTGTTGTGATGTGTGCTATTATGTTTTCATATGTTATTATGTTGCTTTGTATATGCTCTTGTGTTATGTTCTGTTATTCACTTTGGATATGTCAAGAAATTCTGCTATGTTTCCAGGCCAAAAACAGGGCATGCCTTAAACGTTGCTGAGACAGGCAACCATTTACAGCTGTCTATGGTAAAAAACGATGATGATCTAGCTCTTCAGCTACTCAGCCCGTTAGCTGCAGATTTTTTCTCATCCTAGTGGTGAGCCATTTTGTGAGGTGAAGGGCATTTTGCACTTAAGCTTCCATAATCTTTTTTTATACAAAAAGTATATAGGACAAATGTGTGTCCCTTTTTTTCCTGCATCTTTGGGATTCTAACAGTACCCCGAGTTTGTGGATTCCCTTAGAGGGAGCAAGAAAATAGCTAAAATACAATGAGGTAGGAAAACCCTGGCCGTTAGGATCAGAAAAAAAGTAATGACCTCTACTCCTCTGAGAAAATTTTCGATTTTCTTTTTAATAAAAGAAAAACGAGTTAAAAGATTGGTGTATGACTGTCAAACCTAACAGTTGTCATCCACCAAACCTTCTTGTAATTTGGCATTTACCGCCATGACAGTGGTTCCTGTCTGACATCACAGCTGAGCCAGTGAGGCCAGCCTTGAGCTGTATCCAATAAAGTCCTCTCAAAAGGTATACCTTTGTGATGAGAGCGAAGTGTCACTTTTGTAGAGGGTGAGGGTGACTCTTGGACATTCCCTAAACAAGGAGCTAAAAGTTCCCTCCCCCTTTTTCAGTATACCCTGTTTGCCTAACAGTAAACTATCCCACAGTGCACTATTCTTAGTGAAATGCAACATGACACATCCTTCTGTTGCGTGAGGAGGCTGGTGGCCCAGTTAGGAGTGTGTATATAAAATTTAGCAGTTAGTCAGTTCAGTATATTTCAGGTACAACCCATTAAACATAAGGAATTATGAAAATTACATATAAAATTTAGAACCAGCATCACACATCACAAACATAAAGTCTAATAAGCTAGATGCTAAATAAATGATGCAATACAATTCCCACCATTATGCTTGAATGGATTTAGGACAGAATAGAATGAACAAAAAAACACGAAGAAACAATGTATCTTACCTTCATTCAGTATGACAATAGATTGTTTGAGGGGGTCAATTACCCAAATTAGAAGTAATGAATTCAGTGGTAAAATACCCTTCTGAGTTTAAAATACAAAATTTTATCTAACACTTGAGTGATTTTTTCCAAAAATGACTCAAATTTATCTGTGCATTTGCTGGACAAGAATCTTTAAATCCAGCTACCATGTGAAGTTTTTAAAAGCTGCTTCTCCTGTTTTCTACATTAATTTCTGTGTTGATGGCAAAGGTGATCAAGTTGTTGTGTGCATAGGACCATATGTGCATAGGACAACTTTGCCCCAACATATATTTTGTATACCTAATTTATACCAGAGAGCCACTGTTGGTATATCTCAATATAACACAAATTGGTGGCAAAACTCAGGTCACTCAGGTAAACCTGCTGCATCATTTAGATGCCATCATGACCAGCACCCCTGCTTATCTTGCACACAAGCTCTCCATCTCTATTGGTTCATGGCATTCATGCTGCCAGTACACCATCAGACTGCAGACTCAGAAGTGTAAATGGCCTTTTCCATGTTTGCACCTAGGATATGGAACAACATACCTGCATCCATCAGGAAAGTCCCAAAGCTACTCCAATGTAGGAAAAAGTTTAGGATGAAATTCTCTAAAAAACACTATGTCAAAATGCTCTAATTTTCCACAAAGCATGTACCTGTCCACTCCTTGTCACAAACTTTCTGCTTGTCTTTTACCATGGACAGTGCTTCACTGCCTTTTGGCTAGGTTCTTGTTATAGAAACACCACATGCATATATACATGCATACAGCTGTACCACAAACCCTTTTCCAATACAACAAATGTCTGAGCATAGCGCAGGAAGCAATAACTATAATTTCCAGGCCCATGTTCAAAGGAATTGTATGCGTGTCAGGAGGAAGTCTCAACAGTCCTTTTAAGAACTTTTCTTTCCATGTTGACAATTGTGTAATGTTTGAATAAACCCAGAGCTCTAAACCATAGAGAGAAGCTTTGAGCAACTGCGCCCTTACACCTCACTAGAAGGAGACAAAATGTGCCCCCATTTTTCATTGCAAAATGAACCGGTACACCAGCCCTTTGTGCAGAAAGGTCCCCATTCTAAAGATAGTATGCTAAGATGCAGTGCATGATGATAAGCTTATCACAGGTAGGTGATTTTGTCTACATGTTCGAAGCTGGAATCATTCAAAGTGAATTTAATTTTCACGGTTTTATGCATATTGAGCATCATGAGCATAATGTGTCCTCCTCAACCACACCAAACTGATTCTGCCTTAAGCTCTCCTCCAAATGGGATGATTCCAATATGGCTACCCTATGCCCTATGATAAAAAGGCCTCACTCTGGTCCCTTCCAAGTTAAGTTCCTGAAGCCTCACCAACTGCCCTTCCTGAGAGGGGATGAGTCACATTTCTCACACCCAGGTCTTCCTGTCACACGGCTCAAGTCATTGGTTCCACTCAAGTCATTGATTTACACTTCATCAAGGGGAAAGATCTGACATTGGGCAGCTGCTGGTAGACTAATGCTAATTAGCCTATGGGAGCTTCAGCAGACATGTTCGATATTTCTAAAAATTACTTTTTCTCTATATTTATCAAAACTCCAAACTCACCATTGAATTGGATTTTTAATAAATATCAAAACAGTGATTGAATGGCTTCTGTAGCTTATCACAAGCCAAAGTTAGCAGATTATGTATTTCAATTGCACTTTAGTATTTCTGATAGGAGCAGCTACAACATTGTTCCATGAAAATAACTTCTTGTAGGATAGTCATTGAAGGAACATGCCAATAGGAAATGCTTACATGTTCCACTTTTAAATACTAGGCACCCGACAGGGTGGGTTAAATGGCATACTTAGGGGTGAATTACTTAATATGCAAAAGTATGGTTCCTTCCTATCCAAGGGTTTATTATGACAGGTTTAAAAGCTGCATCAGTTAGATTACACATGTAGGACTGAACCAATATCTTTTCTAGTCAGCATAGTGGATGACGCACAATAGGCTAAATTCAACAAGTGACATTTAGTTTTCCATGCTAATAGTATATTTTGCTATACCATATACTATGGCCTTATGGGAAAGTTGAATGTGCCAAATTGGGATTAGCCAATTTTTCAATGGCTTAGGTTTCAGAGCACATACAATGGAACTGAACAACAGTTTGCCAATGGACAGAGTTAAAAACAGCACTACCAGTCCACAGAAAATAGGGGAGCCCATGCGGAAATAAGGATTTCCTCACAAGTAATCTAAAGCAAAAGAATTATTTTCCATTAACAAATGGATGAACTATGTGGGGCAAACCGTGCCTTATGTGCACAATTCAAAACCAACCAGAAGCTGCCAAGAACGTGTTTACCTATAAATACATCTCGTTTATCAGTCCTTGAACGTGGGCACTAGCATTGCTCTGGCTGCTCTGAACATCTCTTTTCATTTCTCTCCATATGCTTCAACCACTCTTCTCTATCTAGTTCACAGTCTTAGCCTTGATTCTATGCCACAATATCAACTGGTTTTTATCTAAGTAGATCCAATCAATCCAGTTGATGCATGAATCATGTTGGCCCTGTTAATTAAAGCTGGCCTTATTTTGTTATCTATTTTTCGCACTATTCCTACCCATCACTTTTTTCTCAGGCCTCCTGCTTTGATACCAATATTAGATTACTTCTCTTGGATGATTGTTTTCTCCATGTTACATTAACTTGAAAGGACTCTGAGTAAGCTGCCTGTTATAGGCCAGGCTGTTAAAACATATCACCTTATTTTGGGCATCCTTGGGCTAATCATGGAATAATGGTAACTGATATTGCCATTTTGTGGGTATGATCTATCTAATTGTGGTCATCCATCACATATTTGTGGCTATCCTTGGATACTAATGTCCATGACTGATATAACGCAGTGTTTCTTAATTTTATGGTGGGCAGCAGTGGCACAATTGTGGTCCTGACATAATGGTAGACATCCTTGGCATAATAGAAGCATCTTTGGCATAATGGTGCACATCCTTCACATGCGATGGTAATACCTGGGTAGGTAGAGCAAAATCTGTCAGCGTGATGCATTTGAACTAGGGAAATCACAAGCTGATATTTATGGTCCTTGCATGAAAATTGAATTTTGAGCAAAAAGTTTTTTTAGAAAGACAGAATTTGTTTGAGTGTATTAACCGAACATGAAAAGTGCATATTTGATAGAAAAATGTACATTGAGAATCTGACATAATGATGTTTCAAAACAGAATTATTAAAAATCCAAAACATAATTAAAACTGCTCTTTGAGTAAGATTCAAACTAATTTGAGGAGATTTATTGCTGTTAGTGTATCCTTTGTGCTAGTAGATGCTTTCTTCTTTGGCTTTTATTTCATTAGCTGGGTGGAGACATTTGATATTGATAAAGCTATTCAGGACATGGCTTTTAGTAACCCAGTGTTATGCATTGGGGTGGTTGGTGTTCTACTACAATATCAAGTTTCATATATTATCCACCTAAAATGTTGTATCCAGAAAATTGACTACCACAATATCATGAAGGTAGCTATTTATAGAAAAGTTCACTTATATGCACGTTCTCAATTCCATATCAATTTATCATGAAGTTATATGTATCTTTCTGGTACATAGATGTGGAGTTCAGAATAGTCAATCTATACGTACATATATACAATATTTTATTATATGTAGCTGTCAATATTCAAGTAATGATATTGTCGCTGACAATACTTTGTCAATGACATCCATCTGGTGGTCACTAGTAGTAATCCTGCACGGTGTGATCATTTTTGTGATTGAATTTGATGTGGCCACTACTGCAACAATGGCCAAAGTTATTAGTAACATTACTATTTGCATTGATGAAAACGTGGCGCTCATCACAGAAAAGGTTGGAGACATGTGGTTTATTCAATGATGTATGGTGGGCTAGGACACTGTCACAAATACCATCCTTAGACAATGCTGTTTTCTTTCTATAATGTGACAGTCAAATATGATATGCTCTATTTGTTATTACATTTAACCTTCACTTTCACACTAATTGTATCATTGAAACACTAGAGTTAAATCATCACACTATATTGTATAATGTATTACTCTGTAAATTGTTAGCACATCTGTCACAATCCACTCTGTGTATCATTCATTCTTTCCCCCAATATGTTTACATTTTCTGCATGCAGGGTGGCACC
Organism: Calotriton arnoldi; assembly: GCA_963921515.1. Classification (NCBI taxonomy): domain Eukaryota; kingdom Metazoa; phylum Chordata; class Amphibia; order Caudata; family Salamandridae; genus Calotriton; species Calotriton arnoldi. Next base: position 203,977 of record CAWUFW010016069.1, read on the forward strand.
CTCTGCATTTGGAGTATTTGCCCAGCTTGCAGAGGGATCTGCCCTGCTCTCGATGCGGGGTGGAGGCATCTATTCTCAGGGCAGACATTTCTGCCTACTACTTTCAAAAAGGAAATTACATACAAGAAGTTGACCATTTTTTGGTAATTCTGAGCCATCCTTTCAACACAATAGCACTTATGTCATCCTGCTTGTCCTTTGCTAACCAAAACCCCCAATATTTGTTTGGGACAAGAAGAGAGGGCCCTTAGTTTTTACTTCTGAAGAACTGAACATTATTTGCAATGGGGTTCTCAAAATTCACCCTTATCTCTATGGGGTTCCTGGGACCTGATGAGCATTGCAGCACAAGTCCAGATGTCCAGGCATCGGCATGAGTCGCAGTGCAGTTGGTATCCGCACATGAAGAATGGCGGATTGCCTCAAGCGCTGGGAGGACTTTCGAAGATTGACCAAGAGTTAGGCCCAGGTCATCCTTGGTGTGCTATCCTAGGTATGAGACTACTGCACTGAAGGGTCCTGGCAACATCCAGGCTGATCCTCTCTGCTCAGCTGAAAGCATTTGAGCAGCAGAAAGGCAGTGAAGGTATTATGTATGTTAACTTAAGTGAGTGCGTGTTTTGAGATTGTGGTCCAGTCATCTCTCCACTCTAATGTTTGGTTTTAATCTTTATGTTGTAAGTACAAAGTGGTGTCCTGTTTTATTTATTTATTAATCATTTCTTTAAAATGCGTTGAATTGTGTAATTCATGTATGCAACTTTAATCAACTTAAGTTAGCACAATAGAAATGTTTCAAGAGCTTCAAATTTAGTATCCATATTAGATTCCCTAACAGAGTTTTAACCTTGATCTACGTAACATTTCAAAATTGCTAATATATGTGTATGCATGGCTGACATTATGTAAGTTTTACTTTCTATGCTACATGCTATGATATATTTTTTATAAATCCATTTAACACCCACAACATTTTTGCTAGCTTAACAGTACAACTTTTCTGCGATAGGTAGCATGTTAAGGATAACTTGCATTGCAGTTAGTTCCTAAGTTATTGCAATTATATACCACATCCCTGGAGGAAGGAACTTTGCCTCCCACAACCAAAGAGGCAATAGCAACATCCCTATTAAAACTGGGTGAATCGCACATGGATATTTCTTCCTATAGATCCCTATCCACTCTTAATACCGAATATAAAATATTAAGTAAAATATTAGCGGCGCGTCCCCTTCCGCTTTTCCCTGGTCTTATACTTATTGACCAAAACGGGGTTGTTCCCTGCCGAAGCACCTCACTGAATATACAGCACCTCTTTAATTTGTTCCACACGGCCCAAGCTTCCCACCCTCAGGTGGGATGCCTGTCATTGGACATTCGACAAGCCTTTGATTAATTGAGCTGGCAATATATGATCGCAGTGCTGAGGAAATTTGGGATCCCCCACGTATTGTCATTGGGTAGAATTATTATATACCTCACCAACGGCACGTGCAAAGTCTGGGCACAATATATCCCCCGCATATAATATATTTCGAGGGACACGTCAGGGATGTCCCCTATCCCCACTCCTATTTGTACTGGCACTGGAACCCTTGGCACACCACTTATGTTTAGCAATGAAAACATATGGTATCCCAATAGGTCCAACTATCCACTCAGTGTCATTGTATGCTGACGATATGTTGCTGTATTTCAGGGATCTAGGGATGGATCTAAATGCATTGGCAGCACTATTATATCAATTTGGTTTATTATCAGGACTCCATTTGAATGCCTCAAAGTCCTTAGCATATTTCTTTTATGATACACATCCATTATCCACCCTACCCTTTGGGACTGAGCAGCTCAGAGTCGAACCTAACACCTTTAAATATCTCACACGCGACATACTGGATGGGAACCTACTCCGTGCCATTAATTAATTAAAATCGCAGGTGGCCTTTTGGATTAAATTACCACTGTCCACGGCAGGACGCCTTGCAATAGGAAAAATGGTGATGTTACCAAGGCTCCTATACTACTTTGTTAATCTCCCAGTGGTGGTCCCGGCATGGGTTTTAAAATGTCAAACTCCTTATTGATAACATTGATATGGGGTACCGGACGTCATAGGATTAGCCTCACTAAATTGCAGCTGCCCACGATCAAAGGGGGTATGGGATCCCCGGATTTCAAGGCATACAGCATTGTTAACCAATTGCAGTGGCTGGCATATTGGCTTGCTGGGCATAACCTATCTGAAATTGGGTATACACCCACACACTTACGGCTTGGGATGCTGCAGCTGCTGCTTTCCCCAGAACTTGGGAGACCAAAAGATGTCCCTGTGTTGCTCCAAGTGGCGCTCTATTACTGGAAGCTTGCGTTGAGGTACACTAACACACCCACTGCATATGCCCCGAACATACCCCTATGTGGTCTCCCAACACCACATGACCCTTTAACTGCTCACAGGTTGGCGCCCTGGGAGGAGGGGGGAATCACGACTGTGGGCTCCTTATTCACCGACAGAAATTTAATGCCCCACGCTAAATTGGTACGCACTTATAGGGTACCAATACACTATTTCTGACTCATGCCAGCATTTTACATTTTGTCTGTAAATATTGGCTTGTTGAACAGTGCAAGCCCCAAACATTCCAGTTATTGCAGGCACTGCACATAATGGGCCACGGGAGCCATTTGTTCAGATGACTCTGCAGAGGACTAAGAGGACATTTGGAAATCTCACTATTGCCCCTCCATCAAAAATGGGAGGCGGATATTATGCGTGCGCTCACAGACAAGGAATGGGTGGTAGTCCTTGAATATCCTAAACGTGTATCCCGAAATGTACGATTAAAATTTATACAGCTGGCCCTGTTACATAGAGCATATCTGATGCCGTATAAGGGCCACACAATGTATCCACTAGCCTCCTCCAATTGCCCTCGCTGCCACCTGCCCGGAGCCGATCTGATTCATATGTTATGGTCCTGCCCCTCCTTACTGGAGGATTGGCGAGAAGTCACTGACAGTTTATCACACTTGTCCGAAAGACCCACGTGGTCTACGGTTGAGATATGCTTGCTAGGACTATCCTCCCTACCACGGAAAGCAAAAGTGTTACGTGGGTTCACAGACCTCTCCCTAATACTGGCCAAAAGACTGCTCACGCAGCGTTGGACGTCTCATAAAGCCCCGAGTAACGGAGCTTGGGAGGAAGAGGTAATACGATGGGCCAAGATAGAAGGAGAAGCTCTCCAAAGAGAGGAATATAGAGGGCTTCGCAAGAAACCAATTTCACTGGACTGGGATCAACTGCTGGAACAGTTCAAAAGTAATGTCTCTGCCAATTAATGCAAATATGGTCTGAACTGCCATATATGTTTAGCTAGTACACTTGAATGCAATGTACCATGAGTAGGAATGATGCCACTGTTGTTGTCTTTTCCCATTTTTATTCCTTTACCCCCCTCTCCCCCTCTATTTCCCCTCTCCCTCCATTACCCTCTACCCCCCTCCCCTCCAAGCCATCCTCCCCTACTCCCTCCTCCCCCTCCCCCCCTTCCACTCTGTGCCCATTGCGGCCCAGCCTCGCAAGCAGCGGAATAAACTGCTCTGACCAGTCTCTTCAAGCAAAGTTTTATTGGGAATGCTTTTATGAATGGTGGGAGGGGGGGATGAGTTGAGCATACTGCTCTGAACTGTTCTTTGTTAAATAAAAATATCAATCACAGAAGTTCGAATTCCTAGATATAGGCTTCATGTCATCAAAGTTTATGGTACCATATATGCGAAATGTAGAAATGATCTGCTCTCAATAATATACGTTGTATGAATACTATATATACAAATGTAATATTACTCCTCTTCAATATGTAATATATTGTAAAATCAATAAACGTATGTGTTAAAAAAAGGATAACTTTCATGTTTACCATTGTTTGTCACAATTGTTTCATACGTCCATGTTTCTAATATGAAAAATGATGTCTTGCATCGAAGGCCTGTTTTTTACATGCCTGAATTCTTTTAAAAAATAGACAAAATAATTTTTACAACTTAACTTTTGGCTTTCACATAACTATGGCAAACGTTAATGTAAGTCAATACAAAGTCGATCTTTCTCATACTTTTTTCAGTAATATCACTGAAAAGTATGTATATCTACATATGAACTAACGAACATATATATGCACACAAATTGTTTTCTTTTGTTCTCATTCCTTTCCAGGAGACACGTTGGCCAACCACTATCTCAGCAGGACTTGGGGTGAACATCCAGGTCCTTGACTGCAAGGCTGGCTCAAGAGCTGTCAACCGCCAGCAAGGAGGAGGGGCCAGCCTTTAGCAGTGGGAGTGCACCCATCCAGAGATAGGCACATTCCATCACCAAAGGGCTTTTATCTAAAGAAGAGGAGATTAGGGAGGAGCAAGGAGAGGTTTAGGGAGGGTTATGTAGCTCCTGCACTGCCTGTTGGAGAACCCTGCTCTAACTCTTGCACAATAATGTTCAAACATTTTATGATCCTACTCTTTAAATTGACAATCTTAATGAAATGGCTTCGGAGAAACACCATTTCTAATGCTCTATTATGTGACAGATGTTCTTTGCTGTGAGCCTTTTGAATTCTTTTCTGCTGCAGAAGAAAATGTAATGTTAAATGCATGCATATATTTGGTGAGAAAAATACTGAATACAACAAACTTAAAAGTCAACTGGAATTATCAATGTCCATTTGTGTGGAAATAAATGAAGAATGTTGTTTTTGTTTAATCAAACAACATTCTAGAAAAAACAGTAAACATTCTACTTGGAACACAGTGCGCCGTTTTCTGCTGTAGAGCTGCATTTGAAAAAGTATTATGTTTGAAAATTATTTGCAAAATGCAAAACGTTACCAAGAATGAACTTGAATAAATACACCATGTTTATTGTACGTGATAGAAGCCATATTAATCAGAGAAAACAATTGCAGATAAAGTCTTATAATATGAGGTGCATCTCAACCATGATTTAAGTTTTTTTTAACACACAAATATGCAAATTAAATCCAAACTTTGGGGCTTATTACGATGTCGGGCGGTTCGCCACCGCCGGGCCGGCGGTGGAGACCGCTCCGGCATCGTAACGCGATAAACCCCCGCCATATTACGATGGCGGTGGGTACCGCGGCGGATGGAAAGACCTTCCGCCGCTTTTACGCCGGTAGCAATCGAAACGATTGTCTGGCGGAACGTTCATCAGGCTTATTATGGCGGTGGTGACTAGCAGGCTCCGCCGGCACGATTATGATGCCGGCGGTAGCCAGCCTTTCTGCGGCAGTTGAACCGCCTTTGAATGTGAATGTCTCCGGGGGCCCGTTGCGGGCCCCCTTGTGTTGGGGTGGGGTGCACTGGGGGTACCCATGGTACTCCTACATTTCACTGCACCAAGTGGCAGGCACAGTGTAGTGCCTGCCACGTAGTGCAGTGAAATGCACAACATGCTCCTTTATGCATCGCGGCGGTGCAGCTGTCAGCACCGCCCGCCACAATGATAAAGGTGCGGAATCCGAAAGACCCACGTGGTCTACGGTTGAGATATGCTTGCTAGGACTATCCTCCCTACCACGGAAAGCAAAAGTGTTACGTGGGTTCACAGACCTCTCCCTAATACTGGCCAAAAGACTGCTCACGCAGCGTTGGACGTCTCATAAAGCCCCGAGTAACGGAGCTTGGGAGGAAGAGGTAATACAATGGGCCAAGATAGAAGGAGAAGCTCTCCAAAGAGAGGAATATAGAGGGCTTCGCAAGAAACCAATTTCACTGGACTGGGATCAACTGCTGGAACAGATCAAAAGTAATGTCTCTGCCAATTAATGCAAATATGGTCTGAACTGCCATATATGTTTAGCTAGTACACTTGAATGCAATGTACCATGAGTAGGAATGATGCCACTGTTGTTGTCTTTTCCCCTTTTTTATTCCTTTACCCCCCTCTCCCCCTCTATTTCCCCTCTCCCTCCATTACCCTCTACCCCCCTCCCCTCCAAGCCATCCCCCCTACTCCCTCCTCCCCCTCTTCCACTCTGTGCCCATTGCGGCCCAGCCTCACAAGCAGCGGAATAAACTGCTCTGACCAGTCTCTTCAAGCAAAGTTTTATTGGGAATGCTTTTATGAATGGTGGGAGGGGGGGATGAGTTGAGCATACTGCTCTGAACTGTTCTTTGTTAAATAAAAATATCAATCACAGAAGTTCGAATTCCTAGATATAGGCTTCATGTCATCAAAGTTTATGGTACCATATATGTGAAATGTAGAAATGATCTGCTCTCAATAATATACGTTGTATGAATACTATATATACAAATGTAATATTACTCCTCTTCAATATGTAATATATTGTAAAATCAATAAACTTATGTGTTAAAAAAGGATAACTTTCATGTTTACCATTGTTTGTCACAATTGTTTCATACGTCTATGTTTCTAATATGAAAAATGATGTCTTGCATCAAAGGCCTGTTTTTTTACATGCCTGAATTCTTTTAAAAAATAGACAAAATAATTTTTACAACTTAACTTTTGGCTTTCACATAACTATGGCAAACGTTAATGTAAGTCAATACAAAGTCGATCTTTCTCATACTTTTTTCAGTAATATCACTGAAAAGTATGTATATCTACATATGAACTAACGAACATATATATGCACACAAATTGTTTTCTTTTGTTCTCATTCCTTTCCAGGAGACACGGTTGGCCAACCACTATCTCAGCAGGACTTGGGGTGAACATCCAGGTCCTTGACTGCAAGGCTGGCTCAAGAGCTGTCAACCGCCAGCAAGGAGGAGGGGCCAGCCTTTAGCAGTGGGAGTGCACCCACCCAGAGATAGGCACATTCCATCACCAAAGGGCTTTTATCTAAAGAAGAGGAGATTAGGGAGGAGCAAGGAGAGGTTTAGGGAGGGTTATGTAGCTCCTGCACTGCCTGTTGGAGAACCCTGCTCTAACTCTTGCACAATAATGTTCAAACATTTTATGATCCTACTCTTTAAATTGACAATCTTAATGAAATGGCTTCGGAGCAACACCATTTCTAATGCTCTATTATGTGACAGATGTTCTTTGCTGTGAGCCTTTTGAATTCTTTTCTGCTGCAGAAGAAAATGTAATGTTAAATGCATGCATATATTTGGTGAGAAAAATACTGAATACAACAAACTTAAAAGTCAACTGGAATTATCAATGTCCATTTGTGTGGAAATAAATGAAGAATGTTGTTTTTGTTTAATCAAACAACATTCTAGAAAAAACAGTAAACATTCTACTTGGAACACAGTGCGCCGTTTTCTGCTGTAGAGCTGCATTTGAAAAAGTATTATGTTTGAAAATTATTTGCAAAATGCAAAACGTTACCAAGAATGAACTTGAATAAATACACCATGTTTATTGTACGTGATAGAAGCCATATTAATCAGAGAAAACAATTGCAGATAAAGTCTTATAATATGAGGTGCATCTCAACCATGATTTAAGTTTTTTTTAACACACAAATATGCAAATTAAATGCAAACTTTGGGGCTTATTACGATGTCGGGCGGTTCGCCACCGCCGGGCCGGCGGTGGAGACCGCTCCGGCATCGTAACGCGATAAACCCCCGCCATATTACGATGGCGGTGGGTACCGCGGCGGACGAAAAGACCTTCCGCCGCTTTTACGCTGGTAGCAATCGAAACGATTGTCTGGCGGAACGTTCATCAGGCTTATTATGGCGGTGGTGACTAGCAGGCTCCGCCGGCACGATTATGATGCCGGCGGTAGCCAGCCTTTCTGCGGCAGTTGAACCGCCTTTGAATGTGAATGTCTCCGGGGGCCCGTTGCGGGCCCCCCTTGTGTTGGGGTGGGGGTGCACTGGGGGGTACCCATGGTACCCCCTACATTTCACTGCACCAAGTGGCAGGCACAGTGTAGTGCCTGCCACGTAGTGCAGTGAAATGCACAACATGCTCCTTTATGTATCGCGGCGGTGCAGCTGTCAGCACCGCCCGCCACAATGATAAAGGTGCGGAATCCGAAAGACCCACGTGGTCTACGGTCGAGATATGCTTGCTAGGACTATCCTCCCTACCACGGAAAGCAAAAGTGTTACGTGGGTTCACAGACCTCTCCCTAATACTGGCCAAAAGACTGCTCACGCAGCGTTGGACGTCTCATAAAGCCCCGAGTAACGGAGCTTGGGAGGAAGAGGTAATACAATGGGCCAAGATAGAAGGAGAAGCTCTCCAAAGAGAGGAATATAGAGGGCTTCGTAAGAAACCAATTTCACTGGACTGGGATCAACTGCTGGAACAGATCAAAAGTAATGTCTCTGCCAATTAATGCAAATATGGTCTGAACTGCCATATATGTTTAGCTAGTACACTTGAATGCAATGTACCATGAGTAGGAATGATGCCACTGTTGTTGTCTTTTCCCCTTTTTATTCCTTTACCCCCTCTCCCCCTCTATTTCCCCTCTCCCTCCATTACCCTCTACCCCCTCCCCTCCAAGCCATCCCCCCCTACTCCCTCCTCCCCCTCCCCCTCTTCCACTCTGTGCCCATTGCGGCCCAGCCTCACAAGCAGCGGAATAAACTGCTCTGACCAGTCTCTTCAAGCAAAGTTTTATTGGGAATGCTTTTATGAATGGTGGGAGGGGGGGATGAGTTGAGCATACTGCTCTGAACTGTTCTTTGTTAAATAAAAATATCAATCACAGAAGTTCGAATTCCTAGATATAGGCTTCATGTCATCAAAGTTTATGGTACCATATATGCGAAATGTAGAAATGATCTGCTCTCAATAATATACGTTGTATGAATACTATATATACAAATGTAATATTACTCCTCTTCAATATGTAATATATTGTAAAATCAATAAACTTATGTGTTAAAAAAAGGATAACTTTCATGTTTACCATTGTTTGTCACAATTGTTTCATACGTCCATGTTTCTAATATGAAAAATGATGTCTTGCATCGAAGGCCTGTTTTTTTAAATGCCTGAATTCTTTTAAAAAATAGACAAAATAATTTTTACAACTTAACTTTTGGCTTTCACATAACTATGGCAAACGTTAATGTAAGTCAATACAAAGTCGATCTTTCTCATACTTTTTTCAGTAATATCACTGAAAAGTATGTATATCTACATATGAACTAACGAACATATATATGCACACAAATTGTTTTCTTTTGTTCTCATTCCTTTCCAGGAGACACGGTTGGCCAACCACTATCTCAGCAGGACTTGGGGTGAACATCCAGGTCCTTGACTGCAAGGCTGGCTCAAGAGCTGTCAACCGACAGCAAGGAGGAGGGGCCAGCCTTCAGCAGTGGGAGTGCACCCACCCAGAGATAGGCACATTCCATCACCAAAGGGCTTTTATCTAAAGAAGAGGAGATTAGGGAGGAGCAAGGAGAGGTTTAGGGAGGGTTATGTAGCTCCTGCACTGCCTGTTGGAGAACCCTGCTCTAACTCTTGCACAATAATGTTCAAACATTTTATGATCCTACTCTTTAAATTGACAATCTTAATGAAATGGCTTCGGAGCAACACCATTTCTAATGCTCTATTATGTGACAGATGTTCTTTGTTGTGAGCCTTTTGAATTCTTTTCTGCTGCAGAAGAAAATGTAATGTTAAATGCATGCATATATTTGGTGAGAAAAATACTGAATACAACAAACTTAAAAGTCAACTGGAATTATCAATGTCCATTTGTGTGGAAATAAATGAAGAATGTTGTTTTTGTTTAATCAAACAACATTCTAGAAAAAACAGTAAACATTCTACTTGGAACACAGTGCGCCGTTTTCTGCTGTAGAGCTGCATTTGAAAAAGTATTATGTTTGAAAATTATTTGCAAAATGCAAAACGTTACCAAGAATGAACTTGAATAAATACACCATGTTTATTGTACGTGATAGAAGTCATATTAATCAGAGAAAACAATTGCAGATAAAGTCTTATAATATGAGGTGCATCTCAACCATGATTTAAGTTTTTTTTAACACACAAATATGCTAATTAAATGCAAACTTTGGGGCTTATTACGATGTCGGGCGGTTCGCCACCGCCGGGCCGGCGGTGGAGACCGCTCCGGCATCGTAACGCGATAAACCCCTGCCATATTACGATGGCGGTGGGTACCGCAGCGGACGGAAAGACCTTCCGCCGCTTTTACGCCGGTAGCAATCGAAACGATTGTCTAGCGGAACGCTCATCAGGCTTATTATGGCGGTGGTGACTAGTAGGCTCCGCCGGCACGATTATGATGCCGGCGGTAGCCAGCCTTTCTGCGGCAGTTGAACCGCCTTTGAATGTGAATGTCTCAGGGGGCCCGTTGCGGGCCCCCCTTGTGTTGGGGTGGGGGTGCACTGGGGGGGTACCCATGGTACCCCCCTACATTTCACTGCACCAAGTGGCAGGCACAGTGTAGTGCCTGCCACGTAGTGCAGTGAAATGCACAACATGCTCCTTTATGCATCGCGGCGGTGCAGCTGTGAGCACCGCCCGCCACAATGATAAAGGTGCGGAATCCGACCGCAGTGGTAGTGGTCACATCCTAATTGCATGGACGGGACTGCCGCACGCATGGCGGTCGGACCCAATCACTGCTACGGTGGCGTCGGAACAAATCCGACCGCTATCGTAATAAGCCCCTTTGTTCGGAAATCTGCATGGTTTCAATATGCAAACATCCAAAATGTCAGTATGAGCCCCCTATTAAGTGATGATCCCACTATAACACAATTGTAATTGAGAACAAGAAATCATATATATAAGTTACAATAAATTAGGTTCTATGAAATACCAAAAGGCCATACTTTGCGTATAGAGGTGATCAGGTGAGGAAGGATAATATGTTGCCACCACATCTAAATTACATTGATGCAGTGCACATTAACATTAACACTTTCAAATGCACAGACCAGTATTAAAAATGGGCTTGAGAGCAGTGTATGACAAATCATTGTTTTTATGTATTCATTTAGTTAGGAGCAAAATTATCAAACTTTCACTCAGCGCATCGTAGCAAGCCACCTTGCTGCACTGTGTTGCTTTAAAGGGAAAGAGCAGGAATGCACCTCATTTAACATTATACAGTGCATTCCTGCACTTTCCTTGCACTGGCACCCTTTTGACTGCCTAGTGCCAATGCAGGCATCCTTGTGCCATAGTGCATGGATGCCTGCGTTGTAGGCAGGATTGTTTTTGCGCAGAAAGGTGGCACCTTCCTGCACAAAAACAATCCTTAGATGCATTTCCCTTTTTCTAAACGTGCTGCAGAATGCAGTAGCCCTAGAAAGAGGAAACAACGAGAAAAAATAAAGACATTTCTCCTTGTTGCGCCTTCCCAGGGGAGGCATACCATTTTGATGCATTCCCAGTTTCACCAGTGTTGATAAATCTAGGAATGCACCAAAGTCCATGGGTGGATGCATGGGAACACCCACACTCCTCCCATTGAACGCCTTCCTAGGGTAGAATAACACAATGCAGCATTTTCTTCTGCGTTAAGTTACTCTAGATTTATCAAGCCATGCAGGGCCATGCAAGGTGACCTTACATGGCTTGATAAATCTTACTTTAGTGTTGTGTCACCCTTGTGCCTCTCCTGTGTGATGCAAGGGTGATGGAACACATTGATAAATATGCCCATTAGTTCCTTTCATATATTTTACATCTGATCTTTGGGTATTGCCATGCTATATTGATGTGCAGCCATGTACAATCACATTGGCCTAACACTTGGAGAGACATCTTTGAGGGAGGGGGATATATGGTTTGTGGAAGCTGGTGAGGGGACAAATAAATATACAGAGCATTTCAGATTTGAGAAATTGGTCTTGGAGCTGTCTTCGAGTGAGCACTGTGATATCAAGAACTAACCAAAATATATCTTGAATAAATGTGCTTTGTAAGCTACTAAAAAGAGGACTGGGTTCTCAATTGTATGAGAAGAAAGTTTCAGACACAGGATGCTTTGCTTGTGATGTACTGTTTCAGGTTTTAGGGCATTCTAGTATGAGGTTTTTCAGGATTCAATCAGTCTATATATGTTTGGATATCATTATGAGCTGCCTGGAACAGTATAGCTCTCTGGGCCCCTACAGGTGGCCAGGTTTTGTGGACCTAGTAGATGTGGATCTGAACATATTGGACCCAGTTTTGAGTTTCCAATCCAACCACGGTGAAACTGCAGCTCTTGAGGGGAAAAGGGGTGCAGCAAGTGACACAGCCAGTGTCTCGCACTCCCCCTTCCTTCACCACATGGCAAGAAATCAAAACTTGTCTATCTGTCATGTCTCCAACTATTGTTCAGAATCATTAACATGTTGGGTAATCGTGACATTTGCATCTATTGAATGCGTTATTAGATGTTCCATCATAAGTTAAACAATAGTTGGGAAAGTATTCACCCTTGAAGAACTCTACATGGCATTGTTGCCGAATTAGAGGTATGATTGCTCATTTTCACGAAGTTGTTGCAGTTTGATAGAAATAGGGGGAAATTATTTAAAAGTCCATAGCAAAACTATATTAAATATTCAGGTCTTTTAGGCAGTTTCTGATATTCCCTCAGTGACAAATGCAAATGACATATCCAGTAATTTAAGTAGGATTTCTCCCCTCTTCATCTAAAATGTTGTGAACATCAATAAGTTCTTTCAATATGTTTTTAACAGGCTTGCTAAAGCATCTTTGGTCCACTCAGGTGAGCCCGGAGCATCCCAAATGGGCGCCAGCGCACTGTAATAGCTGATCTTTAGAAGCTTCCTTATTTTGAACCATGTAGATGCTAGACTCTTTAAGATTTTTGAGCGAACCTTTTTCAAAAATCTTGGGTCTCCAAACTTGTATATATATCCCTGGTTTCCTCCCTCTAACTCTGACAACATCCCTTTAAACATTGTACCAATATCAGAGGTGTCTGGTTTGTTCATAAGCATTTTGCCGGTCCTGATAGAGAATATCCACACGTAAAAAACTAAATCTGGCAGGGATAATCCTCCCTTGTTCTTCTTCCTGCGCAACTTTTCCATGATATCCTGATGCCTTTAGAAGCCCAAATAAAACTGTTTATTCTAGCCTGGAGTTTTTGCAATCCCTCTTCTTTAAATGTCAGAGGGATATTTTGAAACAAGAAAATAAGTTTGGGTAACACCATCATTTTAATTAAATTAATTCCACCTATAAGCGTTAGAGGTAAGTATGCCCAACTTGTCAAGGAGTTATATATTTCTTTACTAACTTTGCGCAAATTCGTGTCTAAGATATCGTCAATGTTTTGTGTAATCATGATGCCCAGATATCTTATTTCTTTTTTCATTAAATAAGGGCTAGTATCCAAATTCCAGGCCATGCATTCGGTCTTGGCTGCATTAATTTCGTACCCCGAGATCTGGCCAAACTGCTTCGCTTCTTTGTAGATTATTGGTATTGCATTATTTAAATCTGATGTGTATACCATTAGGTCGTCGGCATACAAAGCCACCTTCCTTTCCCAAGTTTCATATTTAAAAGGGGATATTTCGAGGTTACTTCTGATCTTTCCCGCTAGCGGCTCAATGTATAAGTTAAAAAGTAGCGGGGACAGTGGACAGCCTTGCCTTGTGCCCCGCTGAATTTTTACAGGGGCAGACAGGTTTCCATTCACTAATATTCTAGCAACAGGGGTTAGATAAATCAAGCTGACTACCCTACAAAAATTCTCCCCCAAATTGTTTACTTTCAACATAGACTTTAAATAAGCCCAATTTACTCTATCGAATGCCTTAGTGGCATCCAAGGTGATGATGGCTAGGGGTAATTTATAGAGCGTTGCTAGGTCAATTGCCCCTATAGGTTATAGGTAAGATCTTGAATTCCCCTACCCCGTACGAAGCCTTTTTGGTCCCTATGCAATCGCCCCCTGATCACCCCATTTAACCTCTCTGCTAGAATCTTCACAAAAATCTTATAATCTACATTGAGTAGAGAAATGGGGCGATATGAGTCGCAAAAGCTAGGGGACTTTGCAGGTTTAAGGATCAGTGATACCGTGGCTTCGTTCCAGGATTGTGGCATATTCCCGCCTTTTTCAAAAATATAGGAGAATAGTTCCTCCATCACAGGAATAAGAACCTCCATAAGCACCTTGTAAAGCTCCGCAGGCAGGCCGTCTGGCCCAGCAGCTTTACCAGATTTACCTGCTACCAATGCTTTTTTGACCTTGTTACTTGTTATCGGGCTATTTAGGTTAAGTGCTTCATTCTCTGTGAGTTTTTTTTGGGTGGTCTCGACCCAGCCAGGCCCTGACTGTTTCCTCCTGGATGGTTAGATCTTCCCAATAAACACCTTCAAAGTATTTTTGAAAAGCCTCTTCAATATCTGTGGGACTTTTTAGTAACATCCCATCAGAACTGACTTCTTTGATGTTCCCTCTGGCGATATCTTGCTTGGTCTTCCATGCAGAAGCTTACCACAACTCTCCCCATACTCAAAATGGGCAAGTCTACTAGCTTGCCATCTTTTTTTTAACCTCGAATCCAACACCGCAGCCAGATCAGATTTTAAAGATTGCAACTTTGCTGAGACATCCTCGTCTATCATATTACTCCCTTGAATGATATGGTCTTGTTCTAACTTCTGAATCTCCCCCTCTATCTTTCCCACCTCAACTCTATACTGTTTCTGTTTAGCAATCTGTAGCGATGTTAAATGACCTCTCAAAAAGGCTTTGTATGTGTTCCACACTACTTCTAGCGGGGCAGTTTTCATATTAATGGAGAAAAAAGCTTTTGTCTCTATAATTAAGGCCTCAATTATGTCTTCCTCTATCAGGATGGCACGGTCTAAGGTCCATCTTCTGTTAGACGGTTTTAATGGGACTTTGAGAGCTAAAGATACTGCCGAGTGGTCAGAAAGATGTTCCCCCAGATGTTTTATACCATGTAGCCACCTTTTCACCTCCGAACTCACTAAAAAGAGATCTAATCTGGATTTGTGGCCATATTTCTTATTATGAAAAGTGAATCCTCTCCTTTTCCCCATCTTCTCTCTCCATACATTGGACCAGGCTAACTGCCTTATAGCGTTTTTGATCGTTAGTCTCATTTTATTGTTCTGTACTGCTCTACTTTTCACTGACCTGTCTAAGGCCGGGTCTAAAACTACATTGAAATCCCCTGCCAGGATTAACGGATCTGCAAAGTTTAATAACTCAGAAAGGAGATCTTTAAAGGGAGCTGGATCGTCAATGTTAGGACCATAATATCCTGCCACTGTGAATTTGCAAGTATGACATTTAATTTTAGCTATAGCCCATCTCCCCATATTGTCCACTTTATTCCCTTCAAGGGAGATAGCAGAATTTTTTTAAATAACTATAGCCACTCCCTTTGTTGGCATTTGCTGTGTGGTGCATATCACCTCTTGAATCCAGATCCTGGATTTGCACAAAGCTCTCATCTCACTCTCCATTAAATGAGTCTCCTGAAGTATAAAGATATGTTCTGGGGAATCTCTTAAATATTGGAGAATCTTCTCCATCCTGTATTTGGATCTTAACCCATTCAATTTCCATGAGAGAACTTTTAGCAAAGTATTATGCTCCTCTATTATCAGGGCCATAACTCAAATTCTAAAACACAATTCCTTTTCCGAACCTTACTTTGTCGAATTGGACATTTTTTAAAAAAAATTCCCACTGCACCCCACCCTGTGTTCCCCACCCTCTCCCTCCCCCCTCTCCCCCATGACCCCTTCCCTGGAGAACCCCTTCTTCCCTTTCCTATGGCCCAACCCTGGCCTTCGGAATCTCCCCTTCCTTGAGTCAGGAATTTTAACATAACTTGCTATGTATGATCTCAAAAGAGTAAATTCTATATGTAACAATCTTTATACATTTTATCCTTCTCCTTTAAGCCTTTGCTGAAATATGGCGGTGAGAGTTTGATGTTGTATGAGTTTTCTTATTAACCTCTCACCGCCTCAGTGCCCCCTGAAATAGACTGCAAAACATTCTCTGCACCCTCTACCGCCTAAATGACTGCATTTTATTATTGTACATTACTTTTAGCATAGCCGGGAATTTAAGCTGAGCTGTAGCACCCAGTTTTCTGAAGGGGTCTAGTAGTTTTCCCAGCTCCCACTGCCTGGTTGCTGTTATCGAGGAGACATCAGATCTTATTTGAAACATTATTCCATCTGCATTTAACGAGTTCATCTTAAGTGCTTTGTTTAAAGTTTCATCTTTTAAACTATACGTTAGAAAGTGGTCTAGAATTTTCCGAGGTCTGGGTTGCCAGCTACTAGGAACTGCGGGACCCGGTAAGTGTTTCTTTTTTTTAAATCCCTCGCCTGTTTATTTTCAGCATTTTCGGCGCTTTAGCAGCATCTAGGTTGAGGCATTATACAAAATCTAATTTTCCAGGATCGTTCGCATTGACCTAAAGGCTTTCGATTCCGTTTTGATTCCATCTTGCTCCTGACTCGCGGGAGCTCCCGCGACCAACTACTCGCTGGCCGCCATGCTCTCCAAATGCAAGCCCGTTAAAAACAGCTGGATTAATGAGATGGGAACAACTTGTATATGAGGGCTTCCTACTTTCTTGTGAAACGCTGAAGCTACTTATGGACACTGAATTATTGAGATTTAAGTATATGCAAATCAAGAGCTGGCATCAATCGGTCAGCATGACTGTCGGCATGTCTAACGAGCTAGAGATGATTCTGAGAAAGAAAATCACGAAAAAGAAAGAGGTGGCAACCCTATATTGGGAATTGGTGGACCTGGCTGACGGAGAATTACAACTTCCATTGGAGCTATGGGGAGAGTGCTTGCCTGGCATCCAAGCAGAAGATTTATGGCAAGTATTTTATAACATTCTGCATTCTACAGTATGTCCTGCAAACCTAAAAAGAAATCATATTTTTTGTCTCTACAGGGTGTACTGGTCCCCCTTAAAACTATCTGAATTCGCGAAGGGTCCAACTCCAAAATGCCCGAAATGCTCCCAGCTCAAGGTAGATGATGTCCATATGTTTTTAAGCTGTCCAATGTTACATCTCTTCTGGACATCCATAATCAGAGGTATGGAAGCTATATTTGGGCCTGGTATTCAGTTGAGCACAACTTTGGTATTTTTTGGTTTGTCACCATCTTATGAGTTAATGTCTCTAGATGAGAATAAGTTATTTGTTTAATTTAATATTACTTGCACGGAGAGAAATTTGTAAATTTTGGGTCAAAAATACATCTCCGTCGTTAACAGATTGGTTAATTTCTATTAAATATACAATGAAACTTGACAGAGTCTTACTAAAAAAGAAGAGCAAGCAAAAAGATTTTTGGTTACCGTGTGCAGAATGGCTGAGTAACATTTAAATATAGGGGAAATCTGTCCTATGATTATGCCTTTACACTGCGATACTTTACCCCTCTGGTTGTTCTGTCGGGCGCTTTGAGAGTGGATCGGAACATTCTAATGTGGGAAAGAGAGGTTTTGTGTAAAGTGCATTCATTCAGAAACAGAGCGCTCCAACTTGTGCCAATCAAGTGGGGGGCTGCGGAGGAATCTAAATCGCTCTGGAGGTATCTGATGGCGAATGAGGACAAAAAATGTTTAAAATAAATAAATAAGTTCTTTCAATGTTGTGGTTTCCACGCTGTAGCCATGTTGGAAACTTGGTTATTGGTTGTTTGGCGGAAGGTTGTCACACATTTCTCAATTGTCTTTCCTAGTCAAGGTAGGTTGGAGATGGGCCATAATTGAATGGGATGTTTCAAGTAGTATTTTACTATTTTAAGAAAAGGTGATTTCACCTGTTTTCAGAAGATTTGGAGAAGTCCTCTGCATCAGCATTGTGTTTATAAGAAGGTTGATTCTATTAGCTGAACTTCTATTTATTTTTATGTTATTCTGCTGGAAGCATCTGTTTGTTAGAAACAGTTGTGTTACTGCACCGTGAAGGTAATCTATAGTATCTGCTGCTAAATTGTACATGTTTTCTGTAGTTTTGAGTTTTATTATAGGGTACTGATTGTTAATAAAATATTTTCTGATGGTAAATACCTTCTCTGTGAAAACCTTTGACTGGGAGGACAAAAGCTGGGGCCTTTCCAGTTGTCACCTAACATTTGGTGAGCACACCCCAAATGGTCTTTTCTGCCAGGAGAAGACAAGCACTTCTCCACACCCAAGCCATTGTCTCTGCCCTGGGAGCAGTTTTCACACCTCATCTACACTGCTGCTGGAGAGTAAATGCAGCTTAGCCTCCAGGAGCTTCGGGCAGGGAAAGGGTAATTTTCACAAATTTACTTAGGCTTAATATTTTTTTTAAATCCGACTTCACCAATAAATTGGGTTTTTAATACATATTAAAAAGAGTGGTTTCATCCATTTTCTAGCTGTTCCCAATCCAGAGATAGCATAATGATTATTTGATACCACTCCCCTCATTTCCTGGGAGCCAACCAGGACCTTCCTACAGTGAAAATAGCTTTTGGGTGCTAGTCACTTTAAGGACACGTTAATTTTAAGTTCTACAGGTCCTACTTTTAAATGCACTGTGCCTTTTGGGTTGCAAGCCCTACATGGGGTGACTTATTAATATTTAAAATGAAGGGTTACTTTGACAATTCGTGTTGCAGTTTTCTCACTGCGGTTGTCAGGCTAAACAGAAGAGGCCTGAAGTCATGTTTGCCCTACCACTATAGTGGATGGCACAGTAGGTGCTGCAGTCCACAAATTATATTCACCTTCCAGGCCCTGGGTGCACTTTCTACACCATTTGCTAGCGGCTTATAGGCAAGTTAAGTCTGCTAATCAGGAGTTACCCAACTAAACCAGATTTCAAGGAGGAGTGTGTGCCACATTTTAAGAGGGGTAAATTGCATAGAGTTCTAAGCTAGCAAAGCAGAAGGTTCATAAATGAGGGGGGGACATCACACAAAATATGGTTGTTTCCTACAGTGTTAATATGTGTGGGACCCTTGAGTTGTAGTTGGAAGTGCAACAGAAACTGCTTATTACCCAATATAACTTTGCCACAGAGCTATGGCACAGAGCATACAGGGTTATTTTAAAGAAATGTGTAAAGCATTTAGAAGTACCAAAACTGTTAAAAAGTCAAATAGTCAAATAAAAAACACAGTAAAAATCACTCTCCAATTTATAAAAAAATAGAAAAATGTACCAAAAAGACAAAAATCCATTAAGGGGTACAGGAGAAATAAATGTATAAAGATTTTAGCGACAAAGCATCAACAATGATAGTCTATAGTCATAATTGAACAAGACCTAGACATGATTTCAGGCTGACAGTGATGGAGCACAGGTTGGATCCATTAAGTAGGTATGTCCTAATTAGAGATTTTACCTTGGGACTTTGTCTCTCAAATGGAAGTTAAAATCCTCCAGCAGAACAATGTTGCAGGCTGTGTCCAAGGTAGTACTCTCAAAGCCAGATGGTCATTGGTGAGGTCCTGCTGAAGCCATTGATTTTGGTGATAAAAGATCTGAGTGGGAAAGTTACAATTTTGTCCCTTCACCCGGTCTTGATTTCTACATGCATACTTCGGAGCCCTGACAGCGGCAAAGTATCTTCCCCGCCCACATTATGGTCCACCCACCCAATTTAGAAGCTAGCAGGCCTTGGTTTTACGACGGCGCAGACTACTACATCTCTGCCGTGTTCAAACCCCTCCGAAACGTGATGGAGTAAGGAAGGAGGAGGTTTAGCTATATGTCCGCCCACCTAATTTAAATGTGTGGACATTAACACCTGGCAGTAAGGGGCATTGAAAAATACTCAATGCCCCTCTTGCCATGGCAAAGAGAGGCACCGTTGTTTTTTATTTTCAAAATAAAAATCCCTTTTTGAGAGTTTCTTTTTTAAAATAAAAAAATCCTTTGTAAGTTTGCTGTACAGCTCTGTCATGTTGACAGAGCCATACAGTCAACTTACATTGATTACCACTGTGACAGCGCTTCCTGTCTTTGATTAAAATGTCAGCTGTTGAAGAAGACATTTAAAAATTTGGCCAGTGCCATTTCCGTCAGGGCGATGGAGTAAATTAGTTCATTGCCCGGGCAGAGAGGGTGTCGCCCATCAAATACTAAATCAGGCCCTTAGTCTCTATTTTGGAGCTCAACATCCTCCAGTCGAGCAAGGTTACAGTATATATACAACAATGAGTTTCATGAGGCAAGACATCTTCTCCCTGAAGGCTTGCTGAAACAGATTTACTGCTGCAGTGAAGCTCCAAGTGGGAGAACCCTGTTTCTACAGTCAAGCGAAGTTGTAACTTTACCAGATCGGCTCAGGTAGTTGATACAGGTCCTTCTGCAGATGAATGTCAGATTTTTTTATAATTCCCAACTTTTTCAGAGATGGCAGGAGAAGTTCAGTTAGGCACAGCCAATGGTCCAAGGACATCAGAAACAGTACTTTAGGGTCAAAGCTTTCTCCAGAAGAGACCACCAGCAGGGCCAGACAAGTCTATTGGCAACTGGTCAGGTAGAACCTGAGGAAAATGCCTTTTGTACCTTTTTGGGTCCCTGTAGCCACACAGAAGGTCAGGCAGATGAGCCTTAAAGACTTTTTCTTTGTCCTGGGTATAAGTAAGATCAGTTCTGCCCTTCATGTCTCCTCACCGGTCTCAAACAGCAGCTGTAATCCTTCTTATGTTCTTCAACAGGTCTAGTAAGTCTTCTGAGAGTGGTGACTTGGGGTGCCACATTTATGGTCGGAATCTGCTAGTGGGTGGGGTGACTCCTGCCTCCTCCAAAACCAATGGGGTAAATGTTCCCAGGGACAACCCTGCCCACATTTCCAGCAGTATCTGTTTTGCCTACTGCAGACAATCCTGCAGTGAACCTCACTGCCAAAATCCAAGGCTTGGCAAACCTTCTCCTCTTATTCAAAGCATGTTTGCCCACCCAAAGGTGTGACCAGGGTAATTAGCAGTATTCTCCTCTGTGGGTACTCAAAACCAATTCTAGAGGTAGCACTCCCCCTCGGTTCGGTACCATCCTGACTGGGAAACAAAGACTGGCTCACTCCAGGTCTCACCTTACATTTACTTGTGGCAGGGTAGGCCCCTTAGACCTTAGTGAAGTTGATGGGCCAACTCTAACTGGTTTGTCTTTTTGGGTAAGAAAAACACCTCTCCACACCAAGGCCACTGTCTCTGCTCTAGGAGCAATTTTCACACCTCATTATGAGCAAATTCTGGGTGTACAGTTGCTGAAAAGCTAAAGTAAATGAGCATCCAGCAGCTTCAGGCAGGTAAAAGGTAACTTTCCTGAAAGTTACGTTTTTAAAAATATTCATTATAAACTCACCTTCACCATTGAATTGGACTTTAAATAAATTTTAAAAGGAGTGCTTGATTTATTTTTCTAGGTATTCCCAAACCTGAGATACAAAAATAATATTTTAATCTCTATTCTAGTTTTCTCATAGGACAGTCAAGGCCTTCCACAGTGAAAATAGTTTTGGGAGCTTGTTACTGCATGGGCATGGGGACATTACATTTTTCATATCCTGTTTTTAAATAGCATGCAGCCTAACTTGTGACTAAAAGGCTTACGTAGTGATGACTTCAAAATATTTTAAAGAACGATTTTTTCCCCACTCAAAAAGGTTATTTTGACAGGGTGAACTGCAGGTTTAAACTGCAGTAGTCAGGCTACAATGGGAGACCCGAAACCACGCTTTCCTTGTCACACTAGTCATGGTACAATAAGTGCTGCAGTCCATAGGTGACATTTATCTTTCCAGACCAAGGGTGTAGAATCTTCAACATATACTATAGCCTTATAGGAGAGTCAAATATGTCAATTAGGGATTAGCCAATTTCTACATTCTTTGGGAGTCAGAGCACATACACTAGACAAAGGATAGAAGATTGGTGATTCCATGCAAAAAGGGACATTTTCTAACAGCCATAATAAAGCTTAACAAAATCTCCACTTTGTGTTTCTCATCAACTTGCATACCCATTGAAAAGGATGATGACCATTGTGATACAGTCTGTGTTAGGCTAGTATCTCTAGTTGACTCTTATGCAAAGCAGTTTAGTAGGATCAACTGTTAGATTGGGATAAGCAAAGGCCACACGTACCGAGGCACAATATGGCTTTTAAGTAGATACGAAAATAGTGAATCATGTCATGAATCTCATGAGTGTATTTAGGAAGTGCAATTGTAGCTAAACAAAATATATACTTACGGTTTACTGATATAAAAATTACATTGATCTCTGCAAATTGGAGTTGTTTGTGACCCCAATAACTTCATGTATTACCTCAGCTATTGCACCGTCAAGAGTTTTTCTTTTACCCTGCATAAAGTATTTGACCATACCTAAAACAGAAAATATAGAATCTTTCAATTACGGAGCCCAAAAAATGAACATGATTCCCTTTTTACATTCGCTGAGGCTTTATTGGCTTTCAGAAAAATCAAAAGTCTGTCATTATCTAAGACAGAGACATGTGCAAAAGTACTTAAAATATTTTCAGTTACTCAGACCCACATTCGTTTTTGGTAACTTGGAGATGTGTCTATATCTGGCATTTCAGTTCATATGACGCATACTAAAACAATTTCTGATATTTACAGACAAGAAAGCTTATAGTGTTTTACAAAATGTTGATGATGTTCTTCTCCTGCTTTTATCATGCAGACAATCACAGAATTTACTTCATAAAGATGAAAATGGACTTCTATACACTGCTTTTAACATGGCCCTACTAAAACCTTGCAAAAGCTGCCATCTCATTTGCCCTTGAAATGATTGTTGTGGGAAAGTGAGCTATTAGTTGGGAAGAATGCAAGTCCTTCAAATGTATAAAGGCTAACATCTTTCTTTTACTTGGAACCAAGTACCCCTTTGTAGCATTTAACTCACCGAGGGTAGCAAAGCAGAACAATACAAGGAATGCTCAAGGGATGTGGTCTGCGTTACTGACAGAGTAAACAGGCATACAACAAACAACACTTAACAAATAATTGTCCAAGCCGAACCTTTTCTTATAAAAAGGAAAACATAATTTCTTATGCACAGTAGCATCCCTACATATTTTGACCCTATCTTTTTTGCTGGCTATGGAACTCTGTGCACTTTACCCCTAACCAGGAGTAAACTGCCTGGGCTCTCACTTTAAACATGGTTAAATTGGTTAATTCCTGATTGACATATTTATCTTGCCTCTAAAGGGAATATTAATGAGATTTGTCACGCAGAGCAGAACGTCACCTTGCTGCGTTGCCCTGCATCACTTTACATGGTGCAAGAGTGGCACAACATGTGGTAAAACTTTGCCCTAAGGGTGGTGGATGTGGGCATCATGTTTGAACAACAGTGTCAAATCCAGCCTGGCAGGTCTGGCTGAAGTACATGTAAAACATCTGCACTCTGAAAGGGATCCAGCAGGTTGAGAGAACAATTATTGTGTATCTCCTGTCTGGATACTAAGGGATTCTGCTTTGTTTCACTAGATTTCTATATCCTGGATTGCTGTGGATCCAGGGCCCATATTAAAATGTTTTTAGTGTTAGATGTGAGAGGACACCAGCGATTTCTTTATGACACTCCTACACGCCCAGAGCACCCAGAGGTCGGAATTATTGTGGCCAAAGACTTTTGCAATTTTTAAATGCCCTTGCAAATGGAATATTCGGCCTGTTTGCTGTAATGCACACAGTAAATACTGAAAATTGGGTAGGGTTGTCTTAGGAACATTTACTCCAGTGGTTATTGAGTGCCCAGGAGTTACCCCTAGCCATTACCTGGTGCAGGCATAAATGTGGCACCCAAGGCACCTCCTCAGAACACTTTCTGGACCTGTGAAATAACAGAAGAGGACTGGATCTGCTGCCTGTGATCTAACAGAAGCCCTGAATGACAGGGACTGCTCCCCATTGTCCCTCCAACAAAGAAATGGACTCTATGGATCAGTTGGCTGTCCTCATTTGTGGCTATAGCAGTGCTTAATTTGTAAAATATTAAGTCCAGGTGCTGAAATGTTTGTAGGAGGTCACACCCACTTCCCCCGACTCCACCCACTTCTCCACTGGCTCCACCCACTTACTCTATTGGCGCCACCCACATCCTCAACTGGCGTAGAACAGAAATTGAGGTACCCACCAATCCTGAAAGATTTTTTCAGAAGCAATATTACAACGGAATAATGCATAATAATATAGTACCACTTTAAATCCTCTCTGTCTACATCTTACACACCTCACAGTGTTGCCCACTGTAGAAATGTGCCTCTTCTGAATCTGTCCTGTTCTGCGCATAGATTTAATTGTGCATGGCAGCACAGAATAGAACAGTGCACCGAATCCATAATGCAGACCCTGGGCTGTATAATCTGCATGGAGAGGGCATCACTTTTACTTTACATGGAAACACCCATAACCCAGTCATTCTCCCCATGGGAAAATTCAGTGATGTAGAGAAAAAATAGAACAGAAGCCCACGAGCAGCACTCTCCCTCCTCCTTCCCTGTCATACTGAGAATAACTAAATCCCTCTCCAGGCCAGGGGTACAGTTGAGTTATCATTGTACACAATCCCAATTAAAGATATCAAACCCATGTCAATCCCCAACTTTTCCATATTTTGACAACAGTTGTTTTGAGTCACAGAATCAAAAGCCTGGGCAAGCTCAAGGAATGCTGCATAAAGATGTAGATTTCGCTTCTCTTCTCGTTTGGTACAAAATCCCTGTCAAAAGCCAGCTTGATTAAACTGAAGAACTCCATTTTCAACAATCTGATCTGAACCTTGCCAAGATTCACAAGTAATACATTTGAACACATATCATGAGGAGTTTTGGGCCTATATGCATCCAGATCACCTGTCTTCTTTTCTACATGATACAGACTAATCTAGTGTCAATATGTGACTCTGTAATCCATCATCTGATATTTAGAAAAAGTAACAGACGCCCCTAAAGAGTTCTAGTAGTGTTATACAAGCCACCATGCTGGCTAAACAAAAGTTGGGGTGATGGCCTATTGTGAATCAAGCATCTTGAACACTAAAGACAGATACTCCCCATTTTTCATCCTAAAGCTTTAAAGGTCCTGAAGGAACCTCCTTGTACCATAAACCCTTGTGATACTCAAAGTAGCCCAGAATGCGGCAAACTTATGTAATCGTCGCAAAGTCAGACCATAAGCTGAACTAGATACTCAATGCTACTGCCAAATGCAGTGCTCTTCCCAAGGCTGTCATGTACTCCCTAAAGGCCATCATAGCCAACATTCCTCACTATACTTATAAATTGACCAACATCAGTACCTCATGGAAAAATAAGCACCAACAAGTCTCAACGTCAGCAGCACATAAAACACACACTGACAAACAATAACAGAGTCTTACCTCACAGTATCACCATAATAATTTAAAAGTATCACTTCTAGAAAGAAAATCTAAATTATTTCTTCAAACATTAACTAGTAATATTAATAGCTCCCATAATATGATTTGTGAGTCAGTCTGCTCTTTTTTGTTTTTTTGCAGTTTTATATAGCGCAAACCCGACTCAAAGGTATTGAAACACAACGGACCCAAACGAAGCAGCCAGCAACCTCGCCAAGTGGCTGACCGCCTGCGCCGACGACCTCGCACCACTAAAAACCCTCCCAGCAGACCCGGAAGCAAGAAAACCCCTTGGTTCACCAACGAACTCAAGGAATCCAAGAAGAACTGCCGCACTCTCGAGAGAACCTGGCGACTCGACCAGACCACAGACAACAGGACCGCCCTCAAGCACGCCACCCGCAAACACCACCAGCTGATCCGTGCCACCAAGAAGTCAGCACTCAAAGAACGACTGGACAACAACGCCCACGACAGCAAGGAACTTTTCAGCATCGTCAAAGAGTTCTCCAACCCCAGCGCCGGAAACAACGACATCACCCCCTCGCAAGACCTCTGCAACTCACTCGCCACGTTCTTCCACCGCAAGATCACCGACATACATAACAGCTTCGACGCACAAACCACGCACCCTACCGCCGAACCAACGCCCGCCACCACCACCCTCTGCAACTGGACCCTGATCAGCACCGAAGACACCACCCGCACGATGAACTCCATCCACTCCGGATCACCAACCGACCCCTGCCCACACCACGTCTTCAACAAAGCCGACGCCACCATCGCACCCCATCTCCGGGACATCATCAACTCCTCCTTCCACACTGCCACCTTCCCGGAGAGCTGGAAGCACGCCGAGCTTACCGCCCTCCTGAAGAAACCAACGGCGGACCCCACCGACCTCAAGAACTACCGTCCCATCTCGCTCCTTCCGTTTCCGGCCAAAGTCATCGAGAAGACCGTCAACGGACAGCTTGCCGCCTTCCTCGAGACGAATGGATCCCTCGACCCCTCGCAGTCCGGGTTTCGGGCCAACCACAGCACCGAGACCGCCCTTATCGCAGCCACCGACGACATCAGAACCCTAACCGACAACGGGGAAACAGCAGCCCTCATCCTCTTGGACCTCTCCGCGGCGTTCGACACCGTCTGCCACCGCACCCTAGTGAAGCGCCTCAGCAACATCGGAATCCGAGAGAAAGCACTGGAATGGATCATCTCGTTCCTCGCCGGAAGAACCCAGAGAG
This sequence comes from Calotriton arnoldi, assembly GCA_963921515.1. Taxonomy (NCBI): domain Eukaryota; kingdom Metazoa; phylum Chordata; class Amphibia; order Caudata; family Salamandridae; genus Calotriton; species Calotriton arnoldi. The sequence continues at coordinate 230,627 of CAWUFW010016069.1, forward strand.
TCCGCTCTCCCCGTTCAGATCCGAGGCCACCGAAGTCATCTGCGGCGTTCCACAAGGATCTTCACTCAGTCCAACCCTCTTCAACGTCTACATGAGCCCCCTCGCAGCCATCGCACGCCAACACAACCTCAACATCATCTCCTACGCCGACGACACCCAGCTGATCCTCTCCCTCACCAACGACCCCACCACCGCCAGAGCCAACCTACACGACGGGATGAGAGACGTCGCCGACTGGATGAGGAACAGCCGCCTTAAACTAAACTCAGACAAGACGGAAGTCCTCATCCTGGGCTCATCACCCTCCGCCTGGGACGACTCCTGGTGGCCCCCGGCCCTGGGCACCGCGCCCAAGCCAACGGACCACGCACGCAACCTGGGCTTCATCCTGGACTCCTCCCTATCGATGACCAGACAAGTCAACGCCGTCTCATCCTCGTGCTTCAACACCCTGCGCATGCTCCGCAAGATCTTCAGATGGATCCCCACTGAAACCAGGAAGACCGTCACCCAGGCACTCGTCACCAGCCGACTGGACTATGGGAACACCCTCTACGCCGGAACCACAGCCAAACTTCAAAAAGACTCCAGCGCATCCAGAACGCCTCCGCACGACTCATCCTGGACATCCCCCGACACAGCCACATCACCGGACACCTGAAAGACCTGCACTGGCTCCCCGTCAGCAAGAGAATCACGTTCAGACTCCTCACCCACGCACACAAGGCCCTCCACGACCTGGGCCCAAAGTACCTCAACGACCGCATGACCTTCTACACGCCCACCCGCCAGCTACGATCAACCAGCCACGCCCTCGCCACCGTACCACGCATCCACAGAACCACCGCCGGAGGAAGATCCTTCTCCTACCTGGCAGCCAAGACCTGGAACTCCTCCCCACTCACCTTCGGCGAACCCAGGACCATCTCTCCTTCAGGAAGCAGCTCAAGACCTGGCTGTTCGAGCAGTAACTTACCCCCTCCCCCAGCGCCTTGAGACCCTCCCGGGTGAGTAGCGCGCTCTATAAATGCCGTGATTGATTGATTGATTGATTACATGAGCACCAGTTTTATTACACAAAGACACATTCATTTTGTTAGGTACGGGAGATTACGTGATTTGCCCAGAATCACAGGATGGTGAGCCGAGGCTCAGACACGAAACTGGTACCCCAGTTGCAAAATAGGCAGTGCTGGCTGTTATGCCACATCCTCTCCCCTAATCTGGGGGAGAAGCCTGGAGAGTGGACGTTCAATGGCAAGAGTGCCTTGCAAATGATGTGAAGACCCACGAACTTTGAAGTTTGCAGTCATTCACAAAGGTACATTTAAACGTTGATTTATTCTTGTCGAGGGAAAAGTAAATTGTTTTTCCAAGGACGCACTGCAGTAGGAATAATCCCAAAATTTGTGACGTGTAAGAGAAGGGGATTGTCTATGGGAAAATCAGCATCCCCTTGAAACAAAGAAAAAGTTATGTGTGAGTCCCATTTTCGTATATGTAAACAAATGTGATATGTGCACCATGCACATTCACAAATGTGTGTGTATTCCTGGAAAGCTACGGTAATGATAATCGATGCTTTAAATGGGCTGGTACTTTTCACGGACCGAGTATCTGCTCTGCTTTCCTTTTAAATGAGAGTACCTGCACTTCTCAGCAGAGGTCTAATACGTGTAATGGGAGAGTACCAGCACTTCTCTATAGTAAGAAAGTACTCTGGAATAGTAAATACCCACACTTTTCCATTTGCATTTCACACATCTGTCATTCTGCTCCTGGAGTGCTCTCAGATGTTTTGTCCAATTGCAAATTATGTGTCATCTATCTTGAACTAAGTGTAAGCCTAAAGCAGCAGATGTACGATTTACATCTGAGCATTACGTGAATCACAATTTGTGTACTAAAAAAGGAATAATGCTGTTGGTCAAAATGTATTTTTTAAATAGTGCAAGGTTTTATAGTGACATTGCTGTTAGGAAAATAAACAACTGCCTTCTTTGAAAAATTGTTCTTTAAATGTATTTGCTCCTCGTATGTCTTGCATTACTGTGTATTTGTTCTTTCCTCGGGTAATAAAAGTTTATGAAACATTTGTGTGCAAGTCGTTTTTTACCAGTTTGAAGACTGATGTGGTTAGTTCAGTTTTAATTTATTTTTCTATATCAGACTGAAACTTCCATTTTGCTATTTACGTTAGATCTCTGTGAAGTTGCACTCAGCAGGGCTTCTGTCATGACCTGTGCCGGACAGTATACGGATGTCTCTTTCACTGGCCATTTAAAACCGATTTGTTTTCTTTTCAGGACAAGAAGATTTTCCTTTCTAAATTCTAGTTAAATTAATGTGCTAAGAAATATAGACACATTATTTATTATCACTCGTGACTCGGTCGGGTAGCCCAGCAATCAGGATTGTACGGCAGCAGTTCGTCATCTGCAGTGGAATTTGCAAACGAACGCTGGTCCTGACCTATGATCGGACGCTTTTTCTAGCATGCGACGTACCTCAACTATTAAAGGAACAGACAGTAGCACATGTTACGAAACAAACATGAAATAATTACTTACTTCCTTTTGTTTTTTTTAGTTATAGGCTCGGTGCTGTGCGACACGCTGCTTTCTTCGTTGAATGACTGCAGCTGCGCAGTATGCTGGGGCGGGCGAAAAGTCGGGACCTTAATCTGCATTGGTCAGTCCGACTCAGGAGGAAACACTTCCGATTAAAGGTCAAGGAGTGACGACGGGCCATGCTAATAATTTATCAAGAACCAGGAATGCAGCATTTGATTGGGAGCGGCCGTAGGGCACTAGTGCTACTATCATTTACTTATGCTGAGCTGAGGCAAGAGCGTCACCTCACCAGCTGTTTCTGGTGGTCTGTGTGCAAGGAGGAGACCGTTATCTTGCACTGTAATCTGTAGACCCGGCCCTCAGATATAAGTGCCGGTGCTCAGCACCTGGAAGCACTGGCACAAATTAAGCACTGGGCTATAGGGACACAGCTAGCTCAAAAAGGCCCTTTTCTTAAAGTGTTCAACTGACCAGTGGAAACTCTACTTAGACTGAACTTTGCTGCTGACCTCTGCCTGACAGCCTCTAAGTGCCCTCCACCGAGGCCCTAAGGGCCTCAGAAATGTGCTTCTGTGATTGTTTAAGACATAAAATAAATTTTAATGTTTTCCTTCACAGAAGTGACACAGTCCTTTTCAGCATTGGGACTTAGAAAGATTTCCAAACGTTTTGACTTCCAAACTTTTACCAGAACCAATCCACTTGTTCTATTTGACCAGGTTTCCATTAGAGTCAGCATTAAATCTCGCCTAGGTCCCAGTCTACAGCTTCAATAGACTATCATTGGTGGTTTGTGCCTTTTGGAACTATTTCTGCTCAAAACTTTAAAAATTCATATATCTGGTTTCCCTTACTTTTTTTTGGTCCTTTTGGTTTGGTGTCAATTTGTTAATTAAATTTGACTCTATTATTCTAAATTGGTTTGGTATTTTTATTCCTCGAGGTGTTGACTGTATTTCTCTCTTGATACTGTATAAATACTTTGCACATCATCCTAAATTAAGTCTGACTGCTCTGTGCTATGGCTACCAAGGGGTGAACTCAGGTTAGTTTAGTGACTTTGAGGGTTTGCCCTGACATGAGTTGTGATCATTCCTTGTGGTGGACAGTCACTCACCGCAAATAATATTCTAATTTCTTACACATACACACTACTCAGTGCTACGTGCTAATTTATAAATGGTGACACTCTCTATCACTTTTCCCCCCAGTAATCCATGAACCCCAGAATCACAATGCCACCACACATAGGCTGAAAACAATATAATGGGATGCAGTAATTAAATGTCAGGTCTACTTATCACGGTGTCACCACAATCAATACCCATAAAGACATAAATCAAAATTCAATGTAGCAAGATTAAAACAGTGCAAAAAAAACACCTTTCAGAGACTCTTAATGTAATATAAAATGAGGCTCTGTTTATACTGACATTGGTATTGAAGCCTTACAACACTAAATACGGTGCAGAGTGAGTATTTCTGCTACTTTTATAGGTACTGCTAAGGATCCTCGGGACCCAACAACAAAAGGTCCTTCCCCTGAGAGCCCTTAGAGTTAAAGTACCAGATCCAAGAATGCTTGAAGTACTATGAGCTCCTGTGGGGACAAAGGGGGTACCACAGTTTCTCCTGCATGGCCCCCAATGCTTTACAGAGGCTCCGGTATATCTTTTGCACTCCTGGGCTCACTGAGAGCAAAATATGCATCTTTTTCCTATCCTTTCCTAAAAGGCAAAGGAAAAGACAGAAAAAGTAGTGTAATGAAAAGTCTTTGGGAACATGAAAAAAACAATTCAGCTGGGAACTTATTTCTAATTTTTTGAAAGTTCCATTCAGAATCAGCGTGACCAGCCACCAAAGCAACATCCAACAGCCTAGTCATTCAGTCAATCTAACTTTATTTGGCAAAATCGCCATAAAAGTGCACACAGCATAATATAACAAATTCATCACATAATACAAAACACAAAAAATTCAATAACTATTAGTTAAAATTCAAAATGCGCTTTTAAAATCCATCCTCAAACTCATTCGGATGGAATGATCAACAAAGAAGCATAACAAATCATAATAGCGCTCTCTGAATGTTAACAACCTTGCGGCAATAAAAACTTAAAACTGTGTTGTCATACATTCAGGGCTAGATTTATTAAGGTTTTGCATCGCCCTTGCACCACTCAAGAGGGCACAAGGTTGACGCAAAACCTAAGTGAGATTTATCAAGCCACGCAAGGTGGGCCTGCATGGCTTGATAAATCTAGAGTAACACAAAGCAGGGAGGCGTTCAATGGCTGGAACGTGGGTGTTTCCATGCATCCACCCATGGATTTTGCTGCACTCCCAGAGTTACCATTGGTGGTAGACCTGGGAATGCATCAAAATGATACACCTCCCCAGGTGAGACATAACGAGGAGAAATACTTACTGGGGTAAACTTATCCGTAAAGCTTTAGAAAATGATGGAAACCCAGTCGTTACTTCATCGGTCACTCAATAATTAGCCTATCAAGAACCCAAATTTCATTGACCATTCATGCAGTCTAATCTTTCAAGGGGTCCTAATGGGAGATGAAATTTGAGTAAGTCCGGTAGACCTATCAGTCAGACAAGGACCATGGTAATGCCTTACACAGAAGGTAAATTCCCCTGAAGCCAACCTAAGTGTTAATTTGTCACCCTTTGGACTAGTCACAGGGGGTCGGATTCACAGAACTAATCTGAGACAAAATCCTAAACTTACTACTTTTGGTATTCACAGAAGGCACTTGCGATTTTTGGTATTCACAGAATGCACTTACGACTCCTAACTTTACGTCCGCACTCGGGCCGGAATTTCCGCACCCGGACCGTACTCTCCGCACCCGGACCATACTCTCCGGCTAGGGCCGTACTCTCCAGCTCGAGCCGTAATCTCCGGCTGGGGCCGGATAAAGTGTAATCAATTGGCCGGATTGCAATTTTTACAAAAAGGAACATTAGGAATGTGTGATAAATGGTAGAGAAGGTCATTAAAAACAGTTTGGGCAGGGAAAAGTGTACAGCCAGACACTACATCATAACCCAGAAAAGTTTTCTCCTTTGCATCATGGTACATGCAGTGCACAATTTGCACTCCCCTCAGTGTTGACTGAGCAGTCAACACTGTTATGTTATTTATTTCTATTAAAAATAATGTTGATCCTTTACACTATTTAAAAACTTTCATTATGTTGCTGATGTCATCAGCCAGGTAGTGATCCTTTCACACAAACACTATCCATGCTGTCATCTAATCTATGTAGCACAACTTTGGCACTAATAGGATAACGCAGGCATTATCCTTGCGTTTTTCATTTCACAGAGGCAAAACCCATGCACTCATGCAATCACCGAGACACTACCCCAGCACTTATGCAATCACCAATGCTCTACCCATGTACTCATGCAATCACTCAGGCACTACTGTTGAACTAATTCATTCACCTCTAATACTACTCCTGCACTCATTCATTCAGTGATACACTACCCATGCACTCACCCAATGACACAGGCATTTCTGTTGCAGTCATCCTTTTACTCAGGCACTACCCATGTACTCATCTAAGCAACCAGACATTAGCCATGCACTAAGAAAGTCACCCAGGGACTACCTATGCACTCATCCAATCACTCAGACAGTACCCCTGCACTTATGCAATCACCCAGGTACTGCCCATGTACTTATGCAATCACTCAGGCATTATTCTTCCACTCAACCATTCACTGGGGCACTAACCATGCACTCATCCAATGACCCATGCATTAACCTTGCACCCATTCTTCTAGTCAGGCATTACCCATACACTCATCCAATCACTGAGGTACTACCCATGCACTCATGGAATCAGACAGGCACTACTCTTGCACTCTAGCATTCACTTAGGCAGTACCCATGTACTCCTCCATTCACTCAGGCACTACCCATGTGCTCATCCAATGACCCAGGCATAACTCTTGCACTCATCATATGACCCAGACATTACCCTTCCACCAAACCTTCCACTCAGGCACTACTCATGCACTCATCCATTCACTCAGGTAGTACCCATACACTCATGCTGTGCAGTCAACACTGAGGGGAGCACAAATTGTGCACTGCATGTACCATGATGCAAAGAAGAAATCTTTTATGGGTTATGATCTAGTGTCTGGCCGCACTCTTTTCCCTGCCCAAACTGTTTTTCATGACCTTCTCTACCATTTATCACACATTCCTAATGTTCCTTTATGTAAAATTGCAATTGGCCCATTGATTACACTTTATCCAGCCCCAGCCGGAGATTACGGCTCAAGCCGGAGAGTACGGCCCTAGCCGAAGAGTACGGTCCGGGTGCGGAGAGTACGGTCCGAGTGCGGAGAGTACGCTCCGGGTGCGGAGAGTACGCTTCAGGTGCGGAGAGTACGGTCCGGGTGCGGAGAGTACGGTCCGAGTGCGGAAATTCGGGCCCGAGTGCGGATGTAAAGTTTTTCCCTTTCTTAGTTATGCCAGTCTCTTGGCCCTCTGATGGATCTTGTTTGTGCCAAGAGGGGGTGGATATAAATGGTCCCAACAGTCATCCTATGAGGACCAGGATTTGGATCACTGAACTACAAACTAGATATCAAATTGATGTAAATTACTCTCAAAACAATGCTATAAAGGTATAGAATTATCACTGCAAACTGAAATCTCCAAAGAAACGTAGGCAAGCCAAAATCTTACACACCAGGAGCTTAGTTAAAGCAATAAAAAATAATAACATTAGTATTTGATGCTCCGAGAGCTCTCTAATCTGATCTCTCCTGATTATTGTTAAGCCCAAATTAAGAATGCGCATTCAACTGGATAGAAATAAATCATGATAGCTGAGTCAATATGGTAATTTTAGTCTGGTTTATCAATATTTAAAAGAAAGACAAATGCATTAATACATTTGCATCAGGTTATAAGACGATTTGGTCAAATTCTAATGCTATACCAAAGCTCAAGAGTTCAGGAAGGGACATGAAATATGCCAGTTCAAGCAGTCTCCCAAGAAGGAAGAGAACACTAGGCGCATATAGCATATACATCATTTCGGGAAGAAGCCAGGTGAGTCCGCATCAGGCAAGTCAAGTTTGCCTGGAAAGTGCTGCAAAGTCTCCACCACATGATCCGTTCATGTCAGCAGAACTCAGAAAGTAAAGAAATAGCCAGCAGCCCATCCATCTCCATCCAGTGCAACTGTCAGTTGAATCAGGCAATATTATATTCTTAAAATCTCGGAGGCGACACCTCCTGGAATCACCTCATCTAAACAGACCACTCAGTTCATTGGTCAGTTCGTATAGGATGAGTATCAGGCGACATAAAGAAGACACAAAATGTAGAGAAATAGGGGACAATTACGCAGTCCTATATGTGAAACATCAGAACAATGCTCCTTTAGCAGGAGCACATAAGCGAGTTCAAGAGGACAGTTTCCCAGGCAGATGTTCTAGACTGTAACAGAAAGTGTAGCAAAGTATCTTGTGATGTACATGAGAATTTTAGGAAAGAAAACTCTGTTTCGTGTTATAGGAAATTCTCTCATGAGTAGTGAATTCAGCAAGTCAAGAAACTTCATGTATGCAGTCAGGCCTACATTAATTTGAGCTAATATAACATAAAACATATATAATCATTAAACATACATTCATTGGGAATATAAGCTTCATGATTCTAGTATAACTCTGATACACTTAAATCATTTACTATGGTTACAAATAACAGGTGTCTGTATGGTACTCTACTACTTTTTGAATGTGCCAACATGTAAATATATTTCAAAACATAAATTCAGAATATCGTTTCAGGTGTATAACATTAATGCACATGTAAAATACAATCTCTAAAAGTTTCAGGGATGCATCGTTAGTTAGGAATGTATAACACCTACTTTTCTTTTTGTCATTTCGGTGCACACTTTACTCACACAAGAGATACATTTTTATTAAAATTCACCATCATAATCAGATTTAATCATAATATTTGATTACTTCACATTAGTTATACACACATGTAAATAAAGAAAGATTAGAGATAAACTCTATAATGTGAAAGCTAACCATTTACACAATTCTAACACGCATTAACAAAATATAGTGCTTTGTTAATTTGTAAATCACAGCCTATATTATTTACACAAATTATATCATCTAGGCTACATCTTTTCTGCATGCTTTTACAATGCAGTAACTAAAAAGTCTATTTTGTCTTTCCATGTTTTCTTGAATTTGTAGTTAGTGCACATTTATTATTTTCTCTTAGAAATGTCATAATTGGTTTCTTATGTCATTAAAAGTTTAAATGTGATTTCCTCTCCAACAGCACTATCCCTTTATCTAGCAGTTACATTTTTTGGAATAGACCCATGGTTAGACAGCAACCATTCCCTACAGTCAATAACTCTGGTGCTCTGCCCGAGGCATTACAAAACAAATGAAAGTCTAGGCTCAATTTACATAGTTAATTATAGGAGAATTAAGTGGTCATACAATTCAATTGAGTCTATCGAATTATCACCTAAATGGATCCTGGGATCATTTGCACCTTGACAGCTTGATCACCTAATGAATAGATAGCCTTGTCTGATGCTTTAAATAACAAGCATGCAAAAAGAAGGCACTGTAAAACTGGTCCTGAGCATCCTTCATTTAACATGACAAGACATAGGAGCTGCTCACAATCGATCTTGATTTCAAAGAAGAAGCTCAGCCAAGTCTTAAGGGTTATCAGAGGTAAGGAGGCAACAAGGTCAGCAAGCGAAACTCCATAGACTGAGGAGATACTACAAAGAAATCATATGGGAAGATTCAAAACTACAACAGGATTTTTCCTGGCAGAAATTAATTGAGGCTAGTAAAAAGCCAACTATAAGACCTTTTGGTGCATGGTTATTAGTGTCCCCAGACAGCACAGCCACTTACAACATCCTATATATCTAAATCAGACTGAGGTTCATACTTAACATTACACATTGGAGGAAAGGGGGTTCTGGGAGGGTAAAATGTGCAACCTGTTCACCTTCTCCTTGAGAGCAGAAGAGACCCAGATAGTTGACAGAGCTTCATAGTCAGTCTAATATTTAAAGAAGGAGACAGATCAATCCCAGCAATCTACCAACTAATAGCATTGTTAGATGCTGAAGCTAAATACTTTGCAACAATTCTTCTTGACAAACTTATCATTTGGGCAGAGGAGAACAAACTGATCCTGATGAACCAGACTGCCTGTATTAAGGGCACAGGAACTTCTATAAACATCATGCTACTTTGCATACTACTTGATAAGATGAGGGACAGAAATCAGAACCTACATTCCTGTTTCGTGGACTTCAAGTCTACGTTCAACGCAGTTAACATGAACATCCACTTGAAAAAGATCTACCTGCCCTACTAATAAAAAACAAATCAGCTTCTCTACACAAATGCATGGATTAGAATAAAACTTGGAGCTCAAGAGAGAATATCAAGGAAAATTACAAAATCACAAGGTTCAAAACAGGGCTGCGTCATAGTGCCCTATTTGATTAATCTGTACCTAGCTGACCTTTCTCAAGACCTAAATAAGGCACATCACATTCGCCTTGATTGGTAAATTTCTGTGTCTCTAATCTGCTCTAGGCGGTCGACGTAGTCCTAACAGCCGAACCATCAAAAACGGGTGTGGCGTGGTGAGGAAAAAAACAATGGATTAAACGCAAATCTTTGTGACTGGTGTGAATGTCTGCATTGTTAAGCATTCTACCCATCATTTGTTCTTTTGCTTTTGTCTCCCTAAGTAGGGTAGGGCATGCCCAGAAGTGGGTCTCATGCTCACTGCACCACTGGATTCAAGCTAGCTTGGCTGATGAAGGGTGATACTCCGAACCCGGTCCCAGGATGCTTGTTTCCAGTCCAGGGAGGACCTGGCTTGGAAGTTCGGGCTGGACTGTTCCCATGAGGAACAGGGTCAAGACTGATTTGCATATGGCTGTGTCTAAACAGGTGTGGTGAGCAAAAAAACAATGTATTAAACCCAGATCATTAGTTGTTTTTGCCATTAGTCTTATAAAAACACGGTCAAAGACAATGTTCCCTCAAATTTTTTTCCTCTGTTTGCGGCAGAGTAAGGTCTCTCCGTGCTGCAGCCAAGGCTATGTGCGCCAAGAACCCAACTGTGCGTGTAAACCAGGGATTTAAGTGGGATGAAAAACTAGGGGGGTCTCTCAAAGGGGCGTGACCGATGCACTTAAGGGCGTGGCTTAAAAGCAATTAAGCTGAAAATCTGTGCTTAGCATAGGGTGCCACCCCACTGATCTTTTGCTTCTTCTGTCATTGCATCCAAATATATAATACAAGTAACATTGCACTTACAAGAAGCCAGGACTATTGGCTTTGTCAATGGTTGTTTGTTGCATAAAGTTGTATATAATATTGAAAATGTTTGCGCTCTGTGGTAGAGGTTGTGGCTTAATGCTCGAGCTGACAACTTAGGAGATGGGTTTTGAGTATCGGGTCAGATTAACATCCTGTGATTCTCGGCAAATCAATTAATCTCCCCATGCATACAAATAAATAAATAAATCAGGAAATTGCTCCAATACTTTTGGGTTAAGTTCGCACTATATAAAACTTGCTGCATTTATTTTCTAAATGTGAGGCTGATGGTTTGCATTTTAAAAGAATTTATTTTAAATGCAGCCCATGATGGACGCTGTGATCAGGGGAGCAACTAGACCCAAACTTTGGGGGGGGCTAACACTCCCAGCCAGGGCTGGCCCTAGCACTGGTCGCACACTGTGCAACAGTCTTTTTTAATAGTGCTGCTCATAGTTTACTCACACTCAGGGGCCGAATACGATGGCGGTCGGAAAAGCATTCCGACCGACGTGGTAGCGGTAAATAACCGTCCGCATGTACCGTGGCAAAACTGGCGGTCAGATTAGGATGCACCGCCAGAGAAATCCGACGTCCGCGGCATTCGGATTTGCTGCGGAAAGACCCAAAACCGCCAATCGACCAGCAGAATGACCGCAAGTGAAGTTACGATACGATGGCGGTGCCAGCGGAACAATCAGTTGTTTCCGACCACTGCGATCGCAACTAATGCTGAATGGGAGAGCCGGCGGAAGGGCTGTTGCATTCCGACTGCCGCGGTCACGTCGGAAGAGTAATGGCGGCCAAAAGCAACCACACAACAAGGCTACCAAGTGTGGCTGTATATCTGGCTCAGCCTCAAAAAACACCTAACACACCCCAATGACACATCCCCATGGCAAGTAAAAAATACAAATCCCATGTCAACCCAGACAACACACCTGACATGAATACTCCATTTTGACCCACCCACATAGCTGAGTATAAAACCAGCCCCTTCCCTGCCCAGAATCCTTTGCACAACTCCAGCACTGAAGGGCCCAACTCCACAGCACAAAGGAGAGGCAAATCAGCACACATCACACCATCACAACCACACACACACCACACACATCTCCACCACCACCACCACCTTCCCACCTGCACTTTTCACACATTTGCACATCACACACCATGGCACAGAAAAAAATGCCAAAATTCACTGACAATGAGTTGTCAGTCATGGTAGATGAGATAATCAGAGTAGAACCAGATTTGTTTGGAAGCATGGTCCAACAGACACCAGTAGCCAGAAAAAATCAAATGTTGGCAAGGATAGTCAACAAAGTCAATGCAGTAGGGACCACCCCACGCACCCTGAAGGACATCAGGAGGAGGTGGCATGACCTCAAGACCAGGGTAAAAGAGCGTGCCAACAAGAACCATGAGCTGGCTCAGAGGACTGGCAGTGGCCCTCCCATTCCACCACTAACATTCAACGAATGGGAGGAGAAGGTGCTTGCCATACTGCATCCAGAGAGTCTCACAGGAATACCCGGGAGAGTGGAGGCTGGTAAGTACCTACAAATGTCTACCATTACCCTGCTATGTACTGTCTTGCACAACTAGAAAGCTACACTTCCTAAACACAAATGCACTTACGTACAACACACCCTTCCCAACACATGTCTCACACATCTAACATTTCCTTCCTCTGAATCACCCCAAAGGTAGCTAACAATATTTCCATGGGGGCATGTGTACAGGCAGCCAGCACTGCAACTCCCACCAGGCCCCCTTGTCCCACAGCTGAGCAGGATGGTACACTCCTCCCACTCATAACCATGTGGCAGCCATTGCATTGCTCACCTTCACCTAACAGGTAGGTAGCCATCTTAACAGGAAGGGGTGTTTGTGGGTGGGAAGCCAGCACTACAACTCCCACCAGGCCCCCTTGTCCCACAGCTGAGCAGGGTGGTACAATCCCCACACCTAGAACCATGGGGCAGCCATCTCATTGCTCTCCTCAAACTCACAGGTAGTCAGCCTTCTCATGCTCTCTTGTCTCACCCCTGAGCAGGATGGAACACTCCCCCCACCCAGAACCATGTGGCAGCCATTGCATTGCTCACCTTCACCTAACATGTAGGTAGCCTTCTGAACAGTGAGGGGTGTTTGTGGGTGGGAAGCCAGCACTGCAACTCCCACCAGGCCCATTTGTCCCACAGTTGAGCAGGATGGTACACTGCCCACACCCAGAAACATGTGGCAGCCATTACATTGCTCACCTTCACCTAACAGGTAGGTAGCCATCTTAACAGGGAGGGGTGTTTGTGGGTGGGAAGCCAGCACTACAACTCCCACCAGGCCCCCTTGTCCCACACCTGAGTAGGATGGTACACTCCCCACACCCAGAACCATGTGGCAGCCATTGCATTGCTCACCTTCACCTAACAGGTAGGTAGCCATCTTAACAGGGAGGGGTGTTTGTGGGTGGGAAGCCAGCACTACAACTCCCACCAGGCCCCCTTGTCCCACAGCTGAGCAGGATGGTACACTCCCCACACCCAGAACCATGTGGCAGCCATTGCATTGCTCACCTTCACAAAAACATGTAGGTAGCCTTCTGAACAGGGAGGGGTGTTTGTGGGTGGGAAGCCTGCACTACAACTCCCACCAGGCCCCCTTGTCCCACAGCTGAGCAGGATGGAGCACTCCCCCCCAACCATGTGGCAGCCATTTCATTGCACTCATCAAACTTACAGGTAGGTAGCCATCTTATCAGGGAGGGGTGTTTGTGGGTTGGAAGCCAGCACTACAACTCCCACCAGGCCCCCTTGTCCCACAGCTGAGCAGGATGGTACTCTCCCCACACCCAGAACCATGTGGCAGCCATCTCATTGCTCTCCTCAAACTTACAGGTAGTCAGCCTTCTCATGCTCTCTTGTCTCACCGCTGAGCAGGATGGAACACTTCCCCCACCCAGGACCATGTGGCAGCCATTGCATTGCTTACCTTCACCGAAGATGTAGGTAGCCTTATGAACAGGGAGGTGTGTTTTTGGGTGGGAAGCCAGCACTACAACTCCCACCAGGCCCCCTTGTCTCACCCCTGAGTAGGATGGTACACTTCCCACACCCAGAAACATGTGGCAGCCATTTCCCTCCACTGTGTCACCGAACAGGTAGGTAGTCAGTGCATGCACCCTGCCATCCTTCTCAAAAAACATGGAGCCAGATGACCACACCAGCACTCACATGTCAGCCAACTTGGCATAGATCCAAAAGCCACATCCAGTGTGCAGACAGCTAAGCACACGTAACTGTCACAGAAATTAAACTTTGACTCACCAAGTCACATGTGAAAGTAATTCATGGCACAATCATGCACAGCACAGAATGCAATGTGTAAGTGCCATGGTGTCAGAGCATGAAGGCCCATATGAACACGAAACATGCATGGTCAATCTGACAAACAAAGTAAAGTACATTATATGAAAAAGGTATGTATAACATTCCAATGGCTAATTCTTGCTTAGCTGAAATTGATTCCATGAAGAGCAAACAAAAAAGACGCATTACATAAAGTTGATGTGCCGCAAGTTGTTAGATGATGACATGTCCTTGTAATCAGACAATCTATACGTGGCACATGGTTTCAATTTACATGTCACACCATGGACAAGTAATGTATGTACCTCAACATCATGTCATGATGCTCAGTATCTTGCTGCCATACCAAGTGATTGCAATGTAAAGTGTTTGGTGTTTCAAATGTAACATCCAAAAGTCTAACACCAAGCTTGTGGAGTGCACTTCAATGACCATTTAACCTCTGTTCAACAGGAGATCCACAAGGAATGGCAGCAGAAAACACTACCAACCTGCAGAGCCTGTTTCCCCCCCCGGAACATGAACTCTCGGATGCAGACTCCCTACGTTTCACGGATGAGGAGCAACAACCTGGCCCCTCCGGACTGCCAGGGCGCACCACGTCCCAGGCCCTCATTTTCCCCACCACCACAGCAACAACAACAGCGCTGACCCCTGCTATAACGACCTGTGCAGCCTCTACCACCACCATCACCACTGCTGCCTGCAACACCCCCCCTGCCTCAGTGGTTACCAACACCACAACACAATCAGAGGATGCCAGGGGGAGTGTGCGGGTGCATCCAGTGCCAACGCCACAGGTCTGTGTCAGCAGGGCAGGTGGGAGGGCAACTGGGGGACAAATACAGGAGGACACTGAGACCGAAGCCCTGGCCACCGTCGCAAGAGTCCTTGGGGCATATGAACAGAACCAGGGACAGATGGGCCAGGTTGTGGAAGAAGTGCGTGAGCTCCGCCTGCTGCTGAGGTCCATGGACACACGTATGGGCCAACTTGTGGACCTCATGGGCCAGCTTGTGGGTGTTCTGAGGGACAGACATGCGGCCCAAATGACAGCTCAACCCCCCTCCAGTGGCCCGCATGCTGATACACCCACCACCTCAGCTGCGGCCACAAAGAGGGGTGAGCTGCAACAAAATGACTCCTCAGACACCGCTGAGCCTGCAGCAGAGGGCCCCCCTGCCAAACGCATGAGGGGCCATCCGAGAAACACCAGGGGAGGATCACGTGGCCATGCACCATCCAAACGCAAGTCGCTGAGCCATGATGGCACCTGTGTTCCCCTTGACATTGACTTTGTTAACTATCCTTACCCACATTGCCATGTTGATGGCAGGAGTCTGTTGGACTGTGTGACTACATCAATGTGGTGACTACTCTATTTGTCTCATTTACCATCACTGACAACTCATAAATTCACTTGGCACAATTTTGTAAATAATCACTTCTCTGTCACAAATACTTATTGTAAATAAACACTCTTTACACACCTATGTCTTTGTGTCAGCTCCATGTTTATCACAGTATGTACAATGTCAACTCAGATTCCAATGTACCACAAGCTCTGATTGTGACGAGGCATTGAGAGGGTTAAGGGACCTAGAAAGACACAAGAGAATGACATTTGCTTGTCAGGTGATGCCATTACAGCTAAAACACAACACTATTCATCAACGTACAAAAACCAGCACACATAACAATGAGCAACAACATCAACATAGACATGAGGTACCTGGATAAAAATACCCTGTGCCACATACATCAGCCATTAGCCTAGAGCCAACAACAGCCAGCAGTCAAAAAGATCATCTATGCCTTGCCACTACCATTAAAGTCAACAGACAATGTCACTGTTGTACAATGTCACTTACACTCAAGGTAAGTAGTTGTCGATGAGCTGTTGACGCAGGTCAACACCTTCCTCTTCTCCACTATCAGCGTCACTGGGCATGTGTGGATTTGCAGCGGGGGGCATCTGCTGCTCATCATCGTCCAGGAGCAGTGGGATTTCCTTGCGTAAGGCCAGGTTGTGGAGCATGCAGCATGCAACTACGATCTGACACACCTTTTGGGGAGAGTAGAGTAGTGCACCTCCGCTCTTGACCAGACACCGGAATCTAGATTTCAGAAGCCCAAAAGTATGCTCCACCACACGACGTGTCCTCCCATGTGCATCATTGTAACGTCCTTCACCCGGGGTCCTTGGATTCCTCAGTGGGCTCAGCAAACAAGGTTGGTTGGGATATGCAGAGTCACCTAGGTGTGACATACAGAGAGCAATTTACTGATAGAAACAGTAGCTGAGAACAGCATGTCACACATACAGCACACTTCTTGACTCAGCGTACTCACCAACAAGCCACGCATGCTCCGGATGCAGGTTTGCCATCAGTTGTGGGATGATGCTGTTACGCAGTATGTAGGTGTCATAGACTGATCGGGGAAATCTGGCACAGACATGGGAGATAATCATATCCGCTTGGCATACCACTTGCACATTAATGGAATGGAAATGCTTCCTGTTCCTGTATATGTGCTCACGTGCCTGTGGTGGAAGCAGGCCAACATGTGTGCAGTCAATGGCGCCAACAACATTAGGTATGTGCCAAGGACATAAAAATCACCCTTCACAGCTGCCAATTCATGTCTCCTTGGAAAATGGATGTAGCGGTCCTTGTATGTCATCATTGCGGACAGGACATCACGTAGCACCATGCTGAACATCGCTTGAGACATCCCACCGGCGAGGGCCACTGTGTACTGGAACGAACCAGTTGCAAAGAAATGCAGGGCCGCCATCACCTTAACTGTTGGTGTCAAAGCAGTCGGATAGGTTCTGCGAGGCCTCAGATGGGGCTCCAACTGACCACATAGGTCTTGAAGGGTAAGGCGATCCAGACGGAATTTTCTTATGATGTCCTCATCTTCCATGTTCGCCAGCACTGGGAACGGAACGATGCACATTTGGTGGTCTCCTACATACAATGAAAGGGGACACATGTCAATTTAATTCCCCTATGAGATGTGTCAAACATCTTACATCTTGACTGACGCAGCGCCAACAATGACTGGACTGTAACAACAGCTTAATGCACAAGTCACATGCAGAGACACCTTGATCTCATGTAGTCGTACATGTGGTCAGTATGTACATACTGACTACCTCCAAAACAGATTCTGACTATGTGAATGGTAAATGGTACACTCCTACATCTTGTGTCACCAGCCCTGGGTGTAGGTGACACAGCACATGCTGGAAACAGCAACACTGCTGACTTCTGCGTAGCTGCTGTACCTGCCACAATTCTTCTTGCTTAAGTTGCACAGAGCACAACTTTTCTACACAATGAGCACAGTGTGTGTAAGCTGATCAACTACCAAAATCAATACAGCAATGTGCACAGTGAAATAGGCACATTATGTGCTCAGTCCATCATTACTGTGGGTTGATTAGCCATGTCACACATTGAGATGTTCACAAATATGAGACTCCATTACACACCAAATCTGTGTACTGGCACACAAATATCATAGGTGTCAAGTGAGGAAGTACATGCCAATGCATGTAATCATGTGCACTGACATGGCATGGGTAGGCATCATTGAGTTGAATGTCACACTAGCATTACACTTTGCAAACAGGTGCTGTAATACATTGTGAATGTATAGTGTTCAATGATTAAAATTGGCTATTGCCATTGCTAGAGCATATTGTGTCCATAGGTGTGCTGCGCGTGCTCCGCCACCGCGTTCACGGTCATTGGCCGCATTTGAAAGATGCAGGATTGCGGTAGCGACCGCCTGGCCCCCGCGGTGTGACACTGGCAATGCCAATGACAATGCAGCCAATGGGAACCGCGATCACGGTAGTGAAATACTATTTTGAAACTCGCAGGAGACGTGCTCCGCTACCGCGGGCCCGGGCATTGGCCACAATTGAAAGATCCAGGATTGCGGTAGCGACCGCCTGGCCCCCACGGTGTGACACCGCCAATGCCAATGACAATGCAGCCAATGGGAACCGCGATCGCGGTAGTGAAATACAATTTTGAAACTTGCGGTAGGTGTGCTCCGCTTCCGCGGTCCCGGTTATTGGATACAATTGAAAAATGCTAACCAGGCAGACCAATTGCAGCAGCTGAGGTCCACTGAAACAACCCCAGGGGCCTATAAATCTCTGTGAGAGAGACACACATTTCACTTGCATTCAGACACTGCTGCCTGCCATTCTTCACCACCAACTGCTGCTGTTCCTGCATTCTGGACCCAGTGATGGTGAGAACTGAGAACATCAGGGCCCGTCCTTTCACCACAGAGGAGCTGGAGGTCCTGATGGACGAGGTCCTTGCACAGTATGGGAGGCTGTATGGTGCGCCAGATGCACTGGTAAGTGTTACTGAATAAAAGTTTGAGAGTGCTCAGAATGCTCACATGATGTGGCTCTGCAGTAGTATGGGCCTGTGAGTGCAAGTCAATGTGCATGCTCCCATATTTTTCCTATAGCCTGCTCCATACATGGCCTATTAAGAATTGCATTTGAGTATGGCGCTAAGTCTCATGACTTAACGCCAACGCAGGCACCCTTGCACCAGAGTGCAACGGGTGTCTGCAGTCAGGAGGTTTGTTTATGTACAGGAAGGTGTCGCTTCACTGTACATAAACAAATGCTAAATGCCATTTTGTCAACTTACATGTGTAGCCTACATGCAGCACACATGTAATCACAAGACTGGCATTTTAAAACAGGTTTGTGTATGTGACATGAAGTGACACCTTCCTGTACATAAACAAGCTTAGCATTGCTGTTTTCATGTGCTGCACAAGGCAGCACACATGGAAAAAGCATTGAATGAGGAGAAATGAAGCATTGCTCTTCGTTGCCACCTTAAGACCAGGATTTTCCTGGTCTTATTTGCGCTGCCACCTATTATCGCATCTCTTGATAATAGGTGGCAGCGGTCAGTGAATGGGTGTTGTGTGGAACGCCCACCGCAACACTCACTGCACGCCTTCACGCTAATTTTAGCGTGAAGTGTGCATTATCAAGGCAGCGTTAAGCCACTTAACATGGCTTTTAGCCACATTATGTGGTTTAACGCTGCCTTGGTAATAGTGCTGACCTATCGCCACCACAACATCACAAAATGTGACGTTGTAGGTGGCGATAGGGCTTGATAATATGCCCCTATGTGTTCAGTTTCGCATGGGTAGGCACTATTTCCCCTCTCATTTTGTACATGCATGTGATTTCTCTGATGACCGACGTTTAACCTCAGTGTGAGTCCCTCTGGCCTGCACAGAAACTGCCCAATGTTACAAGGAACCATCACTAAATGTAATGAGTGAAACATATGTGTTGTCCACCACCCTATTTCTCAATGAGCTATCTTATGCCTGAGGATTGCACAAGACAGGCCTCCACCTTGTGAGAAGAGTTTGAGAATGTCAGATCATGGCCCTAAATGTGACCACCATGACACATGTAGCCATTCACTGGTCAAGGACATTGAGGGGTGTGTGATGTTATGACAGAGTGAGTCAGCCCGACACATCATTCCCAATGTATTGTATGTCATGCTCACTCACATACTGCATCACAGATGAGGGTCATTTTCACATTGGTTGCTGTGCTGGCACTCTGAATGTGTATGAGATGGCCATGTACTGTGTCCATCATCATACATGTATACATTTCTATGGGATTATCCGATGCACGTGTACTACGGGTCATGCTGTATGGCCTCTGCTTAACATTTATGTATTAGTGTGCTATGTATTTTCATGCTCCTGTACTGACACACAGTGGTACATAAAACAGTGTCCCTGAAACTTCCTCTTCTTGTCTCCCATGCCTGCAGCTTAAGGTCCACCAGCGTAAGTCAATATGGAGGGCCATTGCATGCAAGGTGCTGGCTCTGGGTGTCTCCAACCGACGGCACACACACTGTCACAAGAGGTGGGAGGACATCTGCCGGCTGAGCTAAAATGCTGACGCTGGGGGTGCTCCCTCGGAGTGGCAGGTTGGCGCGCAGGAGCATGACACCACTAATGGCCTGCATCTTGGCAGTGACACAGCCAGAACTGGATGGACGCTTGAGGGCCCATCAGCAGCAAATTGGGGGTGAGTATTCAGCTAAGTGTGACTTTGGGTGTGAGTGACTGCATGAATCCCAAACGCGAGCCAGTGGGAAGCTCTGTGATGTCTCCAGTGTGATGCAATGGCTTCTAAGTGGCCTCTGTGTTGAGTGCAGTTGTTATGCATTTGCACAACATGTGGTTTCTCATGTGTGTAAAACCATGAGCCTTGTCATTGACAGATGAGATGTGGCCTTGTGACATATGCTGCAGTATGAATGTCATAGACATCACCTGGCAGTGAACAGCAGTGAGCATAATGTTAGTGTGCATTTATAGATGTGTGCTGTGCACAACATATGATTTGTGACAACTACACAGCTGGCACCAATGTGCAACTGTAGTTGTGCTTCAAAGCACAACATGGTGGATATCAGGAGCTTGCGGCCATTGCAAAAGGACATTTGGGAGTTTGTATCTGTGGTGTTCCCTTAAAGTGACTCCATATGTGACAGAGACAACATGTTTAGATGTATACCTATCTCATCTACAGGCACGTAGGTATGCTTACAGAGAATAGTATGTTAGGGTACAAGGAGGCACGGGCCAACTGTTTGGCTTTGTCAACGCCACATGGGGCATTGCTATCAACTATGCATGTTTCCATGCATCTTCTGATGATTGCATAAATGTTGCACATGCTGACTGTACATGGAGGAGGCCAACATGGGAGTATCATTTTCAAGTTTTGTGCTTTGCTTGCATATGATGTTTGTGAGTATGGCACTATACTGAACCTATGTCTCTGTCTCTTGCAGCATCTACCGAGGGCACGGAAGGACGGGGGACCGACACCAGTGGGGAAGCTTCTGGCACGACTGCTACACATGAGCTCACTGACACTGATGTGACCAGCGCCTCAGAGGGGGACAGGAGTGCCCTGGATGATTCCCACCCGGAAACAGCAACCTCCACATCTTCAGACTCCAGCGGTAACTCCTCGATGTTGGTGGGCACAGGAAGTTCCAAATCTGCCTCTTCTTCCACCACATATCGTCCAGTGCCCACACTCCCGGTTGCTCCCACAAGTGCTGTCCGTGCCCGCAGCCCTAGGAAGGGTAGAGTCTCCTTCCCCCCCAGGCACCGCTGCCCCTGCCCCTGTCTCCCCTGCTGCCCTCAGTGTGGAGGCAGTGGACCTTTGCGCCAGCTGTGTGTGGGTCAGACTGCTCTCCTGAATGCCTTCCAGGATCATGACAAGAAGTTGGCACAGGTAGTTGCCTTCATGGAGGGGATTCATTCTGACGTGGGTGGCCTACACCAAACTGTCCAGTCTTTTTCCTCCACAGTGACGGCAGCCATTCAGCAGTCCCAGGTTCCAAGTCCTGCTCCTGTCCCTTCAGCAACCACCCTGCCAGTGGCACCACCTGACGAGAGTGCCCACATGCCAGAGCCCTCAGGCACCAAGTCCTCCACACACAGCACACAACAGCAGCACTCCAAGTGGACCAGACCACAGACACCATCCCCAACACACAAAACAGGCATACAGGAGCGCAAAACCAAAAGCCCATCACGTGACATTCATGGGCATCAGGCCAAGAAGCCGGCATCAACATCACATTCATAAAAATCAGCCCCATCCAGGGGCACTCCCATCCCCACACCTGCTCCCAAAGACAAACAAACACTTGCTATGTCTGCTGTGAACCTGGTGCCTGCAACGACTAAACACAAACACATTTCTAACGCAGATTCACCCACAATGTCAACTCCCACCCACACCCCTGTGAAGCTGGGACAGGAGAGCAAAGTGGGGGGTTCACCTGGACAACAGGGGATGCAGGGGAAGAGGCAAGGCAACCCGAAGCGTACAACCAGATCCAGCAAATCCTCACAGGGAGAGCCACCTGTACCTGATACGCCTTTGGTGGAGAGTGAGACTGTTGTGCCCAACCCACTTCCCACTCCGGCCAAGACACTTGTGGGCTATCGAATCCCCAAGAAGTTGAGACCCAGCCCTCAACATTCACCCTCACACACTGTCTCCCAGAAGTATGTCTCTGCCTCCCCGTGCAACCACTCCACCCGGTCCAAGCAGCCCTCAGGCTCCCACAGTCACTGATGCCTCTACCTCAGCTGGTTCTCTCTCTCCCAGGTCCAGTCCTCCAACTGGCCCCGACAATCAGCTACCTCCCAGTTCAACTTCAAGCCAAAGTTGAAGCCAAGTGCCCCTCCCCACACCATTTATCACACAGTGGTGCCTTTACTGCCCATTTGTAGCCCCTGAGCTGTGGTGATTTCCATGGCAGTGGACGGTGTCACCCATTCCCTGTGCAGTTTCTCATGCACACATGGGCGGACCGGAACTATGGACTGGCCAATGGCCTTGCTGTTTGTTACTTTTGATGCCCATTCCCTGTGCAGTTTCTCATGCACAAATGTGCGGACCGGAACTATGGACTGGCCAATGGCCTTGCTGTTTGTTACTTTTGATGCCCGTTCCCTGTGCAGCTTCTCATGCACACATGTGCGGACCGGAACTATGGACTGGCCAATGGCCTTGCTGTTTGTTACTTTTGATGCCCATTCCCAGTGCATTTTCTCATGCACACATGTGCGGACCGGAACTATGGCCTGGCCAATGGCCTTGCTGTTTGTTACTTTTGATGCCCTTTCCTGTGCAGTTTATCATGCATGCATGTGCATACTTTTAATTTGTACTGGCCAATGGCCTTGCTGTTTTGTACTTTTGATGCCTATCTGGGTATTATGTAATAAAGACTGTTACTCCTGTTGTCTGCTTTGTCAATGCCCTTGCTAAATAAAAGGTTTTATGTATGGGTATCGGTTCATGTGACACATGCTCTGTATGCCACTTTCACATTGGCAATTACTTGTTTTACTTTTTCAGAGGTTTCCAGAGCTAACAGGCACTTTTGTTCTTCTTCAGTCTGAGGCTTGAGGGTGCAATGATGGCTGTTTGTGATGATCTACTCTTCTCCTAATCATTCTGTGCTCAGGTTTGCTAAATTGTACACATGTCATGTTAGGATGCAATACCAGAACAGAGGTGAATGCTATCCACAGGATTACTTGCGGGGTGGCCATGGTCCGTCATATCTGTGGGCTCTTTTTTGATGTGTGCACAGCAGTGTTGATGTGTAGTCATCTTGTGTGGGCCTGTCTTCATAGTCACATGGGTACATCTGAATATGTGCACTTGAGTAGTCATACAGTGTGATTGGCCTGTCATTGTCAGTAGTGTTGATGTGTATGTGCCCCTGCACATGCCAACTACACACATGTGTGACCCAGGTAATGTGTGCCTGTTAGATTACATTGTCAAACATGTGCATCAGATTGTGGGCACATGTAGGAGTTGTAGGTTGAGCACTGTGCAATGTGTCGGTGTGTGCTTGCACTCCTGGGGGACACCTACTTGTTGTCACTGTCAGTTGTGAGTATGCAGAGTGTGTCACTGCCAAGTCTGTGTTGTGTTTTGTTGATCAGCCATGGGTCTTGTTTAAGTTTGTGCTCACTGTGCTGACCTGCTCAGCCACACTGACATTATTTGTGAGTTTTCTCATGCATTGCTGTCACTTGACACATTTTTGGGTCGAGTATAGTATGTGGTATGAGGAGTCATGCCATCCCCTATAGGTGCTTCTGATGCCTACACATTATGAGTTACTCCTCTATGTGTTTGTGGACTGTACACTCCTCACCTGTCCAATACTGATGTACACACCACTTCAATCTCATATCTTCCACCCCATGCCTTGCCAGTGTGTGACCCTCCCCACCACTTCATAGTGTGACACTATACTGTGTGAGGATGATCTGTGTACAGGACCAATGTGCCACTCAGGACAGTTTCACAATTAGTTATGTGCTATTTGCTTCTACTTGTTTGCAGTCATGGTTGCTCATGTGCAGTGCTTATGTTTGAGCTGCACAGTCCTCTAGTCATGTTGTTTGCTTCTGGGTTTCCCTGAGTTGTGCATCTGTGGGTGATGGCTAAGCTGTATGTCTGTTTGCTGAGGTACTGCTACCCTTCCTCAGTGTGATGTTATCTGTGTTCTGTGGTCATTTGTGTTGTGGGAGTTCATGGTGGGGCACTCAGATATGTGTGCTACTGGTTTGGTTGGTGTGCACACACTCATTAGTGTGCATGCAGTGCTGTCAGTGTATGTTGCCTTGTACTTGCCTGGTGTGCATCCCCTGATGTCCAGCTGAGATTGCTATGTGATGGATTGGTATGTGCATCTGTTGTGTTTTTGTTGTAGATGGATGCAGTGTTTGGCCTGTGTTGGCTCTTTCTGCTGACAGGTGCAATGTGTGTGTGATGTTCTATTTGCATGACATTGTGTGTGAGTAGTTTGTGCATTGTGATACATTCAGATGTGTGTTGCATGTGTAGTGTGCATTTCTTGTGTGTATGTCACATGCAGCAATGTGGATTCGTGTTCATGAGCTTGTTTTGAGTGCACAATAGTGGTATGTCCTCCTATGTTTGACCTGTCACTTGTCAGGATTGTGCATGTGCATGCTTGTGGTACACTGTGACAGCATGCTCACTTGATGACTGGTGTGGTGTCTATGTCTGTGTTAGCTGATTTGTCCCATTGATCCCAGTTAGTGTTCATGATTGGCATTTGAAGATGCAATTCTTGTTTGTGTTGGGGTATGGTGTCTGTGCATTTGTCCAGAGTGACAATGTTGTGTATTCCTGTTCTGTCTAAGGTCACATTGCCTATCCACTGTTTGCCTGCACATGGCTGGGCTTGTTGGACTTCTGTGGATGTTGTTTGCGAGATTTGTGTTTGGCTATTGGTTTTGGGTCAGCATTGGTTCAGGCATCCCTGAGTGTGAGGCTGACATTTGTTGATGCACACCAGGGTGTGTGATTGGTTGTCTGGAAACTCACAGGACCTTATTTGCACCTTTATGTGCGTTTCTCACAGGTGTTGAGTGTTGCAGGTGTGAGATGGGTAGATGAGGGGATATGTGTGAAGGTCCTACTTGGGTTTGACAGTCAGGGAGTGTGACAATGAGCCATGTGTGTTGTGCTGGTGGCATACACATGTCAAGTAAGTTGACACAGATGTGTGGCTGGTCACTGTATGGCTTCTGACACTTCCTATCATTCCTGTGCCTATGCATAGCTTGCATTGCTGTATCCCAGAGATATTGCACAGTTGTCACTTTGGTTTCATTGCTATCACTGTGCCACCCATGTCTGATTTGAGGGCCTAAGGGTAGTGTTATATGTTCCTCCTCTTGCTTGTGATGTCCAAATGCTATGTGGCTTGCTCCCTGGTTTTCCAGCACTGTGCACTCCACTGTGGCCTAGCCCATTTATTGTCCTACATTGCTGCTGACCTATGGTATGTGTATGTGGCAGGGTGTCAGTGTGGGATCATTCAGAGGGACTTGACATGCAGTGTGAACAGTTCAGTGGTTGTTTATATGCAGTGTGAGTCAACATTTCTTAATTATACTCAGTTTGATTCACATGAGTGGAAGGCTGATGTGAGGAGGAGGGTTGTCCAGCCCCTGACCTTCTGTGCAGGGTGTTCATCTTCACCCCCACCTTCCCAGTCAATCTACCTTGCCCTTTGATGTGTGAGGTGCGAGGTCGAGCCACACCTGGCTGATAAATTGTGTATTGGGTGGGGACAGGAGGGGCACACAGCATGTGCAGAAATGGGTGTGGGAAGCGTGCTGTGGGCTGTGGCCAACTGATGCAGCCCACCATGTGGGTTGGGTGAAGGTGGAGCCCTGGGAAGCTGCCCAGACTGCCCATGCCTGGCGCCAACCCTGCCTACTACATTGTGCGCAGGTTTTCCTGCGTCTTCACTGCCGCAGTAACTTGCCCGGGACATTGCAGTGATTTCACGGTTGATGGGTGACCCGGATGCGGAGGTGTGGATTTCGAGCAGGCAGGACATGTGTGAGTACACTGGGGGATATGTTCCTGTCTCCACTAGAGTGTCTGATGTGGACAGGAACCGTATTTCAGCACAGGAGTTGTGTGTTGTGGTTGTGTGCAGAGATGTGTTTTTACTTACCTGCGGTGTTGACTGCGGCAATGTCTTATTTGCTGGTAGTGAATCAGGTACAGCAGCGGAAGGGTTTGAAGAGCTGGATCCTTAGCGGTCAGGAACGCGTGGAGGTGATCGGGATTCGGGTTTTGATCTCCGCAGTAGTGCTTCCGCCGTCTACGGGTGGCTGGTTTCTCCGCTGCGTTGTGATGGGCTGTTCGAGGCATCGTGATTTGTATGGCAGTCGTAACGTCATTCCACATGGCTGTCTTTCTCTATTGGCTCCCTCCGCCACCGTTGCGGAAGGAAATTCCTGGCGGATCCCGAAACTCCGCAGCGGATGGGAAATGGGCTATCTTTGACCATTGTAATACGGCGGACGCGAGGACTGCCGCTGGAGTGGGGAAAATGAAGTTTTCCGCCACCGCCAGCACCGTGGATGTGCCAAACACCGCCATCGTAATCGGCCCCTCAGTTCTGTGATCTGCATTGTACACATTCTTTGTAGCAGGCACATTAACCCTCTGCACTGTGTGGGTGGCAGGAGTGCCCATGTGAGTGCACGGTGAGCGATGCAAAAGTGTGAGAGTAGGGTAAGAGGAGTGACTGCAGGGTGAGAGTGGTGACCATACAAATTCGGGTTCAGATGTAAGTGCAGAGTGGGACGTATGAATGCATGGTTAGTGATGAGCTTGATTGATTGAGATTGCAGATTGAGCAGTGAGGGGGACAAGTGAGTGAAGTATCACATGAGTGCAGGGTCAGTAGTGTGCTCGTGTGACTGCAGGGTGAGGTACAGGGTGAACAGCACAAGTGTATTGTGAGTGCAGAGTGATACCTGTGAGTTCAGGGTGAGCGGGTGAATGATGTGAGTGCATTGGTGATCACTGTGAATGCAGGGTCAGTGGGAAAGTGAAGGGCGAGAATGAGGAGTGAGTTGTCTGAATGCAGGGTGCATTCCCAGACACTTGAAGTAACGCAGCTTGTTATTGACGGCGGCGTACGGTTTCACATACAAGTTAAACTATTGCTATTATGGCATTAATCAGGGATCGAGGGTGGAGGAAATAAATAATGTGCTGATCCTGCAACAAACTTCCAGTCTTATGATTAGGGTTGCCAGCTCATTATTTTGATGTCCCAGATGGTACAGAAATAAGCAGGCACCTACAGCCGTATTTTCAGCACTTATCTGTGCATATTTCGAACAGCAAATATAAATAGAAAGCACTATCTTTTAATTGTGTTCTAGGGCTGCCTGAATGATCCATGACTGATAATTAAAGGGAACAAAGACAGAAAAGTCACATTACAACTGAATACATACTTTTTCTTTTTAACCCTAATTAGTGTCAAGACAGGTCTTTGCAGGTTCTTTAAACAACACATGACTGGCATTTTTCTTTTGGCAACCCTACTTTATATTCCTTTTCATGAAATGCATTCTCACACTACGGCAGTAAATGTAAAATGCAAATGTAACGAACAGGGAGAGTGGAGGCCCAGTGGGTACTGGAACCAGAATTTAAAAAAAGTAAGTCTTGGAAACCAGTTTACAAAGGTATGAAATATGCCAATGATCTTTAAAGACTTGTGAAAAACTCGGGCGTGCCGGAGTAAAGACCCAAGACACTGCCTAGCTTGAGCCCCAACAGCCCGGGCTGAGACACATTATGGGATTGGGGGAAGGGGGCTGGGCGGTGCAGCAAGCTTAAAAGCACAACGTGTGCTTCCAAAATCCAGGATCATCTGAAAGCACTTGTTGTGTTTTTAAACTTGCTGCATTTCTTTTCTTAATGCAGCATGTCTGCGGGGCTGATTGTGGGCCTTTTGAAAGTATTTATGTTAATCAAAGTGCTGTTCAAGGGCTGCATTTAACATAAATACTTTCAAAAGGCAAACAATCAGCCCCACAGCCGCGCTCTATTTAGGAAAGAAATACATCAAGTTTAAAAGCACAAACGTTTGCTACCAGATGATTCTGAAAGCACACCTTGTGTTTGTAGACTTGCTGCCTTTCTTTTCTAAATAGATCGAGGCTGTGGGGCTGATTGTTTGCCTTTTGAAAGTATAAATGTTAAAAGCAGCCCTTAATGGGCGCTTTGATTAACATAATTCCTTTCAAAAGGCACACAATCAGCCCTGCAGCCACGCTCAAATTAGAAAAGAAAGGCAGCAAGTGCAGGAGCACTTTCAGCCTTTCGGCCCACGAACACTCTCCCGGGATGTGCTGTGTGTGGGCACTTCACACACAGCACTGCGAGCTCGGAAGGACAGAGGTGCGTGCGCATGCGGGCACGCACCTTACAGGGAACAGTGGTCACAGAGTCCAAGTACCTGGCTGGCCTTTCTCAAGACCTAAATAAGGTACATCACATTCGCCTTGATTGGTCTATTTCTGCATCTCTAATCTGCTCTAGTTGTGCGATGTAGCCCTAACAGCTGAACCATCAAAAACTGGTGTGGCGCGGTGAGGGAAAAAGCAATGGATTAAACCCAGATCTTTGCGACTGGGGTGAATGACTGCATTGTTCAGCATTCCACCGATCATTTGTTCTTTTTGCTTTTGTCTCTCTAAGTAGGAAGGGTATACCCAGACATGGATCCCATGCTCACTGCACCACTGAATTCAAGCTTGCCTGGCTAATGAAGGGTGATACCCCGAACCTGGTCCCAGAATGCTTGTTTCCGGTCCAGGGAGGACCTGGCTTGGCAGTTCGGGCTCGACTGTTCCCATGAGGAGTAGGGTCAAGACTGATTTGCATAGGGCTGGGTCTAAACAGGGTTCACTGACAAAATATCGATGCAAAAATATAGAATGCAAAAATATCGACTCCCTATACTTAAACAGGTAAGTACAAAAATATCGAGAAGAAATATTGAGGTAAAAATATAGTTGTACAAAATACAGAATTGTATATATATATATATATATATATATATATATATATATATATATATAATATTAAATATTAAATATGTTAAATAATAAAATTAATATAAAAAAATTAAGTAGATTTAATATAAATTTTAAAAAATATAGGGGCCGATTCCGATTCGGGCCAGAAATCTCTCTGACCGAGCCGGACCCGGAGAGATTTCCGACCGAATCGGACCCGTGCAGCCCGACCGAACGAGTACGATGCGCACGTATGCCATCGGACTCGAGTCGGTCGGACTCCCATTGAAGTCAATGGGAGCCTGTCGTACAACGCGTACGCGGGCTCCCATTGACTCAATGGGTGCGAGGCGGACAAGGGCGCCCCTTACAGCGTGTACGTGGCGAAGCAACTCGCGCCGTACACGCACAGGTAGGGGGACCCATGGGTCCCCCCTGTGTGCGACTCGCGCAGCTATGCATACAGGGGGGTCCGACACGGACCCCCAAAGTACGGCTCCGACTGCTCTTTGGAGCCGGAGTGCGCGGCTCGGTCGGACTGCTCGCGGCGTGCATCGTATTTACCCGGCCGGGGAACGTCTCCATTGCGCGGTGCGAGTCGGGTCCGAGCGAGTCGGTCGGTGCGGTTAGACCCGGGAATGAGTCGGTTGGAGCGGTCGGGACGCCCGGACGAGTCGGTCGGCGATTTCGCATCGTACTCGCTCGCCCGGACGCGCGTACGAATCGGTCGGGAAATAGGGCTCCGAATCGGATCCGGTTAAGCCGAATCCGATTCGGAGCCCTACCGGCCGAGATCGGAATCTGCCCCATAATAAATAAACTTTAAAAGTTAAACACACATACATATTAATTCATATATATTTGCTTAAAACAATTAATAAACTATTCATTTTAATTTATTTTATAATTTGAAACTTATATGAAAATATACAAATATATATATATATATATATATATATATATATATATGTGTATATATATATGCTTGCAACAGTTCAAAGTGAAGACACACACTCGAAAGTTCCTTAACGTCAAGCAGACGGTTTATTCCCTCACAGCGTTACGCGTTTCGCCAAACAAAATTGGCTTGATCACACGCCGAGTTAACCACAGTTACGTGCATAAGTAAACATACAAAATAAACATAGGACTCTGGTTACACATGAGTCGATGGCCCTGGTAAATAGTCGGCCATTTTGGAGTGGTAAATGTTATGCTGTACACAAACATTCAAATGCCCAAAACGTAATCAAAAGCAAAATGAAAGCTTTAAAAACGATGTTAAACTTTGATGCATGTTTAAAGATACACAATGTTTGCCTCTAAAATTTGAATTTTACGTAAGTTAACGACCCGAGAACAGTGTCGGCCATTGTTAACTAGGTTCTGTTAGAACATTGTGTATCTTTAAACAGTTTTTTTTTTTCCACCCCTCTTTGATGTTTAATATTTATCTTTTGCTACAGCAACATGGCTGGCCAACCCTGTCACCCATCATGCTCTGACGTAAAATGGCCTATTTTATACTGCAGGGAGTACCGCCTAACAATATATTTTGAGACGGTAAGCAAGGTTCACTGTGCTGCACTCATTGGCTTATTTTTTTAATTGAGTTGGCCTTACAGCTTGTCATCAATAAATGTTTGTTTGAAAAATAATAAAGCACAATATATTTGTATTAGTAAATAGAAATTTCAAACAAATTCTAGATATAATCTGTAATTTGTGAATATAAAATCAAAGTACAGCAGACATTTCTGAGATAAGTAATTAGCATGACAATAACAGATAGTCAAGTATGGATTTCTTAATGTGTCAGTATATGGCAAATCAATAAAGCATCGAAACAGATCAAAAAATTATTGAGCAAGCATGGTCAATTATTTTGCATATCATATGAATAATTGTTTATAAATGGGCAAATATTTTTAAGCTAAAGAAAACTTGGTATGACACAATAAAGTAGTATTTCGACTTCAGATGCATTTGAACAGATTATGATGCTTAATTTCAATTGAAAGAGAGACGAATAATTTAATGAAAATATATTTGCACGTTAGGAAATAATGTTTTTGACAACAGAAAACATGATCTGCATGCATACCATTTTCTTTACACACCTGTGATGCATATATGTATGTATATACACAATTTGACAATAAATGTAACAACACTTTTCTGTAAGTAGATACATTTTGCTTTTCTTTTCATGAAAAAGCAGATGTCAACTTTGTGAATATTACTATACTTACTGTGTTTTTCAGATCACATTTGTGTTTTTCTGAACATCAAAGCATTATTTTAAATAGTAGCAATGATCCCTATCAAACCAATTTATGATTTAAATCATTTTCTTAGAAACACATTTTTTGGAAGTAATTACTTTTTTTTCAAACATATCAGAGTTGCTATCTGGGTCATAATCACATACCACACTGTTTGAAAATGTTAATAATAGTTCGTTTTGAAACTTCCATGTATAAATATAAACATAAATTATGTCTAATTAAGAGACTGACATATGTTTTGGCAGATGGAGTAAATGCAGACAAGATCATGGAGGACTTTAGATCCAATCTGTCACCCTACCTTTACTTTACCATCCACATTTCATGATGTCCAACTGTCCTGCAGACATCTCTTTATATAAACAGGAGTTGCCATCATGGTGGCTCTTGTCAATGTAGGAAAAGTGTGATTGACAACTACATCTAACATGCTGCTGGCTGTCAAACTATTCCAAAGTTTCTAATTTTTCAAAACAAACTCAAAAAGTGAGAGTTTGTCTATCAAAAAGAAAAATCATGAGAGTATATTTTCCATAATGAGTGGGTCACGTTTCTCTTTTTTACATGATATACCTGACAGTGATAGGCAGTAAATAAAAAAGCCACTCTATTTAGCATTGACTGTCGGGTGGCTTATCTCTGACGGCTCATACTCCCTCATACTCAGTCAACATAAACATCGTGGCCATACCACCTCTAAATCGGGCAAGTGGACGATCGTTTGATGGAGAGGGTACTCAGTCACAATTGTAACCTCTACAATAAACTATAAATCAGCCCTTAAGATTTATAGAATAGTTTAAAAAGACAATGTAGTACAATCACTCATTTGGTAGAAACAGCACATCACCAATATTGCTTTAATCTAGATATAAATAGATTGAAAACTCATAAGAATAGATGAGATATTAAATATAAAGTTGAACAGGAATAGTTTACATATTCAGCTACTGATTCTGAATATAACAAATTGAATTGCTATTGGCATACATGTTGTTACAGTTAATATTATGTGATAAACTTTGAGGTACTTATATATTGTCTATTTATGAATTTACTGATTATGATTACCTTGTGGGCTATGGAAGCAAACAATATACCCTTTATTGGCAAAATGATTACTTTGTTTACATTTTTTGCTTGATGGTGCACACTTACATGCGGCCTTTGTTATTTCCGGATCACTGACAAAATATCAAGTACCAGAATATCGAGTTACAAAAATATCGGGACATAAATATCGTTGTCAAAAATATTGACCTCCTATCTTCATAATGGTAAGTACAAAAATATCGAAAAAAGTATTGTCGTTAAAAATATCGAAGTACAAAATATTGTTTTTTTATATGTATAAAAATATTGTAAAATAAATTAAATAAAACATTTAACTTAAATTTTTTTAGATTTATTTGTAAATTTTAACAATTATAAGTAATAAATGTAATTAAAGAATAAATTAAAAATACATATATAAAATGTAATATATATATATATTTACTTAAAAATAATTAATAAATAAAAAATTTAATTAATTATAAAATGTTACAAATATATTAAACATTATAAATAAATATATATATATACACCTGTAACATAAAAATTATTTAAAAAAAATTATAATATAAATTAAAATATTAAAATATTTAATATTTTTTAAACCTACATTTTACACTACATTAAGTGCAACAGTAGGGAAGCTGTTGGATAGTGTAGGGGAAAAAATTACAATTCCCACTCCAGCGAGTGCAACAGTAGGGAAAGTGTTGGACAGCGGAGAGGAATAATTTACTATTCCCACTCCAATGAGTGCAACAGTAGGGAAAGTTGGATAGCGGAGGGGAATAATTTACTATTCCCACTCCAATGAGTGTAACAGTAGAGAAAGTGTTGGATAGCGGAGGGGAAAAAATTACTATTACCACTCTAGCAAGTGCAACAGTAGGGAAATTGTTGGATAGCGGAGGGATAAAAACTACTATCCCCACTCCAGGGAGTGCAACAGTAGGGAAAGTGTTGGATAGCGTAGGGGTAAAGATAACTATTCCCACTCCACTGAGGGCAACAGTAGGGAAAGTGTTGGATAGCGGAGGGGAATAATTTACTATTCCCACTCCAGCAAGTGCAACAGTAGGGAAAGTGTTGGATAGTGGAGGGATAAAAATTGCTTTTCCCACTCCAGTGAGTGCAACAGTAGGAAATGTGTTGGATAGTAAAGAGGAATAATTTACAATTCCCACTCCAATGAGTGCAACAGTAGGGAAAGTGTTGGATAGCGGAGGGGATAAAATTACTATTCCCACTCCAGTGAGTGCAACAGTAGGGAAACTGTTGGACAGCGGAGGGGTAAAAATTACTATTCCCACTCCAATGAGTGAAACAGTAGGGAAAGTGTTGGATAGCAGAGGGGAATAATTTACTACTCCCACTCCAATGAGTGCAACAGTAGGGAAAGTGTTGGATAGCGGAGGGGATAAAATTACTATTCCCACTCCTGTGAGTGCAACAATAGGGATAGTGTTTGATAGCAGAGGGGTAGAAATTACTATTCCCACTCCAATGAGTGCAACAGTAGGGAAAGTGTTGGATAGCGGAGGGGATAAAATTACTATTCCCACTCCTGTGAGTGCAACAATAGGGATAGTGTTTGATAGCAGAGGGGTAGAAATTACTATTCCCACTCCAATGAGTGCAACAGTAGGGAAAGTGTTGGATAGCGGAGGGGAATAATTTACTATTCCCACTACAACAAGTGCAACAGTAGGGAAAGTGTTGGATAGCGGAGGGGATTAAATTACTATTCCCACTCCTGTGAGTGCAACAGTAGGGGAAGTGTTGGATAGCGGAGGGGATAAAATTACTATTCCCACTCCTGTGAGTGCAACAGTAGGGAAAGGGTTGAATAGCGGAGGGGTAAAAATTACTATTCCTGCTAAAGAAAATTCAAATTTAAAAACAAACAAAATATTAACTACATTACAAAATATAATAAAAAACCCAAAAGCAAAACATATATAAAAATATAAAAATGTACAAAACATAGAAACATAATATAATGTAGAAAAAATCTAAAATTTACATAAAAAGATAAAAAAATGTAATGTAACAAACAATTAAGAAACAAATAAATATTTTGGAATAGAAATTAATTTTAAGCAAAACAAATATTCATTACATAAATGTAATATTTTTTTCCTACCCTATAACACAACACAATTTACAACACACATCTAAATTTTTTAAAAAGTGTACCTCCATAATTAACACAATTAATTATCAATTAAACAATTATTAATAATTAAAAAGCACATTTAAAAAGGTATAAATTAATGTACTAACCAAATGTTACAGCTATAGAACCTAAAGCCCCAAACAAAATAAACATAAACAATTACCAAAAATATTTATCAATTAATAAATGAATATTAATGATCAAGCAATGATTAATTAATTTAAACTAAATTACTTTTCACCCTCTACCCCAATAAACACCAAAACACACACCCAAAAATATTGACACAATTTCCATAACTAATTTTACATTAATAAATTAATATCAATTAACAACAAATCATTAATTAATTTAAAAAAATTAACTTCCCACCATTTACCACTATAAACCCCACAACTCACACATCAAAATAATTACACAATTGCCATATTTAAATTTTAATTAATTCGATTAGCATTAATTAACAAATAATTAATTAATTATAAATAAATTACCTCCCACCATATTCCCCTATAAATGCCACCACCAATTTCTTAAAACTTGACACAATTAACATAATTAATTAACAATTAATTAATTAATAACAATTAACAAGCAAAATATAAATAATTATTAATAAATTAATTCACACAGTTAACACTATAAAATAAAATTAAATAAATATTATATTAAAAATATTAATAAATGTATTAAAATTAAATTATTTCCCACCCTACCCACTATCAACCCACAACCCGCTTCTAAAAAATAACACAATTAACATAATTACCAATTAATTAATAATAATTAACAACCAATTAATAAATAATTAATAATAAATTAATTCCCACAATTAATAATATAAAATATTAAATAAATAAATAATATTTAATAAAACATATTAATAATTTAATTATAATTAAATTACTTCCCACCCTATTTCCCTATAAACCCACAACCCGCTCCTAAAAAAATAACACAATTAACATATTTAGCAATTAATTAATCAATAAAAATTAACAGCCAATTATTAATTAATTAATAATAAATTAATTCCCACAATTAACACTATAAAATCAAAATTAAATAAATACTAATAAATAAAAATTAATATTCAAATTATTATAATTAAATTACTTCCCACCCTATTCCCCTATAAACCCACAACCCGCTAAGAAACTAAATCGCAAAATGTTAATTAAAATAAAATTAATAACTACTAAAAATGTAAAACATATATTAAACAACAAATGCAATACTTAGACAAAAAAATAGAGCACATACATTTAAAATACATACTAAAATACATAGCATTAACTAAAAAAACGATATTTTTAACAGCTATATTTTTGCAAACGATATTAATGACTTCGATATTTTTGAAAACGATATTTCTTACCTTAAACTCGATATTCTTGACCACGATATTCTTGCAGTCGATATTTCTGTATGTCGATATTCTGCACTCGATATTAGTGCAAGTCCAGATTTCCAACTCGATATTCTGACTCTTTACCGTTATTTCCATGTATCACTAGAAATAATGAATATTTTTACATCATTTTTGTTGTGTTCACCATACAAATGTTTCCACTAGCAGCATATTTTATTGTACTTAACTATTCATGAAGAAGACAAGGTACGCCTTTAGATTTTGAGAAGTAATTTTTATTTAAAAAAAATTAGAATGTTGCTTGGCCATTGTCTACAGTGAGCACAATAAGAAGTAAATTCATGTGAAGATGAGCATATCTGAAAATTGTCCAAATATTTTCCTCATCCAAGGTCTTTTCATCATGTTATAGAAAGAAATATGCACATTAACATTCACAAGAAACGTATATACAAAGTGCAAATGAGAGCACTGGCCAACTGAAAAGAATATTGACAGAGCTTTAAAATTAGTCAGTTATTTACAATGTATCTTTTATTGTGAACAAAAAAGTCCTCCTCATCTGAATCTGCAAGTCCAAGAGATATCAATACAGATATAGAGGTCAGGTTTATTCATTGTCTTCCACCCTGCTCCTCCGTCTCCGATCATCGTTGTACACTTCGTTATCCTCCTGTAGCCTTTACACATTCACTCTTAACATGAGGCCATTTGAACATAGGTTTCATTTTGGTTTTCCTGATAGCAAATGTTTGTGATTCGCTATTGGGAAATCACAAACACCTATGTACAAATGTGTCCTTGACACATTTAGCGATTCCTAATTAGGTCACAATTGACATACCTCATTAGTATCCATGAGGTAGGTCTAAATTTGTGACCCATTGGGAATTGCTAAAAAGACAGGGATGATGGCTGCTGGGGACTGCAGATGGCCATATCTGTTTGCTTGTAAACAAACATTTTTTTAAATTGTGCCTGTTTTCCTTAAAGGAAAACGAGATGAGTTTCAAAAAGAAAAGTGAAACATTTCAGTTTCATTTTTTAGGAGCAGGCAGTGGTCCCTGGGACCACTGCCTATTCTTAAAAAAACGTTTTTGAATGCATTCACAAAGGGTAAGGGGTCCCCTGGGGACCACTTCATGTTCGCTACTGGCTTACCACCTACTTGAAGTAGGAGGTAAAATGCAAATGTTTTGCGACTGCATTTTGGTTGCAAAACATTCTTACATAGCACTGCGCATTGCTATTAGGAAGATGCGCCATTAACACGCCCCTTCCTAATACCTAATTGCTAACCCATTTTGCGATTCGGTAATAGGTTACTAAATTGCAAAATAGGGTTCTGTACACAGAAAATTGCTTTTTCCATTCGCAAATGGACCGATTCTGCAAATCATTTGTGACAACAAAAAAGCTATGTACATGTGGGCCATAGTCATATTCTTTGTCACAAAAAAAGATCAAACATGCCGTGTTTTTAAAATTTCCCACCCTCTTATATCACCTAAGCACCAGGACATTCCTGCTCGGTAGCTGTCACGCGCTATAAAACTCTCATTCACTCAATGCTTTCTTCCTTCTATTTTGACCATTTTTATTTCATTTGGGGCATCAACTTATTTTTAAACTCTTTATTCAGGTTTCAGCATTCAGTGCCAACATTAACTTTCCTTTGTGCCAAAAGGATCATAATTTTCTGAAAGGTGAACTAGAACAGTAAAAGAAGAACCCATAATTCGTTTTTTTCTTCAAATGTGTCCTTAATATTTTAGTAAAAGACACACAGATGAAGACACAACATTTTAGTGTCATCATGTTTTTTTTTCCCTCTTTCTTTCCTTTTTTGTGTGCATTTGCTTGCAATAAAAACATTAAGCATCATACTAGCTTGCCAGAGCCAGATTTATTGGGGTCCTCATTGCATGTCTTCCCCTGAGGTCATGACAACAATCTCTCAAGTACAGTTTTCCCAATCAGCTTTTCTGTGTACCCACTCAATCAGGCAAATCCTTCAAGTACAGAGAAGTGTTTTGAAATAAATGTACCATACTGGTGTGAGATATAAATATTATCAAGATTTATATTTCGTGACACACAATCTTTGTAAAAATGTTTTCAGTCATGAAAACTAGCTGTCAGCATTGAAGGTGTTTACAATTTAATTCAAGAAAGGTGTTGTTGTTTTCTCAGCGACAACACTTTAAAGTGTTATATACCTCTAAGTATGAAAACAGACTAGTGGTAACCCATTAATAGCGAGTCCTTATATATTCACAAGACATTCAGTGCACCTTTAGTTTCTGGAACGTGTGGAAACTCTGCTTTTCTTGTCAAATAGTGAGGTTCACCCTGATTACTTCACAGTTTAGAATCAATTAATGATTTTTTAAGCATTTGGGAAATTAGGAGGCCCATTAGGATGGCGGGCGGACTTCCGTCTGCCCGCCACCCTAGCGGTGCTGGGATCGGCCGCCAGTGGTGCGGCGGTCCCGCACCGGCGATTAGGATGCCACCGCCACCGTGGCGGTGGCATCCTTCCATTCCCAGCATTGTGGCGGGCGGTGCTCACAGCACCGCCCGCCACAATGCTGGGAATGCACTGCGTGCATTGTCATGCACAAGGTGACAGGCAATGCGAGGTGCCTGCCACCATGTCCATGACAATGCAGGGGGGTACCATAGGTACCCCTCATGTGCACCCCCCACCCCACCAACATCTTGGGGCCCGCAAGGGCCCCAGAAGAGAATTCCACATGCCTTTCCGTGGCGGCAACGCCGCCACGGAAAGGCATGTTTCACACTCCATGCTAATATGGATGGCGGTGTCTAGCAGACACCGCCACCATATTAAACCCTTTTCCGCCCGGTCGACTTGTCGACCAGGCGGAAAAGCAGCGGACGGTCTTCCCGTATGCCGCGGAACCCCCGCCATACTAAGATGGCGGGGGGTAAATGGGTGGCGGGCGGGGAAGGATGTAGGGCGGATCGCCTCTGCCATGCGGGCGGTGGCGATCCGCCCTACATCCTAATGGGCCCCTAAATGTTTATCTAAGGGTCAGCATCAAACAGATATATACTGAATTATTAGATAAAAGCACTGTTTTCCATGCAAGTTGGGCTACATTTAAGTTAGTCTGGTAGGCTTTGAGAGCTTGTCTGGCTTCCTCTATTTTTGAGATACTACTGCAGCCTAAATGTTGTCTGAAAGGAATGCTACTACCAATATAATAGCAACATATTGCAAGGGATACAGTTGCAATGGCTTTTGTATT
Organism: Calotriton arnoldi; assembly: GCA_963921515.1. Classification (NCBI taxonomy): domain Eukaryota; kingdom Metazoa; phylum Chordata; class Amphibia; order Caudata; family Salamandridae; genus Calotriton; species Calotriton arnoldi. The sequence continues at coordinate 270,132 of CAWUFW010016069.1, forward strand.
TGTATATGAAAAAATGCTATATCTTAGTGGACATAAATGAAATCCATTGCACGTCCTTATTGTGACCTCATGAGGATCATCATGAATTGAACCCTGTTACAATAAAAAGCAGATATCCACTTCCATTAGTATCAGTCCTGCTTGAACAACTTTATTTGACTAAGGCTAAATTAGATCTTCATGGTGCGTATCATTTAGTAAGCGTGATGAGTGGAAGACTACTTGCAATACTAGGCATGGACACTTGGATTGTGGTTTGGATTTTGTAATGCCCAAGCATCATTGAAACTTGTCAGAAATATCTTCAGAGTCATGGCAGATGTTTATGGTGTCATATACCTCGAGTACTTTTTTTCCAGATACCCCAGATATTCGTCAAAAAGAATGTCATGGAGTTAGTGTCTAGGTTCTGTCCACCCTCACTGTAGGCTAATTTGGATAAATTGTGCTTTTGAAATCACTTTAGTGTCCTTTCTAGCAGTAGCGGTCAGTGGTGGGAGTTCCGCCGGGCGCTGCCGTGGGGTGGGGGAGGGGCAGGGTGGGGGGTAGTAAACTACGGATTATGGCTGATTACAGGTAAGTAAACATATAAAAGTTCGTTACGTGCGTTGCATCACCAAATAGGATGCAGCGCGCGTAACGAACTTCGTTTTATTTATTTATATGTTTACTTACCTGTATTCAGCCATAATCCGTAGTTTACTACCCCCCACCCTGCCCCTCCCCCGCCCCACGTCAGCGCCCGGCGGAACTCCCACCACCGACCGCTACTGCTTTCTAGGCTCTATGGTTCTTTATTACAGATAACGGTAAACCCATGGATCTACAGAAGGCATTGTCTGTTTTAGACTGGCCTCAACTCCGTAATAGAAGGAAAGTGTGATTTATGGAATTTGAAAAATTCTATCACCAGTTTATTAAAGACTGTTCAGGGTCTTTTGTTTCTCTCACTAAGGGGCCGATTCCGATCCGGGTCGGAAACCGTACTGACCGACACGGACCTGGAATGGAGACCGACCGACACGTTCCGGCGCTGTACGACCCGTGCAGTACGATGCAATGCGTGTGAATTACAAGCGACTCGTACGGAACACAAGCCGCACGACCGAACCGTACGGGAAACAGTGATTCACCAGTAAACGGACCTGGAACCGCACCCACCGACACGCATCAGGAATGGACGCGACCGACACAGACCCGCGCTGTACGACCCGCATAATACGATGCAATGCGTGTAAAACGAGACCGACTCGCACGGAGCACAATCCGGAAGACTGAGAAGTACAGAAAACAGTGACTACCAAACAGTAGACTCGTTTGCATCCAACAAGTTCGCCAATGAAGAAACACAGCAGAATGTCAGTGTGACAGACTCGGATTACACCGCAGGAGCAACTGGCAGCGTCCGTCCCGGTCAAATGAACGTCTCCATCACGCCCACCAAAACCTAAGGAAAAAATACCAAAAAAGGACCAAACAAGCAATGACAAAGCCAATAAATAAAAAAATAAGAAAACATGGAACTAAGACACACCCACAACTCCACCTACATAAAGGCCCAAATCCACTCCCATGATCCTTTGCTATTTTCAAACACATGACAGCAGAGGAGACAACTACACAGCACTCTGAGCAACACCCACACCTCACCCACCACACAACATCCACACCATTACCACTTCCTAAACACACTCACAACAAGCAAGAGAAACTGACACCCACTCACCCTCACTTACACCCTCACACACACATCAACCACCACAACCACCCAGAACCATGCCCCCAAAGAAGAATCCAAAGTTCACAGATAGTGAGTTGGTAGTCCTGGTTGATGAAATACTCCGAGTAGAGCCACATTTATTTGGAACCTTGATCCAACAGACCCCCATGTCACAGAAAACAAAGATGTGGGAGAGCATCATCGACAAGGTGAACGTACAGGCACCTTGCCTGCGCACAAAGGATGACATCCAGAACAGGTATTATGATGTGCGCAGGAGGGTCAAGAAGCTCATAGGCAGAGACCATGCCTTGAGCCAGCACACTGGCAGTGGCCCTCCTGCAAAACCAACATACTTCACGTCCTGGGAGGAGAAAGTGCGGGCCATACTCCCACCGGAGGGCATCCATGGATTAACAGGAATACCAGAGCCTGGTGAGTACACAACCAATCTAGTCAATATTGTGTGGCAACACACACACATCACTGCCAAGGGGACATTGGAAACAAGTAGCGTCAGCAAATTCAAAGTAAGCCAGAAAAAATGTAATTCTGTGATGTGTATGCCAGTTACACAAACGCAACAGCTGCTATCTCAGAGTAATATCGAACTAGGTCATAACATGTAAAAACTTAACAACAAATACAGCAAGGCATTGGCCCTAAACACCAACAAACACTGTCAGCCATCTTGTCAGCACTGTTACACCACCTCACAGGGAAGCTGAGTCACAGGAAGGAAGGTCAGGGATGCTGGGAAGGTGGGTGTAGCCAAAAGCTTGATGAGAGTTGTAGTCACAGACACCAGACCCCCTCCCACATGGTCCATCAAGTCCACCCTGAACTATGTTCACCTCACAGGGAGTGGGAAAGTACTGCCCAGATGGTTGACGCTGGGCTCTTCTGTGGGAACACAAGGCCCTGTTGGGAGTACTGCTCATACAAACACCAGGACACCACTGTCCGCCATCTTGCCAGCACTGTTACACCACCTCACAGGGAAGCTGAGTCACAGGAAGGAAGGTCAGGGATGCTGGGAGGGTGGGTGTAGCCAAAAGCTTGATGGGAGTTGTAGTCACAGACACCAGACCCCCTCCCACATGGTCCATCAAGTCCACCCTGAACTATGTTCACCTCAAAGGGAGTGGGAAAGTTCTGCCAAGATCGCTGACGCTGGGCTCTGCTGTGGGGAGCACAAGGCCCTGCTGGGACTTGTGCTCCAACAAATAACAGGACACCACTGCCTGACATCCAAAACTTTAACTTGGACTTCCTGCAATGGAAGCAACCTACAGGGGGGATTAGCTGGCCCCTGTGGGAGAAGGTGGGCCTGCAAGTACACCAAATACCAGCAATCCCGCAAATACACACACCTCCACAGCAGAAACAAATACACCCCTTGGGACCACTCACACAAAAGGTAAATGCCCATGCGAGATGCCCGACACATTGGCCAGACGTATGAATTGGCTGCATGTCACACCAATGCACTTGCCCCCTCAAACACCTTCACACTGACAGCCATCGCAACTGTATGTATCCTCTCACTGTCTGGTCCTGCAGTGTGGCAGGGGTGCCCCCTGGCCTGGTTGTGAAGGTGTGTGCCCTCTATGACAATTGGGGAGGAGTAGGCATAGCACATATCAAAATCCACACCCCAAACCACATATACACCATTCACAGGTGACACATGATAGTGAATGGAATGGCCACAGCAACATAGCTGACACCGTAGCATGGTGTCATTTACACAAGGCACTGTGGTGATCTGCATTCCACTCCTACATTGTGCAGCGTTGACCATGTTGTTCAGACACAACAATGTTACTCACAAATACAAGCACAAATGCCAGCACACAACGACCAAACGTGCTACACATTGCAAATGGAAGTGCATGTATGTCATTGTTAAAGTACGAATGTTGAGAGGAGGTACACACCTGTGTACAGTCAAACAATCATGAAATGAGATGTTCATGCACACAGCCCTATGTGCCCCTCAAAATGCTCAAGCATCAAATGACATTGTGCTAAACCAAAATAGACACCCGTCACTGACAATGTAGGACAATGCAATGTAAATACACTCATCATGATGTGCAGTGGCAACTGATGTGTGCGAACCGTTGATGTGTGCAGAAACATTACATACATTGTGTGTCTCTTACACCCACAAGGGATGCTGGGAACCCAGCAAGAACAGAAGACGAATCCCAGCCCCAGACTCTGGATGACCCTGACCTCCCCGGTGTGGATGCCTCTATGTCCTCTTCGGACGAGGATGAACAACCTGGCACCTCCGGTGTGGCCCCGGTCCCAGCCCCAGCAGCTGCAACATCAGCACACACTGCCACCACTCCTGGACCACCTGCAAACACCTCAATCACCCCTGCCAACACAGCCAGACCAAGGCAACAGGACAACGACGGCACAGGTACACAGGGCACCAACACCAGTGCCAACACAGACAGGGGCCCAGTGTCGCCTGTGCCTGCCAGGGCAGGTCCTGCCCGTGTGGGCAGGGGTGGTGTGAGGGTGGTCTGGGTGATGCCACGGCCTGCAGATGGGGCTGGACTGCAGGAAGATCCGCAGTTGGGACACATCATCGATGCGTACCAGGAAAGCACCGGAGGATTTGGCCAGGTTGTGGGGATCCTCAGGGACATGCAACAGCAGCAGGCTGCACATCATGCCAGAATGGACTCCCACATGACCCGGATGGAGTCCAAAATGGACACAATTGATGAACTCACTGCCGTGCATAGGGACATACTGACATGCCTCCGCCAGATAGGCAACTACATGACCACACCTCCCTGTGTGCCCACTACATCAGTTGCCACTACATCAGCAACTGCCACAGGGAGGGAGGTGGACTCTGGTGGAGAGTCCTCTGCACCGCAGCAGCCTGAACTTGAGGGTCCCCTGAGAAGAAGAAGAAGAGGGGTCGTCCGAAGAAGGACAAGTAAGAGGCAGATGGTCATGCATACCCACCAGGACGTGACTACCTGTTCTAGACATCATCCAATGTGTGCAAAGCGTTCGCCTTGTTGACTGTCGCTAAACTCCCCCACATGTGATGGAGGGTCTAAGTTGGACCAATGTTCCAAAGGACTGTGGACTTTACTCTAGAAATGTCATCAATCAACACTACCAACTGCACTGTGAGCTTTGGATTCCTATTACACTGTACAGCACTTTCACTTACGTATAACTTACAAACACATGCATGTAAATACATTCACTATAACACAATACATGCCTCTGTTGTGACTGAAACTTGGTTTGTGTTATTGAGAGGATGACCTGTGAAAAGATGTCTGTGCATGTGAACTACTACAGCTATGTAAACACAGTCATGTGAGTCATGGTGATGTGACACATATGAGGTAGACACCCCACTACGTCAACACAGCACATACTTACCATGCCCATCTAGCTCATCGTCCTAACTTATGTGAACAGAGAATGCAGTGAGATGCATATACACAACACCCTTCTTGAGTCTGTGGCAAGATGCCCACAGGTACAGCATGCAAATGAATGTTGGATGTGTGGAGACCGACAACGCACATCCCAAAGTGAAGCACAGGTTTATTACACATTTGAAACATGTTGATGCCACCACAGATGCAAGGTAATCCCACGTGACAGTGGCCACACAGTCACCAAGTGTGGAATAATTAAAGTCCAGGGGTGTGTGGCACATCACTTGTTGGTAGACGACTACTTCCACCCTGGAACTGGATTCTGGGAGTCGGGGTCAGAGTTGAACAAACAGCCAAAGTACCCTGTGAAGGACAGAAGAACACGATAGAACAGCAATACACATGCCCGAAACATGTCACAAGATACCCACACAAAACCACGTAATCATGCCAACACTGTTGAGGAGTACAGACTACCTGAAAGGACACATCACTGCACACATCCAGTCAAGTAGCACACAGCCACACTCACGCAGCAACTGAGCACCACCAACACATATCAGGCAAACACAATACATTGACAAAACATCCCTGTATACTCACATTCAGGCGAAAAAGTTGTTGATGAGCTGTGTGCGGACATCACCCTCATCATCATCATCACTGGCATCGTGGCCCAGGCCAGGATCCTCCACAGGTGGCGGATGTTGGTCATCGTCATCCGGGATGAGAGGCAACTCCTTCCTCACTGCCAGGTTGTGTAGCATGCAGCAGACTATGATGATTTTGCACACCTTAGCAGGTGCATATGGGAGGGCCCTTCCTGTCTTGTCCAGGCAGCGGAAGCGGCTCTTCAGGAGACCAAAGGTCCGCTCGATCACTCTCCTGGTCCGACCATGTGCTTCATTGTAGCGCATCTCTGCTGGTGTCACAGGGTTCCTGAGGGGTGTCAGCAACCACGGCATGTTGGGGTATCCGGAGTCACCTACATACAGACAATTGCACATAAGCTGAGTTTGCAAAGAGCGTGGAAAACAACATTAACAAACACACACAATGTCAAACAGTCAGTACACACCGACAAGCCAGGCACGCTGGTTCTGCATCAGTGCCATCATCCTCGGGATGTGACTAATCCTCATGATGTACGCATCGTGCGCAGAACCGGGAAATCGTGCACACACATGTGAAACAGACATGTCCGCCAGACATACCACCAGAGCATTAATTGAATGGAAATGTTTCGAGTTCCGGTATGGCAGCTCATGTGCATGTGGTGGTACCAAGGCCACATGTGTCCCATCAATGGAGCCAATGACATGTGGCATCCTCCCCAGTGCATAGACATGTGGCATCCCCCCTTTTCTAACAAAATGGCCGACTGGTAGGAGCTCACCAAAGGAGCTCCGAGCGCTTGGGATCTGTTTGTCCGGAATATCCCTACTAGCGGCGGCTGACCAGTGGAACAGAACTGTGGAACAGAACTTTGGAACATTAGAACCTAACAAGCAATACTTCAAACTACGATTAAGCTCGTGGAAGCGCGATCTTTACCTACCCTGGATCGCACCTCTGTCCTCTTGCGGGGCAGACCGACAACTGATAAGCATCAGGGAATCGTAGCGTAGCCCACCATAGCTGCTCCTACTCCGGTTGGGCTGTGCCGACAAAAAAGGGGATTTTACTAGAGACCGCCGCCTGAACACCGCTGTTCCCTGCGATATTGGAGGTAGGGGCCAGCTGTGCCTGCTACACCTCCGGTTTGGGGCTGTGCCAACGTGGACAGTCATCAACGACCTGGAGTCGGAACGGGATCACTGCCTGAACATCGATGCCCCCAGCGATAGTGGAAGAAGGAGTCAGCTTTGCCCGCTCCACCTCCGGTTGGGCTGTGCCGTCCAACGTGGATCACCATCAACGAAGCAGGGTCTGAAGGGGGCAGTCACCTGGACATCGCTGCCTGATCATCGCTGCCCCCGATGATAGTGGAGGAAGGGCTCAGCTCTGCCCGCTCCACCTCCGGCTGGGCTGTGCCGTCGTGGTGCACCGAGGAGCATCTCGGACTAAGCCCCCGGCTCGAGGTTGTTCGGAGCTGTAGTCCAGAATAGTGCAGAGGTAACAGCGTGGCTCCGCTCAGACTGGAAGCATCGGACGCGACCCGCAGCGGCGCCGAGGCAACGAGTGCAGCCTCTGCGGGATACATTGTTTCAGTGTCGGTGGCGAGGTATAAATGAGCACATTTAGCTTTTCTTCCGCAGTTATGTGTTTGTTGTTCCCCTGCATCGGAACGAAATGCAAACGATGACCGCAGCTCAACCCCGCCCCCTCAGGCATGCTCGACAAGGTTGAGGCATCCTACAGAGATCTTTTCATGATTATTGCTAAACGGTTCAAAAACCGATGTTATCTTCCCGCGCATGGAAATCAAGTGCATTACATTTGGCACCACCTTTACTAGACTCGGGCAACATCTGCCTCATGAGCTTTCTGGGCAAAATGGCGGCCCACATATATATCATCACTTGGGGATCTGCCTCCAGCTTGTTGTGGTTTTAGGCTGTGAAAGACTACGACCCTCTAAGAAAGCTAATGAGGGGAATCGAAAAAGGACTAAAAGCACCAACAAAGCGATAGAAATCGAAATAAGACTACTGCCAACCCATCCTAGGTAATGGAAATAGACACAGGACTTTTCTCGCTGGACATATAATGTCCACTCCGAATGAGGTGGCCATCTTGGACTGACTCCCCCACAGTGGACCAGCTCATATACGCTGCTCGCCTACGCCCACGGATAACCCTATCCACTTATACAGGTCAAAACCCCATTGTCAACTTTAATTAATCTATCCCTACTTTTCTCACCCCCTTTTCAGTCCTTACTACTCCTGCCTCACCCCCAATCTTATACAGGTCAGAATCTCAATTTCAACTTTAATTAATTTATACCTACTTATCTCTGTCCCATTCTTTACTGCTCCTGCCTCACCCACAACCTCACCCACAATCTCAGTCCTCACTATTCCTACCTCACCCCCAATCTTTTATCCGCCCGCCACGGTACACCACCTTCGTCACTTGCACCAACCTTTACCCCTCCTTCTGTCCTCTTTCCCTCTGCCTAAACACAAGCCTCCACCACAGCCGAGGAATCACCCTACTTCGCACGCCCCCCCTCCCTCCCAAGCCCCTCACACCCTCACTGCACATACACACACATATCGCTACTTAACGCCCTATCCCACACTAACAGTGCCTGCCCCATTATGGAGCCCAAAGGCGCATATATCCACACCATCAACTACCCCCCCAACCTCTCTAAAAAATCAGCCAAACGCTTTAAACACAATATGTTAAAACTACATCCTGAAACACCCATCTCTGATCCCTACTTCTCAATTAATAAGGGGCACATAACCTCTGATATCATCTTCTACACTAAAAGAAGAGCACAATGGAGGAAAGCATTCCTAGCTATCTTTTCGATCTCCTCCACTAGGAAAACTGCACATGGCCACATAATCGCTATCTCCCCTCCCTAATCTTCAATGCGGCAGCAACCATCACCATTTACAATAACGGAACCATTCTCATGCAATCAACAGACCGCAGCTTAAATCTGCTGGACAACATCTTCCCCATTATCAGAGAACAAGTGAATAAACCCCTAACCCCCCTCCAGTCGACTCCCGCCACCAGCACACTTCCTATCTCATCACCGATCTCTACCTCTCGCCACGATTCACCATTATCCCGACCAATATCTACACCCGTGCGCAATACTACCTCCCCCTCCCTGTCAGACTCACCCATAATCCACTCCCCCCTTCCCACCACTCCATTATTTACACCCATCACAGACTCACACACCATTACACGGATATCCCGATCATTAGCTACAATTAAGCTCCCCTCCCCTCTAGATTCCTCTATAAGACACTCCCCCTGACCACTGCACCAGCATTTACACCCAGCACAGACTCAGCACCCTACCCTGGAACGGGCATATCCTCCCCCAGTCTCGGCACCACCCCCTATGAAACCATCACCCCCATGATCACAGCCCCACACACCTCTACGCCTCCGACATCGACTCTCTACTCCAGCCCACCACTCACCGATCCGCCGAGGGAACCAGGTAGGACGCTGTACAACAACACAGAATACTTGCCTCCCTCTCCCCACCATCGGGAAGGGAGCATAACAACAACAACCTTATCTCATCCGACGGTTTTACCCCCTACAATCTCATCACATCCACGACCACATCCCCTCCGCACACTCCTACGCCCCCTCCCTCTTTACACCAAGAGGAAGGGAGCACAACAACAATAACCTTATCACATCCAACGGATCTTACCCCTTGCAATTCCATCACATCCAGGACCACATTCCCACCGCACACCCAAACACCTCCTACACTCACTCTCCAATCCAGTCCACCCCTCCCTGACCTGGAGTCGGAACCTGATAGTACGGCCCACAACAGCAGGCCACTTACACCCTTAAGTCATACACCAATTTCGCTCCCACCATCACCAGACCTAAGACTTGACGAAATCATACTCACGTTAAGGCAAATCAAAGAAGAACTTCAAGTGGTATCTGAGGTTCTCTTAAGTCAACCTTGGAACTCTAGATCGGCACGACAGACCAAATCAAACTTTCACTTAACCCGCTCAGTAATCACTGCAAAATATTCGACCCCCAGGTGGAATTCAGTTCCTCTCCACAACAATTTAACCCAACCAAACCGCAGGACTAATCCGCTATCAGAGAAAGATCTACTTTCTCTACTCCATTCATATGAGCCACCACACTGGAATCACAACACCATGCCCTTAGATAACCCGCCCAAAATGGTTCCAATCCCAACTATACTTTCCAACACCCACAGGTCCACTAAACACAACCCTAGAGGCATCAATGATAACAACCTTAGACAGGTTCCACTCACCCAGGAACCCAATACATCCCACACCACGCCCCGTCTTAAGTGCATACTACTAAATTGTAGATCGGCCTCAAGACACGCAGCCGATATAGCTGACCTCATTCTCACACAAGAACTGGATTTACTAATTCTAACCGAAACTTGGTTAAAGGAATCCTCTACACCCATCATTGATATACTTGTACCCCCTAACTATGACATCATTAGACTGGATAGAAGTGTGAAGACTGCGGGAGGTATCGCCTGCATACACCGGAATAATATCTCAGTACACAGATCCCCATCCCCTGTTTTCCCTTCTTGTGAATACATATGCCTCAACATCACCAGCAATGGCAAACCGGTATGCTTCTTACACACTCTATATCATCCACCAGGGGACAATCTCACCTTTACCGAGCATTTCATGGACATAGTCTCTACTAATGCCGGTCATCAGATTACCCAAATATTTCTCGGAGACCTCAATCTACATTGGAATGACCCCAACGATGCAGTGGTCAATAGTCTCAAAAACTTCCTCGTAGACCTTGACCTCACCCAAATTTGCAACAGTGCTACCCACGACAAAGGATCAATCTTGGATTTAGTAATCTCTAAGGCTGACTCCATCCAGCTAGATAAGATCCTTCCTTGTGATTGGTCTGATCTTCATATTATCGCCTTTTTCATCAATGAATCAGTGAAACTTAACGCGGCTCAACCCACAAGACCTAAAGTATGGAAGAGGGATCTGAAAAACATTGACCTTAACATAATCCCAACTTGCCGCTCCAACCTACTTCTTCCCCCTGAAGGGATAGCTGATGTCCAGGATCTCACCAACCACTACTTCAATTCCATCAACATAATACTAAACAAGGTAGCCCCTCCTCAACTTAAGAGAGTCTCCACTAAAGAGTCTAAGCCCTGGTACGATGGAAGACTCAACGAGGACAGACGATCCCTAAGAATAACTGAACGCAGATGGAGATCAGCTCCATCCGCCAATCACCTCAAGACGCTAAGAAAGAAGAGAAACGAATACTACAGAAAGATCAAGCGCACTAAAGCAGACTTCTTTAGCCACCAATTAAACCAGGCAAAAAATCGTCCCCAAACTTTTCGAGCTAATAAAAACGCAATCTAAGGATGCACCTCACCGACTCCAAGATAGCTTAGGCCCGCGACCCAACTGTGAAGAATTTGCTTCCTTCTTCACTCAGAAGACCGAGAGCATAAAGAAGGACCTTCTCAGCGATCTAATCACACACACGGTCGCACATACAAACCCCTCACCATCCCTTCTAAACGTCCCACACCGTAACTCATCAAAGTTCGACCTAAAAAATAACGCATCTTGGTCATCCTTCACTACCTACAACGAAGAATCTATTCGCAAAATGCTTACGGCCCTTAATCCGGCTAATCACTTCACTGATCCTCTCCCAGCAAACCTCGTAAAAGACTTCACCCCGCTGCTGTTACCGCTCTGGACCAAGATCATAAACAACTCCCTACGCCAAGGATGCATCCCTGACGCCCTCAAAGCCGGGCAGGTATCCCCCATTCTAAAGAAACCTACTGCTGACCCTACGGACTTAAACAATTACCGCCCTATATCCAACATCCCCACCCTGGCCAAACTCCTAGAAAAATGCGTACGCCTCCAGTTGGTAAGGCACATAGACCGTTTTAACTTACTCAACGAATACCAATCAGGCTTCCGTGCAGGTCACAGCACTGAATCTGCCATGACCCATATAATTGACGATGCGCTACAAATCCTAGATCAGAACGGAGTCTGCTTACTCATCCTGCTTGAACTTTCCTCGGCCTTTGATACCGTCAAACACAATAATCTGATAGACCTTTTGCAACACAGAATGGGACTCTCGGGATCAGTTCTAAACTGGTTTACTTCGTTCCTCCAAAACAGATCGCAACGATTCAAGGTCAACCATTCCGTGTCCAAATCTGTCCCAGTCACTCTAGGAGTTCCACAAGGATCCTCTCTATCTCCAACACTATTCAATCTATTCATGGAACCACTCACTGAAATTCTCCACGCGTCTAACATTCAATTTCACATGTATGCTGACGATACACAACTATACCTTAAGATACACACCCTAGATGACATCAAGTCACTCAACACAACTCTCGGAAAAACTCAGACCTGGCTGGCAGAAAACCACTTAAAACTGAACTCCCTAAAAACTGAATTCCTCCTAATCGCTCCTCCTGCACAAGTACCCATAATGCAAGACTGGATCAAACACCTTACGGCACTCAACTGCCAACCTATCATGGTTGACTCCGCGAAATCGCTGGGAATAACACTGGACAGAAACCTCAATATGCAAAAACACATCAGCAACGCAACAAAAGGAGCAAACTTTCAGATAAACACACTAAGAAAACTGAACCTTTCCTTCCTGAAAAGGACTTCAAGCTGGCAGTACAAGCTCTAGTCATCCCGAGGGTGGAATACGGGAGTGTCTCCCTATGTGGCTTGCCCAGAGCTGCAACGGCCCCTCTAAGAGCCTCAATCAACGCCGCAGCGAGACTTATCACTGGCTCCAAAAAAAGCTCCCACATATCCCCTGACCTAAAAACCTTTAATTGGCTACCTTTTGAAGCCAGAATTCATCTGAAAATAGCATGTATGACACATAAAGCCATACATCACAACACACCAAGCTATCTTGCACAGAAACTGGCGCCCTCATGTGGATTCAGATCCTCAAGGAGTGCTAAAACCCTCCTACTTAAACCACAAAGATTCAACAAGAAGAAGACATACAACCGAACCTTCTCAGGGTTGGCGCCTAGAATTTGGAATGCACTACCCCCAGCAACTAGACTTAATCCCTCTACTGCATCCTTCCAAAAAAAAGTGAAAGCGCTTCTTATGGCTAAACTCACTTGAGCAGGACTACTTGCACCAGGCGACCCAACGTAGGTGCTACACGGATCTATTTATTGTCCACTCGACAGCCAGGTATCCTAGTTACTGTACCTATATTTTGTTTGATCCACAGGAAACATTTTGTGATTTACCATGTTCTTTCCTCTTTACGGAAAGATAACTACACTTTCGTCATCTAGCATCGAACTTTATGTTATTTACAGTGCACCTATGTAACTAAGTCACTTATCTTGTTAAGCGCTCTGATACCCGCAAGGGTCTGGTTCGCGCTATATAAAACTTTCAAATAATAATAATAGAAGTCACTCTTGATGTCAGTGAGTTGTTGTGGGTTAGGAAAATGGATGTAGAGGTCAAGGAAAGTTAACATTGCCTCCAACACATCGCGCAGCACTCGGCTGAACATAGTCTGTGACATCCCACCATCAGACGCCACAGTGTATTGAAAGGTACCGGTGGCAAAGAAGTGTAGGGCAGCCATCACCTTCACCTTGGGGGTCAGCGTTGTAGGGTATGGCCGGCCAGGTTGCAAATGTGACGCCAACTGCCCCGCCAAATCCTCAATCAGTGGCCTGGTGAAGCAGTACCGTCGGATGCAGTCAAAGAAAGATAGTAAGTTCCCCTACCTATGTGGCACTGACCATGCTAAATTTCACATGATACATCATAAAAAGACACAAGTGCTTTATGTGTGTGCTGTTGTGTATGGACACATATGTCACCTACATGCCCATCATCTCACATCTCATCTCAACATGTGTACACAAGTTCCATGGTGTGCTGTGTCAACTCAATGGGCTGTGTCACAGTACATCTGTACTGATGTCACATACCAAACACACACCACAGTGACAAGTGAGGACAGATGTCTTCCCTGCATCACAGCTCCTTCACAGGCAGATACTCAGGGACCTTGTATTGCCACACGGACACTGGCATGATGTGGCGTATCATATACACGCCACTACACGCCCATGACTCCCACAGGAAGTGGCCCCTGATGTCTCTGCAGGACTTACATGGACATCTGTGACACACAGACACAACATCAATGTGCATGCACAAACCACATGGATGTGGAGACTGTTTACCATTGGGCACATGGAATCTGAGACATCAGAAACACAATATGCGCACAGACTGTGGATGTACATCACAATTGTGGCACTGGAACACCCTGTGACACACATACCATCCCACCTAAGAGTCAGGGTGTATGTAACATGTCATACACAAAGTCCCCCTGGAACTGTGTACATGCCTCAAGCTCTGAACTGTACAGTTGTCTATTACAGTGGTAATGTGCACGAAAACACAAAGGAGGCTGTCCCCATGAACCCTTGCACAGTCTGGGAGTGGCTGCCACAAAGTGCTAAACAACAATCATATGTTGACCCCCATACACACACAGGTAATGCAGCCTTACATGCCTTTGGATACACTGTGTCACAGGCTGTGGTGTTGCAGGTGTGCACCTGAGTCCCTGGCAAGTAACAGTGGGTGGCATCCGTTAGCCAGTGACATCAACAGTGGCAGGCGCGGGTGACTTCAGTAAAGACGCGTCGTACAGTACGAGACCGATCCGTGCACATGCCTGGCCCATAGATTGTAATGGGGAGAGACGCAGGTGAGTTTTCAAAATACGCGTCGTACACCCAGGGACCGAGCCGTGCATACGCATTGGCTATGGACTATCATGGAGATGGGTGCGTGTTGTTTTTCAAAATACGCGTTGTACAGTCAGGTACCGAGCCGTGCATATGCATTGGCTATGGACTATCATGGAGACGAGTGGGTGTTGTTTTTCAAAATACGCGTCGTACACCCAGGGACCGAGCCGCGCATACGCATTGGCTATTGACTATCATGGAGACGGGTGCGTGTTGTTTTTCAAAATACGCGTCGTACAGTCAGGTACAGAGCCGTGCATAACCACTGGCTATTGACTATCATGGAGATGGGTGCATGTTGTTTTTCAAAATACGCGTTGTACAGTCAGGTACCGAGCCGTGCATACGCATTGGCTATGGACTATCATGGAGACGGGTGCATGTTGTTTTTCAAAATACGCGTTGTACAGTCAGGTACCGAGCCCTGTGCACGTATTGGCTATGGCCTGTCATGGAGACGGACGCGGATTCGAAACTTGTACGAATAGTGAGCCGAAAATTCAGTTGGCTCACCACAACAACGTTGCAATTTCAATGGTTTTCTGAAGTTAAAATTGCGGAAGGCGTGTACGACTTGTGCAATTCCATGGATTGGCCACATTCATTAGATGCAAACGTGTCGGACCTATTGCATTGTACGCATGGGACAGATTCTGACTCTGCAGCACAGCTATAAGGCTGTGTGTAGCCCTGAGAGCTCATTTGCCTGCACTACATGCTCCAGATTGACATCTCTGCTACCACTGCTGCTGTCTCTGCATCCTCTGGCTTCAAGAATGGCACGTATTGTGGAGAGGGCCCCAGCCTTCACAGATGAGGAGAACCAGGCCCTGCTGGACAGCCTCCTTCCACAGTACAGCAAGCTGTATGGGAAACCAGGGGAGCAGGTGAGTGTGCAAACCACATCCTTTCTCATTGTGCATGTTGTCTGACTAGCAGTACTAGCATTGTGTACACCAGTGGCTAGCATGCTCACTGAGTAGCTGTCACCCCCAAAGTGTGTAGTTACATGTACTGAACAGGTACTGTGCTGACAGAGTGCAAATTGAGTAATTTGTCATTCCCAGGCAATGTTTGCATGTTGTAACTGCTGGACAACTGTCCATTACCATGGTTGCACTACCTGTGTACACCTTGTGCCCCTGTGATTGAGACATGTATTTGCAACTGTGTGATGCACAAATATGTTGCATGTGTAGTGATGCTCTTCTAACTTTGTCATCCTCACAGGTTGATGCCCATCAGAAGCAGGAGATCTGGCTGACCATCGCCCGGGCAGTACGATCTGTGGGGGACTACAGGTGCCGCATCCGCAACTGCCAGAAGAGGTGGCAGGACCTTCGTGGCTGGACCCGGCGGATCGCAAGAGTCCAGCTGAAGCTGTCGCCTCCTCGCAGGAGGGGCGGACAACGGCACCTGATACCCCACATGCTCCGGATACTGGCGGTGGTCTTCCCTGACCTGGATGGGCAGTTGAAGGCCGGACAGCAGCAAGGAGGGGGTAAGTGCTAGCCTTTTCTGTGACCTTTGTCTCACATGCTGTTTGCACTCCTTTAGGCTGGTTACACTCCCACAGTGCGTCTGTCTGCTACAACAAGAGTCATGTTCCTCAATTGTGTTATGCCCCATCCTCATCTGATACACAGGTGTGGCCCTTTCAGTCTGTGACTTCTGTCACTTGGGTTCTGTGTCGTTGATGTTAACTAAGGTTAAAGTTGGGGACAGCATCTGCTACAGGGACTTTGTTGTGGGCTTCATGACTGCGTCAATTGGTTACACATTTGCCGAAATCTGACATGCACTGTGTGTGGTCCATTTATATGTGTCCAACTGCTGATCTGACTCACGACATGTGTCTGGGGTATTTACAACACACCCATGCAGCAGGTGAGACCAATGTTGGGGCCACAGAAGAATGTACATCATGTGTGTCACACATGCATAGCCACCTGCCTAGTGTTCAGGGTAATCCCATGTTGCACAGGGACCAGGACAGGTATACCCTCTCTGGCTATAATTAGCATTCTGCTCTCCTACTCCTGTGTGTCATCCAACATGTTGGACATTGTGTAATGTGCACTCAGGTGACTGCCTCTGTGTCATTGTGTACTGGCCTAGCTTTTCGGACTACTGGAGTGTGACACAGTTTGGGGTGTGCAGCCATCTGAGATGTGGCTGTTGAGTCTGCACATGGGGTAAAACATAGGTGTATCATGACTTGAGTGTGCCCAATGGTCATTTCAACATTCAAGTGCAAGCAGCTCATTATCGTTCTCATCAGCCTGTGATGTGTACATGTGTACAGAGTTGTGTTTGCACTTACTCAGATGTCACATGTGAATGACGTGGGTGCATCAGAGTCCTAATGATGTGGGTAGCAGGGGTGTACATGTGCACTTGACAGCTACCGAGCTTGCAATCCCAAAACATCCATGATGGTGGCACAGTGCAGACTGCTGTTTTTGGTATGCACTGCCCCTGTGACAGGAGCCAGTGATGACTGATTTGCCAGACATGGCTGTGCCATGGCATACCACTTGCAAAGGTGTATCCTGCATTATTGTGAGATGTCATGCATGCACCCCATTTTTACATTGACTATCAAGACATGACGCCATCATGGTGTCTGGTGATGAGTGACGAACCATTATATCGGCAATGACTCTGCCCATCCCTTTCCCTGACACATGTACTGAGTAACTGGCAGGAGAAGGGATATGTGTGTAGTGACACATTTCAAACTTAACTCTTGGAAGTTGGACAACGGTCTATGTGGTGCATGTGTGCACACATGATTGTTTCCATCCTACATGCACCACATAGATGGCTCCATGGATATGAGGGATATGAGGGGCATGGTTGAGTGGCAGGCCGACAAGTGGCTAGTTCAAATATGTGTCAGCACTTTTTGCAATGTTTAGCAACTGATGCCAAGGCTTGATCTGTAATGTGCTGTACTTACTGTGGTGTGTCATGTCAATACAGGTGACTGATGTGGATCTTTTTTTCTTGATTGTTTGCAGATACATCTACGGCCACAGGAGGAGACAGCTCCACGGACCAGGAGGAGCCGCAGAGCCAGACTGTGTCAGCTGCCGGGGAGTCGGGGGAACCCAGTGGCACGGAGGGTGAGAGGGAGCCACACCGAGGAGACCTCAGCGCCATCCACCACAGCTGAGGAACACAGCAGCTCGGATGATGACTCCCTTGTGGAGGCGGGTGTCAGCAGCCACCAGACACCTGCTAGCAAGTCTGTCCCCACCACCCCCACCACCATTACCACCCTCCCATCTGCTCCCATCCCTGAGGTCCGTGGAGGGTCCCGTGTTGGGGCCCATGTCTCCTTTGTGCCAGGCACCGCACCCCCTGCCCCTGTCTCCCCTGCTGCCCTGAGTGTGGAGTCTGTGGACTTGCTTAAGCGGCTCCATGTAGGGCAGACATCGGTGCTGAGTGTCCTCAATGCTCACACCAGTCTGTTGACACAACTGGTGTCCTTCATGGAGGGCATCTCATCTAACATGTCTGCCCTACAGAGGACCAATCAGTCCATGGCCTCCTCACTGACAGGAGCAGTGTCCCTCCTCCAACAGTCCCTCACCCCTCCTACCTCTGCCCCATCCACAATCCCCACTACCCTACCTGTCAACACACACACACACCGGCACAGGCAAGCACCACCACAGACACGAGCAGCACATGGCCACACAAGCCCAAATCCCAACGCACACGCACGCACACTCAGGGGACTGATACCACACACACAGGGGATGGGGCCCAGACACACACACAGGCATCCATGAGCACTCCGCAGTCCTCAGATGCCTCTCCCTCCAAAACCCCTTCCCTTGCCTCACCTGCAACACCCCCTTCCCAGAAGCTCTTCCTTTGTGACCTTGGCCTCTTCCCCACAGATCCATCTGATCCTACTCACAAGGGGAAGAGGATGTCACCACGCACAGAGGGGAGTTCCCCTGCCACACGGACACCCTCCCCCAGGCGCAGTAACACTGATGGCCCCATACGCAAATCCCCCCAGACCAGGAAGAGCAAGACCCCACCAAAATCACACAGTTCCACCACACAGTCTCCATCCTCCAGCCCCCAGGCGACCACTCCACAGGTTCCCCCGCCACACCCTGCCCCAGGTTCCTACACACACCGATACCACATCCCCAAAATGATCAGGCCCTCCCCCCCTGGCACATGCACTTCCACCCCCACCCCACACGCTCAGCCTGTTCCTGCCACTGGTGTGGAGACCATGTCCCCCCCTCTGTCCTGGCCACCTCATCTGCACCCCATTCCACTCCTTCGGAGATTGGCACTGCAGTGGAGTCCACATCCACCCCGTATGACTTGGGCACTGCAGTGGAGAACCCGTCCACTACATCTGACCTGCCCACTGCATTGGTGCCGGCACCCACCACATCTTGCTTGAGACCTGCATTGGTGCCGGCACCCACCACATCTGGCTTGAGCCCTGCAGTGGTGACGGCACCCACTGTATCAGACACCTCCACTGCAGTTGCCAGTGACACTCCTGCACCCACCACCCCTCCCCTGCCTCATTCTGCTATCCCCTGATCTGTCCCTGCAGTGCCTGGCCGGCCCATATGTATGCCCCTCCAAGGGGGGATGTCCCCTGTCGGTAGCAGTGCAGGCAAGCAATGGGTGACATTTGTCACATTTCACCTTGTTTGGACTATGTGAATGGACTGTCCATTGGCCTTTGTTTACTTTGGACTTCACAGTTTAAAAGTTCCAATTGCTGAATAAAGCCTCTATTGGTATCTAGTGGTTTTGCTTTTGATGTACATGATGTTGTTGAGTATTATCATGCATTTGCTGTTGTAATACTGTTGTTGAGATCAGGAAAGTGAAGTGTTGATGTGATGGACTCCATGTGGCCCATAGGATATGTGTCCAATTGTGGTCTGTATCCATGTCATACTTTGCAGCAATCTGAGTGTGTCATGATTACCAAATTTGGCACAGGGATTTTCATCTTTCATTTGCCAGATGACATTTGTGGCTTGCAGTCATGCACATCTGTTGGTCTCAACATTGGTAAATTTGTCCATCTCCCTGAGTGAGGCCCATCTCCACTGGACATGCAGGTTTGCGCATCAATGATGTGGAAGTCTACTGTGTCATCAGTGCAACTTGCTAAACATGTGTATTGAGTATGTGCAGATGACTTGAGGGACACCCCCATACACAGGCTGATGTGACCAGAGCCTTCATTGTGTTGTAAATGTTGGCTCAGTGACCAAGTTTTATGGTGACATGACAGAGCCCTGCATAGACAACGTTTGGCACAGATGACCTTCCACAGGAGTGGAGTCACCTCATGGCAGTGTGTTATTCCGTGACATTGCCTGAGCCCATGCTGTGTGTTCTGTGAGCATGTCTGTGTGTGTTCCCTTCCATTCCTACTACACAGGCTGTATTCCCTACAGATGTTCCAGTTTGTGGTGCTTGCTGAGTTGTCCTGTGTTCATCTCACAGCTTGGGACAGGGTTTTCTTGCCTGTTGGTACATGGCTAACTACTGGTCATTAGGGTGTCATCCCTAGGTGTGTTTGTTGTGAGGTCCTGGGATGTGGGCAAACGCACGTGGGACACAGTCAGGATTCCCCAAGGCCATTTTGTGTTTACGCCATCATGTTGTTAGGTCTATGTGGTATCTTTCAGTGATTGTGACACGAGTATGTGTGTGTGACTGCTCCCACTCCTCAGGTACAGTGGTGCATTGTTGGAAGGTGTCAGCATGTGTTCAATATGGGTCTCCTTGGGTTCTTAATTGGTGTGTGACTGTGGCAGGGATCCCAATGATTCTAGTACATTTCAGCTCATGGCAATGTCCTGCATACTGTGCAGTGTGGCAGACATTCACGAGGGTCGTTGACTGGGCACGTGTGATTAATGATGGGTACCTTAGATCCCCACCCCCACCCCTGGGATTGTCATGGGTGCATGTGCAGTGTCACCAGTCCATGTGGGCTTCACTGATGCACATTGGTGCAGATCCAGGTGTGTGGTGTTTGGAGTGGCCAAATGTGAGTTGTGTTGTAGCTAGGCCCCTACCTCCATTTGGGCCTTGCATTACAGGCCATGCCCTGTGGTTTCTGTTTGTGTGATGGCAGTTTGTTGGTCAGGAATCATGAGCCAGTGTGCACAGGTGACTGTGCTTCACAGTATGTGCAACATCTACATTTGTCATCACAGGGGAATTACTATGCATGCTAGTGTCACCACATTGTGGGGTCCCTGAGGGTAGTGCTGTGGTGGTTGTGTCTCTTGCTGTGTTGGTTGATGTTCCACCCAGCTTGTGTCACATTGATCTTTTGGGATCCCACTCATCTTACAATGTGTGATTGACCACAAAGGTGTGCCAAATCAATGAGTTTCTTTAGTTTGTCTCTGTGTACACATCTGTGTGATTGCAGTTCTGCCTCCCTCATGTGTTGTGTATTACCCTGGGGACACTGACACACACACACACACACACGTTGTGTTTGATATGCAGTGTGAGTCTGGCTGGCTGTGTCTGTGCATATGCAGCACTGCATTGGTATGTGTTTTGTGGGCCATTGGGTGGATGTTGGTTGGAGATTCTTCCCTACTGTCCCTGGGACTCTTGCCTCATCAGTGTGCACATTCATCATGTTTGGTATGTCCCATAGCTGCCATGGTCTGGGACTTTGTGATCTAACAGCTGCAGCATCCACGGAATGCTTAGTTTGTGTATGTGTTTGTTCAGGTATGTATGTTTGCATTATGATGGCCACTTCTGACATTGTCCAATTGGACACTGGAGGCATTTTCAGCCCCAATGGGCGATGCTTGTCTGCACATGCCAGAGGGTGTTTTTGTTGCACAGCAATCTTTGCCTCACCACATCTGTGTCTGTATGGGACACAACCACTACTTTGCCTCACACGTACTTGTGGTTTTGGGACCAGGAATCATACATGCTGTTTGGCAGTTGCAACTTTTTTCATGACAACACTCACCTTTAGCTCACTGTGGTGTGTGTGGGTTTAGACCCCATTACCACAATGTGCAAAATGTGCTGTACTTTTAAACCCCACATTCACATTTTGCTCAGTGTGGTGAGTGGGGGTTTAGACCCCATTTCTACAATGATCATGGACTGGTTTAGTTTTGAACCCCACACTTACATTTTGGTCACTGTACTGATGGGGGGTTTAGAACCCATTACCACAGTGAGCATAGACTGCAGAGGTTTCCCAACCCACACTGGCCTTTTGGTCACTGTGGTGAGTGGGGGTCCAGACCCCATTACCACAGTGATCATGTAATGCTTGAATAGTGAAACACACACTCAGGTTTTGGTCACACATGTGATGGGAGGTACATTGTCTGTTCACTGTCAGATTCACTGTTGTAGGCATTTGACACAGGAAACCCACTATTGCCATGATGGTAGGGGTGGTGTGTTTTGCATACACACTCACCCTATGTGTGTGGATGCTGGTAGTGTTATGCATCCCCCATCCTGTGTGTGGCTACTGCTAGTGCAGGTTGGCATACAGCCCCTATGGGCTGGGAACTGGTGGTAGTGGTAGGCATCCAGCCCCCTATGAGTGGGGATGGTTGTAGTTATAGTCATCCAGCATCCTGGGAGTAGGGGGTACTGGTGGTGGTAGGCATCCAGCCCTTATGGGCTGGGCACAGGTGGTAGTGGTAGGCATCAAGCCCCCTATGAGTGGGGGTACTGGTAGTGATGTGCATCCAGCCCCCTATGAGTGGGGATGGTAGCAGTGATAGTCATCCAGCATCCTGGGAGTAGGGGGTACTGGTAGTGGTCGGCATCCAGCCCCCTATGGGCTGGGCACTGGTGGTAGTGGTAGGCATCCAGCCCCCTATGTGTAGGGGGTACTGGTAGTGGTAGGTATCCAGCCCCCTATGAGTGGGGGTACTGATAGTGCTAGGCATTCAGCCCCTATGGGCTGGGCACTGGTGGTAGTGGTAGGCATCCAGCCCCCTATGAGTGGGGATGGTAGTAGTGATAGTCATCCAGCATCTTGGGAGTAGGGGGTACGGGTGGTGCTAGGCATCCAACCCCCTAGGAGTGGGGGTACTGGTTGTGATGTGCATCCAGCCCCCTTTGAGTGGGGATGGTAGCAGTGATAGTCATCCAGCATCCTGGGAGTAAGGGGTACTGGTAGTGGTAGGCATCCAGCCCCCTATGGGCTGGGCACTGGTGGTAGTGGTAGGCATCCAGCCCCTTATGTGTAGGGGGTACTGGTAGTGGTAGGCATCCAGCCCCCTATGAGTGGGGGTACTGGTAGTGATGTGCATCCAGCCCCCTATGAGTGGGGATGGTAGCAGTGATAGTCATCCAGCATCCTGGGAGTAGGGGGTACTGGTATTGGTAGGCATCCAGACCCCTTGTTGTATTCCGCTTTAGGTATCCGTATATAGGTTTTCCTAAATCATGTCCTTATATAGGCACAATTCGCCATGCCCTTATATAGGCATAAAAATCCCTGTCCTTATTTAGGCATTAACCGTGCACTCCAAATACAGGCATGGTCACCGACATCCGTCCACCCTAACGTCACAACGAGTTCTTAGAAACCAGACCCTTAAGCCTTGGGAGTTTCTCCTAGCACAGGACTATTGATTTCTCCAAGAACTCATCTATTATGTATGAACCGTTATACCTTAAGGGTTCATTCCTGATGTCTTCCCCTGTCCGACCTAACGTCAATGCTAACATTCCTCGACACCTATCAGGTATAAATATACCTTCCCTTGCCAAAGCAAGTTAGAGGAGGCCTCGACTTCAGAGGAGCCCGTATCCCGGCCTGACGCACTGAGAAGACGCTGTGATCCCTGCACGCAGAGAATCCAGCTATCCAGCTTCCAGTGTTCTGATTCCCCTTGTGGGGTGTTAGAGTTCCAAGATCATGCAGGAGATTCCCACCTCTCTCATTCTCAAGGTATGGAGCTGACTAGAACCTAGAGGGACTCTTGGCATACTAGACTTAACATACTCTTAGTCTGCCATACTAGAGAATACTCCACCTACTTCTACTCTTCCCTACACCTAGACTAGGTTAGGTACACTGGGGTAGAACTAGCATAGAGACGCATCGTACGAGTACTCGCATTGTTAGCTCATGTTATTTATGTACGTGAATATATGCTAAAAGATAATGCTAGCGCAGTATTATTATTTCTACTGCTTACGCTGTACATTATTTATCTTGCATACTGTCTTGTGATCGTAACAGCACATATCTCTTACACGAGAAACAAGACTGTTCAATAAAACCCTTTTATTGAAACGCCCGTCTTTCCTTTCTGTGTAACTCTGTAGAAACTAAGCTTGCACGATTGAATGAGTGAAACTGTTATCTATTGTTTCCATGATTCTGAGACATGTTCTGCTTCTAAAGGGACACAAAGTTGTCATGTTTTTCGGTTGCCAGAAACTACTCCCTTCTTGTTCTCAAGGAGTTTCTAGTGGCCTCTGAGCTAGCTGGCACAGGTAATTAAGTTTAATATAATCGATAGGGACATACCGACCTTAGTCCTATGTCAAACCTATAGGTTATATTATTCCAATGCGCAGAGCCTATTAGGGAAATAGGAACTACACTACATAGCGCCCAATGGTTTGGTAAGGCAGTAATTTAACGCTAGATACTGAGTAACTCATTCGTGCTTTTCTCAGAGACCCCTACGCACATACTCCTTAAGACGTCTGGAGTGTGGGTAGGGTTAAATATCCGCCATAACTAAATAGGGAAGCACCCTATATATTAGTTGTTTGGTTTGGTCAACGTTGAAGGATACAGTGTTCCAAAATATTGTGCACCTTATCTTTTGTTTCCTTGAAACTTGTTCTACATTTAAAAAAAAAAAAAAAAATGTCCATAAATGGGGACGATGCCACCGGAAACGGTGGAGCTGCGGCTAACCCAGCCATACCAGTTTTTAACTTTACAGGTTTAAATGAACCTGAGGAGGGTGTCATAGACATCAATCCAAACTTAAGAAGAGCCTTCACTCTAAAACTTATAAAACATGGCCTACCACCGAGAGGCGGTAGAGCAATTTTCGTGATAGAGGCACACGAATCCTTTCAGACAGAGGTATTCTATTCATGGGTCATATTTCCTGAATCAAATTCAGTAACAAGACTGTTTCACTTCTACAAAGAAGATGAACCACCAGAGGAATGTATTCCTTTCGAGGATATTGAAATTCCACTAACATACCAGGAGCATCAGCTCTGGTTTAAAGGCGCCCTAAAACATCACAAAAACATTACCAGGCTCGGTCCACTAGGTAGACCAGGAGCAACATGGCCGATTCTAGCCGGCTACACTCCTCATCCTGACCTCGATATAATGTCAGATGAGGAACTACTAAAGGGGATGATGGACGGAACGTTTGAGCCAATCAAACACTCACCCCCAGTCAACTGATCTGGGTTTAATCCATCATCATTCTTTAGCTCACTCCACCACCCCAGTTCAGACATGGCCATATGCAAATCAGTCTGACCCTGTGCCTCATGGGAACAGTACAGCCCGAACTGCCAAGCCATGTCTTCCCTGGACCGGAAACAAGCATCCTAGGACCGGTTTCTGGCATTCCTGCCGTCATCAGCCAGGCTTGCTTGAATCCAGTGGCAAAGTGAGCAAGGGACCCACGTCTGGGCATACCCCGCCAACTTAGGGCGAACAAAGCGATACAAAAGGGGATGATGGACGGAACGTTTGAGCCAATCAAACACTCACCCCCAGTCAACTGATCTGGGTTTAATCCATCATCATTCTTTAGCTCACTCCACCACCCCAGTTCAGACATGGCCATATGCAAATCAGTCTGACCCTGTGCCTCATGGGAACAGTACAGCCCGAACTGCCAAGCCATGTCTTCCCTGGACCGGAAACAAGCATCCTAGGACCGGTTTCTGGCATTCCAGCCGTCATCAGCCAGGCTTGCTTGAATCCAGTGGCAAAGTGAGCAAGGGACCCACGTCTGGGCATACCCCGCCAACTTAGGGCGAACAAAGCGATACAAAAGGGGATGATGGATGGAACGTTTGAGCCAATCAAACACTCACCCCCAGTCAACTGATCTGGGTTTAATCCATCATCATTCTTTAGCTCACTCCACCACCCCAGTTCAGACATGGCCATATGCAAATCAGTCTGACCCTGTGCCTCATGGGAACAGTACAGCCCGAACTGCCAAGCCATGTCTTCCCTGGACCGGAAACAAGCATCCTAGGACCGGTTTCTGGCATTCCAGCCGTCATCAGCCAGGCTTGCTTGAATCCAGTGGCAAAGTGAGCAAGGGACCCACGTCTGGGCATACCCCCGCCAACTTAGGGCGAACAAAGCGATACAAAGGGGATGATGGACGGAGCGTTTGAGCCAATCAAACACTCACCCCCAGTCAACTGATCTGGGTTTAATCCATCATCATTCTTTAGCTCACTCCACCACCCCAGTTCAGACATGGCCATATGCAAATCAGTCTGACCCTGTGCCTCATGGGAACAGTACAGCCCGAACTGCCAAGCCATGTCTTCCCTGGACCGGAAAAAAGCATCCTAGGACCGGTTTCTGGCATTCCAGCCGTCATCAGCCAGGCTTGCTTGAATCCAGTGGCAAAGTGAGAAGGGACCCACGTCTGGGCATACCCCCGCCAACTTAGGGCGAACAAAGCGATACAAAAGGGGATGATGGACGGAACGTTTGAGCCAATCAAACACTCACCCCCAGTCAACTGATCTGGGTTTAATCCATCATCATTCTTTAGCTCACTCCACCACCCCAGTTCAGACATGGCCATATGCAAATCAGTCTGACCCTGTGCCTCATGGGAACAGTACAGCCCGAACTGCCAAGCCATGTCTTCCCTGGACCGGAAACAAGCATCCTAGGACCGGTTTCTGGCATTCCAGCCGTCATCAGCCAGGCTTGCTTGAATCCAGTGGCAAAGTGAGCAAGGGACCCACGTCTGGGCATACCCCCGCCAACTTAGGGCGAACAAAGCGATACAAAAGGGGATGATGGACGGAACGTTTGAGCCAATCAAACACTCACCCCCAGTCAACTGATCTGGGTTTAATCCATCATCATTCTTTAGCTCACTCCACCACCCCAGTTCAGACATGGCCATATGCAAATCAGTCTGACCCTGTGCCTCATGGGAACAGTACAGCCCGAACTGCCAAGCCATGTCTTCCCTGGACCGGAAACAAGCATCCTAGGACCGGTTTCTGGCATTCCAGCCGTCATCAGCCAGGCTTGCTTGAATCCAGTGGCAAAGTGAGCAAGGGACCCACGTCTGGGCATACCCCCGCCAACTTAGGGCGAACAAAGCGATACAAAGGGGATGATGGACGGAACGTTTGAGCCAATCAAACACTCACCCCCAGTCAACTGATCTGGGTTTAATCCATCTTCATTCTTTAGCTCACTCCACCACCCCAGTTCAGACATGGTCATATGCAAATCAGTCTGACCCTGTGCCTCATGGGAACAGTACAGCCCGAACTGCCAAGCCATGTCTTCCCTGGACCGGAAACAAGCATCCTAGGACCGGTTTCTGGCATTCCAGCCGTCATCAGCCAGGCTTGCTTGAATCCAGTGGCAAAGTGAGCAAGGGACCCACGTCTGGGCATACCCCCGCCAACTTAGGGCGAACAAAGCGATACAAAAGGGGATGATGGACGGAACGTTTGAGCCAATCAAACACTCACCCCCAGTCAACTGATCTGGGTTTAATCCATCATCATTCTTTAGCTCACTCCACCACCCCAGTTCAGACATGGCCATATGCAAATCAGTCTGACCCTGTGCCTCATGGGAACAGTACAGCCCGAACTGCCAAGCCATGTCTTCCCTGGACCGGAAACAAGCATCCTAGGACCGGTTTCTGGCATTCCAGCCGTCATCAGCCAGGCTTGCTTGAATCCAGTGGCAAAGTGAGCAAGGGACCCACGTCTGGGCATACCCCCGCCAACTTAGGTCTGAACTGGGGTGGTGGAGTGAGCTAAAGAATGATGATGGATTAAACCCAGATCAGTTGACTGGGGGTGAGTGTTTGATTGGCTCAAACGTTCCGTCCATCATCCCCTTTGTATCGCTTTGGTCAGCCCTAAGTTGGCGGGGTATGCCCAGACGTGGGTCCCTTGCTCACTTTGCCACTGGATTCAAGCAAGCCTGGCTGATGACGGCTGGAATGCCAGAAACCGGTCCTAGGATGCTTGTTTCCGGTCCAGGAAGACATGGCTTGGCAGTTCGAGCTGGACTGTTCCCATGAGGCACAGGGTCAGACTGATTTGCATATGGCCATGTCTGAACTGGGGTGGTGGAGTGAGCTAAAGAATGATGATGGATTAAACCCAGATCAGTTGACTGGGAGTGAGTGTTTGATTGGCTCAAGCGTTCGTCCATCATCCCCTTTGTATCAGCTGTTCGCCCTAAGTTGGCGGGTATGCCCAGACGTGGGTCCCTTGCTCACTTTGCCACTGGATTCAAGCAAGCCTGGCTGATGACGGCTGGAATGCCAGAAACCGGTCCTAGGATGCTTGTTTCCGGTCAGGAAGACATGGCTTGGCAGTTCGGGCTGGACTGTTCCCATGAGGCACAGGTCAGACTGATTTGCATATGGCCATGTCTGAACTGGGGTGGTGGAGTGAGCTAAAGAATGATGATGGATTAAACCCAGATCAGTTGACTGGGGTGAGTGTTTGATTGGCTCAAACGTTCCGTCCATCATCCCCTTTGTATCAGCTTTGTACGCCCTAAGTTGGCGAGGTATGCCCAGACGTGGGTCCCTTGCTCACTTTGCCACTGGATTCAAGCAAGCCTGGCTGATGACGGCTGGAATGCCAGAAACCGGTCCTAGGATGCTTGTTTCCGGTCCAGGGAAGACATGGCTTGGCAGTTCGGGCTGGACTGTTCCCATGAGGCACAGGGTCAGACTGATTTGCATATGGCCATGTCTGAACTGGGGTGGTGGAGTGAGCTAAAGAATGATGATGGATTAAACCCAGATCAGTTGACTGAGGGTGAGTGTTTGATTGGCTCAAACGTTCCGTCCATCATCCCCTTTGTATCGCTTTGTTCGCCCTAAGTTGGCGGGTATGCCCAGACGTGGGTCCCTTGCTCACTTTGCCACTGGATTCAAGCAAGCCTGGCTGATGACGGCTGGAATGCCAGAAACCGGTCCTAGGATGCTTGTTTCCGGTCCAGGAAGACATGGCTTGGCAGTTCGGGCTGGACTGTTCCCATGAGGCACAGGGTCAGACTGATTTGCATATGGCCATGTCTGAACTGGGGTGGTGGAGTGAGCTAAAGAATGATGATGGATTAAACCCAGATCAGTTGACTGGGGGTGAGTGTTTGATTGGCTCAAGCGTTCCGTCCATCATCCCCTTTTGTATCGCTTGTTCGCCCTAAGTTGGCGGGGTATGCCCAGACGTGGGTCCCTTGCTCACTTTGCCACTGGATTCAAGCAAGCCTGGCTGATGACGGCTGGAATGCCAGAAACCGGTCCTAGGATGCTTGTTTCCGGTCCAGGAAGACATGGCTTGGCAGTTCGGGCTGGACTGTTCCCATGAGGCACAGGGTCAGACTGATTTGCATATGGCCATGTCTGAACTGGGGTGGTGGAGTGAGCTAAAGAATGATGATGGATTAAACCCAGATCAGTTGACTGGGGGTGAGTGTTTGATTGGCTCAAACGTTCCGTCCATCATCCCTTTTGTATCGCTTGTTCGCCCTAAGTTGGCGGGGTATGCCCAGACGTGGGTCCCTTGCTCACTTTGCCACTGGATTCAAGCAAGCCTGGCTGATGACGGCTGGAATGCCAGAAACCGGTCCTAGGATGCTTGTTTCCGGTCCAGGGAAGACATGGCTTGGCAGTTCGGGCTGGACTGTTCCCATGAGGCACAGGGTCAGACTGATTTGCATATGGCCATGTCTGAACTGGAGTGGTGGAGTGAGCTAAAGAATGATGATGGATTAAACCCAGATCAGTTGACTGGGGGTGAGTGTTTGATTGGCTCAAGCGTTCCGTCCATCATCCCCTTTGTATCAGCTTGGTCGCCCTAAGTTGGCGGGGTATGCCCAGACGTGGGTCCCTTGCTCACTTTGCCACTGGATTCAAGCAAGCCTGGCTGATGACGGCTGGAATGCCAGAAACCGGTCCTAGGATGCTTGTTTCCGGTCCAGGGAAGACATGGCTTGGCAGTTCGGGCTGGACTGTTCCCATGAGGCACAGGGTCAGACTGATTTGCATATGGCCATGTCTGAACTGGGGTGGTGGAGTGAGCTAAAGAATGATGATGGATTAAACCCAGATCAGTTGACTGGGGGTGAGTGTTTGATTGGCTCAAGCGTTCCGTCCATCATCCCCTTTTGTATCGCTTTGGTCGCCCTAAGTTGGCGGGGGTATGCCCAGACGTGGGTCCCTTGCTCACTTTGCCACTGGATTCAAGCAAGCCTGGCTGATGACGGCTGGAATGCCAGAAACCGGTCCTAGGATGCTTGTTTCCGGTCCAGGGAAGACATGGCTTGGCAGTTCGGGCTGGACTGTTCCCATGAGGCACAGGGTCAGACTGATTTGCATATGGCCATGTCTGAACTGGGGTGGTGGAGTGAGCTAAAGAATGATGATGGATTAAACCCAGATCAGTTGACTGGGGGTGAGTGTTTGATTGGCTCAAACGTTCCGTCCATCATCCCCTTTTGTATCGCTTTGTTCGCCCTAAGTTGGCGGGGGTATGCCCAGACGTGGGTCCCTTGCTCACTTTGCCACTGGATTCAAGCAAGCCTGGCTGATGACGGCTGGAATGCCAGAAACCGGTCCTAGGATGCTTGTTTCCGGTCCAGGGAAGACATGGCTTGGCAGTTCGGGCTGGACTGTTCCCATGAGGCACAGGGTCAGACTGATTTGCATATGGCCATGTCTGAACTGGGGTGGTGGAGTGAGCTAAAGAATGATGATGGATTAAACCCAGATCAGTTGACTGGGGGTGAGTGTTTGATTGGCTCAAACGTTCCGTCCATCATCCCCTTTTGTATCGCTTTGTTCGCCCTAAGTTGGCGGGGGTATGCCCAGACGTGGGTCCCTTGCTCACTTTGCCACTGGATTCAAGCAAGCCTGGCTGATGACGGCTGGAATGCCAGAAACCGGTCCTAGGATGCTTGTTTCCGGTCCAGGGAAGACATGGCTTGGCAGTTCGGGCTGGACTGTTCCCATGAGGCACAGGGTCAGACTGATTTCCATATGGCCATGTCTGAACTGGGGTGGTGGAGTGAGCTAAAGAATGATGATGGATTAAACCCAGATCAGTCGACTGGGGGTGAGTGTTTGATTGGCTCAAACGTTCCGTCCATCATCCCCTTTGTATCGCTTTGTTCGCCCTAAGTTGGCGGGGGTATGCCCAGACGTGGGTCCCTTGCTCACTTTGCCACTGGATTCAAGTAAGCCTGGCTGATGACGGCTGGAATGCCAGAAACCGGTCCTAGGATGCTTGTTTCCGGTCCAGGGAAGACATGGCTTGGCAGTTCGGGCTGGACTGTTCCCATGAGGCACAGGGTCAGACTGATTTGCATATGGCCATGTCTGAACTGGGGTGGTGAGTGAGCTAAAGAATGATGATGGATTAAACCCAGATCAGTCGACTGGGGGTGAGTGTTTGATTGGCTCAAACGTTCCGTCCATCATCCCCTTTTGTATCGCTTTGTTCGCCCTAAGTTGGCGGGGGTATGCCCAGACGTGGGTCCCTTGCTCACTTTGCCACTGGATTCAAGCAAGCCTGGCTGATGACGGCTGGAATGCCAGAAACCGGTCCTAGGATGCTTGTTTCCGGTCCAGGGAAGACATGGCTTGGCAGTTCGGGCTGGACTGTTCCCATGAGGCACAGGGTCAGACTGATTTGCATATGGCCATGTCTGAACTGGGGTGGTGGAGTGAGCTAAAGAATGATGATGGATTAAACCCAGATCAGTTCGACTGGGGGTGAGTGTTTGATTGGCTCAAACGTTCCGGTCCATCATCCCCTTTTGTATCGCTTTGTTCGCCTCTAAGTTGGCGGGGGTATGCCCAGACGTGGGTCCCTTGCTCACTTTGCCACTGGATTCAAGTAAGCCTGGCTGATGACGGCTGGAATGCCAGAAACCGGTCCTAGGATGCTTGTTTCCGGTCCAGGGAAGACATGGCTTGGCAGTTCGGGCTGGACTGTTCCCATGAGGCACAGGGTCAGACTGATTTGCATATGGCCATGTCTGAACTGGGGTGGTGGAGTGAGCTAAAGAATGATGATGGATTAAACCCAGATCAGTCGACTGGGGGTGAGTGTTTGATTGGCTCAAACGTTCCGTCCATCATCCCCTTTTGTATCGCTTTGTTCGCCTCTAAGTTGGCGGGGTATGCCCAGACGTGGGTCCCTTGCTCACTTTGCCACTGGATTCAAGTAAGCCTGGCTGATGACGGCTGGAATGCCAGAAACCGGTCCTAGGATGCTTGTTTCCGGTCCAGGGAAGACATGGCTTGGCAGTTCGGGCTGGACTGTTCCCATAAGGCACAGGGTCAGACTGATTTGCATATGGCCATGTCTGAACTGGGGTGGTGGAGTGAGCTAAAGAATGATGATGGATTAAACCCAGATCAGTCGACTGGGGGTGAGTGTTTGATTGGCTCAAACGTTCGGTCCATCATCCCCTTTGTATCGCTTTGTTCGCCCTAAGTTGGCGGGGTATGCCCAGACGGGGTCCCTTGCTCACTTTGCCACTGGATTCAAGTAAGCCTGGCTGATGACGGCTGGAATGCCAGAAACCGGTCCTAGGATGCTTGTTTCCGGTCCAGGGAAGACATGGCTTGGCAGTTCGGGCTGGACTGTTCCCATGAGGCACAGGGTCAGACTGATTTGCATATGGCCATGTCTGAACTGGGGTGGTGGAGTGAGCTAAAGAATGATGATGGATTAAACCCAGATCAGTCGACTGGGGGTGAGTGTTTGATTGGCTCAAACGCTCCGTCCATCATCCCCTTTTGTATCGCTTTGTTCGCCCTAAGTTGGCGGGGTATGCCCAGACGTGGGTCCCTTGCTCACTTTGCCACTGGATTCAAGTAAGCCTGGCTGATGACGGCTGGGAATGCCAGAAACCGGTCCTAGGATGCTTGTTTCCGGTCCAGGGAAGACATGGCTTAGCAGTTCGGGCTGGACTGTTCCCATAAGGCACAGGGTCAGACTGATTTGCATATGGCCATGTCTGAACTGGGGTGGTAGAGTGAGCTAAAGAATGATGATGGATTAAACCCAGATCAGTCGACTGGGGTGAGTGTTTGATTGGCTCAAACGTTCCGTCCATCATCCCTTTGTATCGCTTTGTTCGCCCTAAGTTGGCGGGGTATGCCCAGACGTGGGTCCCTTGCTCACTTTGCCACTGGATTCAAGTAAGCCTGGCTGATGACGGCTGGAATGCCAGAAACCGGTCCTAGGATGCTTGTTTCCGGTCCAGGGAAGACATGGCTTGGCAGTTCGGGCTGGACTGTTCCCATGAGGCACAGGGTCAGACTGATTTGCATATGGCCATGTCTGAACTGGGGTGGTGGAGTGAGCTAAAGAATGATGGATTAAACCCAGATCAGTCGACTGGGGGTGAGTGTTTGATTGGCTCAAACGTTCCAGTCCATCATCCCCTTTTGTATCGCTTCTTTCCTCAAGCAGCATTTTTCATTTATAGTGGCATATTGTGAAATTAATATATTATTAAGTTGCATATTTCAGTTGATGTATGGTGTGCATGCTTTAATAATGAATAAAACCTTTTGATCAATAAATCATATCTGAAGACAAACTGGTGTTTTCACTTTTACAATGTGACACCAAAAATCGTAAAAAGACAAATTACAGGAAAGGGCCGTGGCCGAACGTAAAATGATGGAGCCCACTAGCAGAATTTGAAGAGGGGCCCCTGAGCTTCCCATATTTGAAAGATATTCATCAGCCATGAGTTCAATGAGGGCCCCATGAAGAGTTGAGGGGCCTGTGTTAGTGCCCCTGGCAACGAGGACAAGAGGGTGGCAGGGCAGCAACGGGAGTGTGAGGAAGTGAAGCAGGCTGGTGGGAGGGGGAGCACCACTCGAGGGAGAAGCGCGTGAGCTAGAAAGAAACAGTGGGTACAGGGGAGCAGCATACAGGTGCGAGAGAGCAACACGGACAGCAACAGAGAGGGGGAAGATCAGTACATGCAGCAGAAAGCTGGAAAACACATGCACTGATACGGAGTGCTTAGCCAAAAAGAAACAAGTAATGTCCAAAAGTACTTGAAGCGGAAGGACTTAGAAGTTTATGCTCTAGGGAGGGACAATAAAAGAAGAGGAAAGAAAGCCAATGCAAGCTAAGCAAAAAAGCATGCACATTATAATGACAATAAAGCCAGTCAATGGTGAGCCAAGGGACGGTATTGAAGCCTACAGTAAACTGACAATAGGTGTTTTTTTTTGCAATCAGACAGACTCTAAAAATGATTCACAAGGAGTGAAAGGGTGAGGAGGTGTGGAAGATGAGTACTGGCACTCAGCGCCAGCGCTGCTAGCGGAAAGTGATCGCACTATCAGAAGGGTGGGCTTAGAGACCATGGGAGATTTCCAAGACTATCAACAAACACCACTGGATCCTATTGAAGGAGAGAATACATTAAAGAAAATAAAATATTACCGAATATTCCCATGTTTTCAAATGATTCTCTCTATCCGACATAGGAGATCGACTTGTCGGCTTTACAATGTGAAGGACGTTGTTGTTTCCAATCTGAATTCCAGTCGCGTGCGATAAGGAAATGGACTTTGGAGGCTCATCTGCGGAAAAATAATTGGAGGAATCGAAAGGAGCATGAGATTTCGGCACAAGCTTTTTTAAAAATATGTATTTTTTGTACTTGAAGGTATTTTGTTGAATGTGTACGTTAGTGCCTTATTTACACCTGGGTGGAAATGGAAAGAACTATTATATCTGGGGGACGTGCTAGCACAGAGGATAATCCTCTGGTAGCATATTCTCCACTGAATATCAGACCTGCAGGCTTGTTTTTAAACCAATTTGATCATACAATAAACTGCTCCACAGATTCAACATCGTTAGAATGTCAGTACCCTGTGCGTTTGGGCTATTCATCAAAGAACCACAGAATAAGTAAGAGGCATAGGTGTGTGTGAGTCAGGACTAAGATATGTAAAGCTTTTTTGTGAATCAAGTTTAACAAAGTTCCTGCAACCTGAGGTTTTTTGAATTGCGAGATAATTTTCAAATCATAGCAAACTAACTCTGCAAAGGTAAGAAAAAATCAGAACTCTGCACACCCCTACACAGGACCCCTAGGAGAAACTCATATTTGGCAATTTACGTCTGAGACTCGCTCCCTATAGGCAGCTAGTATTTTACTTTTCATAGATAATTATAATGACGTTCAGAAAGCACGCTACAATTTCTGGACTCAAACCATCTTGTTGCCTTTTGCTGTTCTGGTTTTGAGCCAAAATATAGCTAACAGTCAGTGTTGCTGGCTCATACATGACAAACATTGGCAAAGCCAATAGGTATGGCATTGACTGACTGACGACCTTTTGTCTTTATCAATGCTTGTTTTGTTTATGGCCTTTGTATGAAAACACTCAAGTAGTCCGTTAGCAGTGTTGAGGGAGGTGCCTGCCCCTGATTTAGGTAAAACAAGCATTGTCCAAAAGCCAAACTATATATATATTTGAATGTAAAAGCACACAATGCACCAGTGGAT
This sequence comes from Calotriton arnoldi, assembly GCA_963921515.1. Lineage (NCBI taxonomy): Eukaryota > Metazoa > Chordata > Amphibia > Caudata > Salamandridae > Calotriton > Calotriton arnoldi. The sequence continues at coordinate 305,621 of CAWUFW010016069.1, forward strand.
TTTAGCACTGTAGGGGACTGCTTGTGCGGATGTGCACATTGTGCAAGAGCGGTGCGCTGTCACTGAGAGTCAGGTCAGCCAGTGGCTGAAATGGGCTGGCACTGTGCCCCATGCTCTATCCTGCGGTAGGTGGAAGCATTAAGGGGTAACAGCAACAAAGCTATGCCACCAGCTTCCAAAATTGACATCATATAAAATGGCCAAAAGATTGCATCAGAATTACTCCAACCATCATAAGATTACATTGCCAAAAAGAATCATAAATATAAACATATTGACAAATAACCAACAAGCATAAAGTCTTACTTTTTCAAAACCATGCGAGTGGTCAGCAGATCGAACTTTCTTTTAACAAATACAAACACACGCAATAACCAAGAATAAATGCATCAAATGATCCCTCCCACAATAAGGTGAAGCAGAGGTCATATATTCATCAGACGTGTCATTACAGCACCAAATATTAATAGGCTAATTATTGCCACTGTAGCAGTGAGAACCATATAAGTAGTATACATCAGCAATGGCAAGAGGTATTATGGAAGTAATCAACACATGCCATTATTAATTCAGTCTATAAAAACCACTCTGCACACCACATACGTCATCGAACTCCAGAGGACAATCCCTGCTGGTATACACAGTTTTTTCAGTCCATATTTGAGCAGCAAACCACATATGAGGCGGAACCAAGTTTGAGACCAGCACTTCTTTAAGGTTGCTGCATTTTGGTAGGCTTAATCGCCCAGACATTCACCAACAAATTCTTAAGTGTATCCCCTGGATTGTGTTAGCCTGCTTCCCACCCCCTTAATTCTAAACCCCTGAACTCTGGGGCACTGTCTCAACGTATGAATAAGTGGCAACCATTTCATACTCCTGAAAGAAACCATCAGTCACTTTAAAAAAAAAAAACACAGATGAATGCATCCTATATAGGGCGCCCACTCCATAAGAGACCAGAAACAAAAAGGGAGGGTTGCCCTCTCACCCTCACAGCTCTTGGGCTATAATCATGTCATATAGAAAACGAGGAGTGTGAGGATAAATCGTTTGGGTCGACAATTTTGCAAAACACAACTAATTTGTTTGCATGACATCCAATGTCGACAGCATAGCTGTAATAGAATATTCACCCCGCATCTAAGTTTTACAAGTTGTATATAATTACCAAATATTATATCTTATTACAAAAGAACAGATATTATATTTTTGTGCATTAAACCATTATTCATCAAAACACAAGACAAAAATGAAACGATCTTTCATACATACATTCCAAGAAACAAAAATAAAATCGCATTGCCTCAAAAGAATTAAATGGGTCATTTCTTGCCAATCCCGCCATTCCATAAACAGGTGGTGTCTCTAACTACTTAAAGTCCGTCATACACCTTCAGGTAGCCTGAGTAGAGACAGGTTTGAGACCAAGTTTGCGTTCCTTCGAGCCTCCTACTCAAATGTTATAAACGAAGTCCATCTTGTGTTGGCTCCTCCAGAGAAAATAAAGGTAGACGCATTTCAGCGTATTCCCTTTCTCCAGGCTCTTTGGGACCAACTGGAGACAGGCGACCGTATTTCTTAATGCCCAAAAGGAAACCCAAGGATCAACACCAAGCGTAAGCCACAGGTGTAAATCAGAGTGCATAAAGACGAAACCCCCTCTTTCCCTTGCTCAAGACAAGCTGGCCTCTTACTTGAAAGATTGGTTATCGCGCTCAATACACTCAGGATCTCGGTCGTTCATCCTTGACGGAGGCAGGATCAATAGAACAGCTCACCCGCCATCCGTCGAATAATGGAATAATGCACAAAAAAATAATATATGTTCTTTGTAATAAGATATATTTGGTAAACATACAAATGGTTAACCTTAGATGTGTGTGGAATATTCTATTAGAGCTATTCTGACGACACTGGATGTCATGCAAACAAAGTTGTTGTGTTTTGCAAGATTGTCGACCCAAAGGCGTTATCCTCACGCTCCTTGTTTTCTATATGACACAACTCCAGAAGAGACAACACAAGTTTCCTTCACTGGGTAATTCCTGAATGGCACCAATGCATTCCCCAAATAGTTCTCAAACAATTTCTGTATCTTGCAATATTCAAATCCCCGAATTCGTTTTTAGCTAACTTGAAGGGGCAGTAAAAATGCTTCTGAGGAGACTAGCCCATAAAAGGAAAAAGACATCCTTTGACACTTCAAATTTAAAACATGAGTATGGCTCCGTGACGTATATCCTATAGTCCTATCCCTGGCTGACAGGGAAGAATGACCAGGGTGACCTTTGAAGAATTGTACCCCCTACACAACAGGAAAGGGTAACTAATTTCTCACATGTTCCTGACAGCCAAACACTATCTTGCACCACTAGGAACCCCTTCCATACCCTCTAACAGCATGTGGATGGGGAGGTTATGGTGCATCTTGGGTATCTAAAACTGCTCAAGGCAAATAAAGAGAGATTCAGAAACAACGAGGCCAGCTTATAAATTACCGAAGCACCGATTTAGGAGAACTGCAGTGCTGCAAGAGGTTGAGAGTTCTACATATATTACAAAAATCAGATTTAGCCTAATGTTATAGTCACAGGCTGGGACTGCAGACTTCACTGACCCCCAGTCTCCTGAAAGAATAGGTATAACTGGCTGAAGTAACTGGGGTTGTGTATTGTACGCTTAGGTATTTATGTTTGAGTGGCAAAAGAGTTGGAGGGTGAGGGGGGGGGGGGCAGAGTCCTGCAGTTCTATTAACACTGTTGAGTGCATTGCGATTACCTGCAAAATACAACAAGCATGTTTTGAAACCTAAAACAGTTTTTTTCCATATGCTTTAAAAATGGAAAGAGGCCTACATTTTGACTGGAGAGGTCAAAATTAGGAAATGAATTTAGAGTATGAGAAGAATCCCCTAAGATAGATATCAATTCCTGCAGTCCGTAAAAGTGGGTTAGTTTAGATGTATAGGCACAAATATTGTCACTTTTTGTATAACTGACGCTTGGCATTTGGTCCCACCTTTCTTTGGTAAGTTGTACACTTAGTGGATAAACATCACTGAACCATCAGAGGTCTTAGTGGTGGCCATCAAGTCCTGACTGACCCTTCAAGGCCAAAGCCTATAAAAAGAGAGGCTTGAATTTGTTCTCTAAAGTCAACGCTGGAAGAGCTCCCCACCTCCCATATTACCACAAAGAATCGCAAAGGGAAATGTGAAATAACGCAAAGACCACTTAGGAGATTCACCATTAACAAATCTGCAACTCTCCAACCACTAATAGATTTAAAAAATTATAGAAACAGCACCATTGTTGTATCCTAACCACAAAATGACCTCTGTATTTATACAATAGACAGCAACAATAAAGGCAGAAAGAAAACAAAGGCAGAGGTTACAGAGAAGTGAACCGCTACCTTGTGAGGAATTTTTAGAATAACTTCCCAAACAGTGATTTGGACTTATCAATCAGGTGCCACACAAAAATGATAGCAGAACATGGGGCCCGATTTCAAGGAAGCTGCCTTACACATTTCTGCCCCTGGTTGAGTGGAGCTCTGGGCAGACCTAGAGGAGATTGGATGGACTTTGAACACGTTTTGAAAGAGAGCTCATCTGGTGACAAACAGCTTGAATGGCATTCTACCTTAAGCCGCAGAACCACACTCCCACACACTGTCTTGCTCATCTGATTTCCTTAGTTCCATCAACATAGTACCGAAAGCATTTCCGGAATCAATGAAACATCAATATGTTTCAGCTAGGTTTGAAGGATTTATAAACAATTCAGGAGGACGAAAGAAAAGACAGAAATTGAATTTCTATCCTATTACTTTTAATTAACCTAAGGTAAAATGCCGGATTTGTAGAAAAATATGGGATATCCCCATAGCGAAGTGAAAAATGCTCATCATTGGACATGTACATCAGTCACTAACTCCTCTAGCAGAGAAATGGTTACTAAAAGCATAACTTTCCAAGAAAGCAACTTCAAAAACACTTGTGATTAGGAAATTATGGGTTTTGCAAGAATTGCACAAACACAAAATGCTTTATTAACAACTTTCTGATACAACTTTCACGTGGGAGCAATTTGAGTTTCATTACAGAAAGCATCCATCCAGCTGGTAAATAATTCTGGCACTGGTTGTAAACGTATCTGTTTCAAGAAAGCACTAACAATGCACTTACATTCCATTCGAAGCTTAAAATATTAATGTCTAAGACCAGATATCAAAATCTCCCAAAGAATAAGTGGCATTAATTGTGATAGAAGACCATAATATTTCTACAAAATCAATGATCCAGGTATATTTTAGGTGGTATGTTGACCACTAGTAGTAATAGTTAACTGCATATTAAACAAATAACACGATGCATACATAATATAATAGTTAAACAAAAAACACATGGTAAAATAGAGAGAATAAAACCAGATAGTGAATAACCAAAATCATATACATTTGTAAAAGCAAATCTTTACAGGTAAATCACTATGTCATGAGCGCTCAATTGTCCGATCAAACGCATAGACGCTATGCAGGAATCTATTTTATTTCACAGACAAAACTACGTAGATGTATGGAGACAAGGCAGCAACTACTGAGGCTGTTATAAAGATCTGCACTCCAAAGTCAGAGGGCGGCACAAAGTCACAATACAAATAATTATACCCCCTAGTAACATTTTTCAATTTTAATCCTATCGCCTTCCTTTACGTTTAGCATAAAACAGGGCTGAACAAAAATTCCTTGTTGTCAAACTGTCATGCTTTATAGAGGATATTGATCGGCTTAACCAAACATTGGCTTATTGGAAAATTATGACAAGTTCGTCTTTTTGACATAAAGCTTTTGTTTTCCAGGATGATGCACTGAACTTAGTGAATCGCATGGGACCAAATATCCGCCATACTGTACCAGCTTGGGATGATACTCTAACTACATTCTAAAGGGTCCATTCTACTGCTCAAAAATGGCAGTCAGAGGTAGGGGATTGAAATGTTTTCTTCTTTTTTGCAAGGGAAAACCTTGCACCTGAAACAATGTCTGTTCTTGCAGAGCTCGCCGTGGGTCATTTACACTTCAATATGCTTTTTATTTTTCACACAACAGCCCTCTTGTGGTGATCAGAAACCACAGCTTCGATATGCATTTGTATCCAGAAAAACACAGCCATGCTTGCATGAAGGCAGCTCCAACTAGTTTGCCAAGCTGTCAAGAAGGATTTAATAGAGAAAGCTCATCAATATCAACTTAGCTACAACATAAAGGGGTTAACAGAGACAGTTATATCAGCTCGAAGTGGCTTACCAAAAGAGTCCTTAAACGTCCAATTTCTCAGGATGGCAGCAGGGACATGATCTTGTTGAAAGCCTAATACATATTTGCTCTTTGGCTGTTGTCAAGCCAAGACTTTCTGCCCTAACTGGATGGCATATAGAGTGATAGTCTATTAAAATATGGACTTGAAACATAAAGCCTCAACAGGGTAGTTTGCAAACAAAAAAACCATGCCAAGATATCTTATGGGATTGGAGACACATGCACATAATCTAATGCTGAAGCATTTGCTCCAAAAGTGATGACTTGAGCTAAGATAGTAATTTATCCCAGACAGACAATAAGTGGGGTGAGAGTTCAGGTGGACAGCAAAAACGTTTGGAGGAATAGATTTATATATATATTTTCCCGTCATGCCTGTCAAATTTTATGGGCTTCAATGGCTTTGAGGTCACAGGTAGGGATGAAGAGATCTGGAGTACCCAGGGTGCACGCCCAGTTATAACTTCGGCATAGCGCTTGGGCATTTTTAGGGTCTGAAAATTGAAGTGAGTAGAATCTGGGACGCTGGTTTTGGATCCCCCGAAGTAAATATGCATTTCTTTTCAGGCCCAACTAATATTTTTTGCATTAGTTGAGACAGAAAAGGATGAATGCTTTTATGTGCTCCACTCAAAGGTTGCCTTGAAGGAGTGGAAAAACGCATCTGCGCACGCAACATTGGTTGTGTCCTCTTTACCCTGGTGCGGGTGAGGCAAGGAATTAATACAATGTCAGGTTTCAAACTGATGGTGCCAAGCTTAAGAATGCACCCTGGGAACAAGACCACACAAGAGGTATGAGGCTTCTGTTCTTGCCCGTGGCATTTTGGTGTTTGTTTTAGTCCCATCCAGGAGGAGGCAGTTTCAGTTTATACAAAATCAAAAGTGGTGTAGCTGCTTTGTGATCCAGCCTCAAATTAAATATATTTGTTTACTCCATTGGAGCAGTACTGACACGTCTGAAACTATCATAATAGTGTAAGCTTTTTACTTACCAACTAAGGCCGGTGTCTTTAGGAAGAGTGGTCTGCCATGCACTGGATGTTTTCTGAAAACCAACTGTTTGATTTCCACGGATTTGGACAGTTTTGCTTCAACGGGATCTGCTTTGTCATTTGCAAGAAGGAACTGAAGGTCATATTTGGATAGGTTCTTGGTGACCAAGAGATGGTCTGATGAAGTCTGAGTTACCACCTCCAGGATAGCAGCTTCATTGCTGTGGGTGAAGATCTGGTCTAGCATGGATCTGGAATGGGTGTTCAGGCACTTAATTAGCTGGTTAAATGAGCATTTTCAAATTGTCCATAGCTTCTCATGACTGTGTGTTCTGTTACGTATCCACCCCTAGAGTGAAGCAGCTTACCAGAAATCTCATGAAAGACTGTTGGGAGGTGAGTTGTGGATCTCTTTCAAGAAGACAGCTTTGTAATCAGCGATACATCGACAGGATGGGCAACTCATTTGGAATTGCTCGGGGGGCATGCTATTCCATGTCTGAATGACGTACAAGGCTATATGATATTTCCAGACATTCTGTGACATTTGTGTTGATCATTGATTTTCCATCTCATATCTTGACCTCCGGTTCTTATGAAGAATTTTCTAGCCTTGAGAAACTTTTTCCCAAATTAGGTGAGGGTGTCACTCGAAAACCAATGAATCAAGAAAAGGTAGGCAACATTCTTCCTCCTTGATATGGCTGTAAGCATCTACGGTGTGCTCGACAGCAGAGTGGGCAGTGATGAGACTTGAGGGCTAGCACCATTGTTGGTTCCTATAGCTTTTGAAATGGAACTGTTGTGATGTTTAGGAGAAAATATCCACATACAGCATTTAGTTATTTTCAGAGCTAACATCCTCAGGTTGTGGCACTGGTTCAATGAGTTGACATTATTCCAAATCCATGACTGACCTGGCACTATATGTGAGAGCTGGTGACTAATTGGGAGAATTAGTGGGGACGGAAGGTGTTCTGTGTTAGACTTAGTCATGGATGTTTGACTACTAGGGATCCTCATAAGTGCTTTAAAAATAAATAACATGTAAAAGATAGGTAATGTGCAGACAAATGTAACATGAATAAAACAACTGGTATATAAACACTGTCAATTCAATAATAGTGATTAAATTAAAGTGATTTAACATATGAAATAAAACAGCGGAAACAGGAGGGTGAAAGCAAATAATAAAATAAAGAGTCTTACCAAGTGGGTTGAGGCTTTGTTCAACTGGGTTACAACTGTATGCAAAATTTTCTTTCTGAAAAGGATTAGGGGAATTGTGCCTAAAAATGACAAAATGAGCACAACCTTTAGCTTATTGCCTATTGTAAAACCATGGATGTTCTCGTTCAAACAATAAAGCTAAGTATGAATAGCTTAAAACATAGCTATATAGCATTTACATAGAAAAATAGTTATTCGCTACCGTTTGATATTCACTAGATACACACTATAGAGAATCTACCCAATGAATTTGAGTGGGCTTGATGTGGGGAGGTGTTTAGCACACCATGTAAACACGATACCAAGAAGCCGGATCACAAGTGGGCGGTAAAACTCCTGTTTACACAAGGATAAGAATTCAAAGTAACGAGGAATTAAACTTGCTGAAATCGACCAGGAAAAAAATGCCCAGTAATTACCGAGGCAAAATTCGGCGCAGAGGGCACCACATTCTGCATGTTATGTGTCCTTTCCTTGGTTGAAACTTGAAAAGGAGGTATTTATAGGAGGTAATTACTGGACCCTGTAAATACCTCACCTTCAGTGTCCGTCTCTGAGCCTGGTAAATACCTAATGTCCCTCTGCCCTACTTGTGATCTGTGCCAGAGCAGTGCTTTAAATGGGCCGGTACTCACCGGTACTGAGTACCAGCACTTCTTAGATTTGTCACTCTGAGTACCGGCACTTCTCTTCTGCCGAGGAGAGTACCGGTACTCATGAAAAGGTAGGCTTATTGGCTGTGAGTGCTGGTGAGCCGGAGTGGAAGGTGTCTCTGGCAGCCAAGGCGCCACTTCTGTATCCCCATCTGAGCCCCAGCTGAGCTATTCAGCAGGGCTCATTTGAATAATTGCCCGGTGCTCACCATCACGCTGTGTTTGACAGAGCAGGGTCCATTCAGGCCCTGTGCTGTCAATCACAGTCACACTATCCTGTGCATTTGTGCAAACACAGGAATCATGGCAGTCCCCTGGCAGTGGCAATCCGGCTACGGCCAGTCCGGCCCTGGTGGCAATTAAAAAAGCCATGGTAGGTGAAGAGTATAACATGGCTTTCATCATACCCAAGTCTTTTGTGTGCCTGCTTATGTTTGTGTGTTTGCCTGCATTCGTATGCCTGTTTTTGTAAGAAAAAAGTGAGAGAAAGAGAGAGCGAATCTAAACACTCTCGGGAGGTATTTTAAAGAAAATGGGTGGTACTTTGTGTGTACGTCTGCTCGGCGACAAAGATTCATAAATAGCATAGTGGGAGGGTTGGTGGGTGGGTGAGTGAGTGGATGGATGGATGAGTGAACAAGCGTGTATGGATGGATGAATAGATGAGTGAAAGCATGGATGGCTGGGTGAAAGGGGGTGGATGATTGGATAAAAGGGCGGATGATGGGTGGATAAGTGAAAGATTGGATGGATGAATGAGAGGGAGGGAGGATGGATGAAAGGGTGGATGATGGATGAGTGAAAGGAGAGATTGAGTGAAAGGGTGGATGGAATGAAAGGGTGGATGGAATAAAGGAGTGAAAGGGTTGATGGATAGATGAGCGAAAGGATTAATGAATGAGCGAAAGGGTGGATAAAGAGATGAATGAGTGAAAGGATGAATGGATAGGTTTGGAGATGGATGGATGGATAGGTTTGGATATGAAGGGTGGACAGACGGAATGGTGAAAACTGAATGATGGATGAAAGACTGAATAGACAGAATGTAAAGGTTAAATGGCGGACATCAGCAGGTAAATGGTAGGATGAAAGAATGAATGGATAGATCTATGGAAGAGATAAGCGCTATCTTCTGGGGAGGGTCATGATGATTTGCTTCATTTACATTGTGCCATAAGAGCTTTGGTTCGAAGTGGGGGTATTTTCAGTGGGTTAGTGAGTGAATGGATGAGTGAGCAAGGGTGGATGTATAGATGGATGGATGAGTGAAAGCATGGATTGCTGGGTGAAAGAGGGTGGATGATTGGATAAAAGGGCGGATGATGGGTGGATAAGTAAAAGATTGGATGGATGAATGAAAGGGAGGATGAATGAAAGGGAGGGAGGATGGATGAGTGAAAGGAGGGATTGAGTGAAAGGGTGGATGGAATGAAAGGGTGGATGGAATAAAGGAGTGAAAGGGTTGATGGATAGATGAGCGAAAGGATTGATGAATGAGCAAAAGGGTGGATAATGAGATGGATGAGTGAAAGGATGAATGGATAGGTTTTGAGTTGGATGGTTGGATAGGTTTGTATATGAAGGGTGGACAGACGGAATGGTGAAAAACTGAATGATGGATGAAAGACTGAATAGACGACAGAATGTAAAGGTTAAATGGTGGACATCAGCAGGTAAATGGTAGGATGAAAGGATGAATGGATAGATCTATGGAAGAGACAAGAGATATCTTCTGGGGAGGGTCATGATGATTTGCTTCATTTGCTTTGTGCCATAAGAGCTTTGGTTCGAAGCGGGGGTATTTTCAGTTTCTTCCTACTCACGTGCTGAAAAATATATAGTACTGTGCCAAACAACAGCAATTAACAGTATGGCATTAAGAAGGTGCAACTATTGCAAAAAAAAAGGAAATGTTAACATATTATACCATTTCTCTTTCATTTTGTGTAATGAGTTAACTTGCTTTGTTTATATAAACACATTTCTCATGTGTTTTGGTATGTGCTGCAACTAATATAGAAGTCGTTAAGTATCATCATGTCTTGCCTTTAGTCCCGCCCCCTCACTACACATCTAGCTCATTTTAATGAGTACCTGCACTTATTTTTTCCCATTTAAAGCACTGGGCCAGAGTGTATTTACCAGGAGAGGTAAATAGGTCACATTCTGTGTTCTATTTATGAAAATGAGGAATTACATGCATTTTTTGTTTCTTCCCACAATACATTTTGCAAGTCTCACTATTTACTGGGCATTTTCCCCCAGTACATTTCTAGGGAAAGTAGTGTGGGTGCAGTAATCCAAGTCTCAGAATTCCAATCTGTGTCTGAAGATGTTTGGAATTTAATGGCCCATAATCAGAGCCTCAGCTTCCGGCTAGATGACCTCACACTGCTCGTGGATCAGGAAGGCTGTGCTGCCCTGTGCTTACTCAATCTCTCTGCAGCCAATTATAAGGTCTTTCATGACCTTTTACTCCACCCATCATCTTGCTCTGGGCAACCCGGAACTGGATCACCTCTTGCTTGAAAAACCAAGCACAGGTTGTCCATCTCCCCCTTTTAGATCCAAGTTCAAAGCCCTGACCCATAGAGTATCTCTGGTTTCATCACTGAGCCCAACGCTTTTCAATGTGGAACGTTCTACCACTGGCTGAATTCATCCGTCCTTTTGGCTTCCCCAAAATTCTGCTAAGACTTGATAAATCACTCTCCTACAGCTCATGCAAATTTTCAATAACGCTTGCTAGCAGTGGTTTCCTAGATGAATCATTATTCCCTTAAACATAATACCGATAAAAATAAAATACTGACAGTCAAGCATAAGAATAATCCTTCCATCTACCCTACTACTAGGAGCTTTGTCATTTTGGTTCCGCTTTCACTCCTGGATTGTATCAGTACACAATAAGGGCTTTTACTTTGCATTGCTACTAAGATAAAAATATATATCTCTGACTGTTTTCTGCGATTTCAGCTGCTCTATAAAAATTGTTCCATTCATTTCTATTGCCTCTCACCGTATAGTTGTAGAGTCAGTCACTCTTAGCCAACTGGACGACTGTTTATCTATAGGTCTCCCTTCTTATTTGTTAACTCGCCTTCTGTATATTCAACATACCAGAGTGCAGTTCGTTGCCGCACAGTCTAACAAACTCCCCATATGCGTTCCCTTCACTGGCTATCCATAACCACACGAGGGATCTATAAATCCTTGTGTCTTGACCATTGGGCAAACCGCGAGACCAATACCATTTACCTTCAATCTAAATTGGTGAAAAAACTGAAGTACTGATTCTGGGAAATAACAAGGACCTTTGGGGCCCCAGCACTGGCCGCCGGAAATGGGAATTCTCCCTCAACCCACTACTCAAGTTCGCAATCTGGGTATTATCATTGACGACCAACTGTCAATGAAGCAGCAAGCAGTGAAGGTGGCATCTACCTGCTTCGCCATCCTTAAATGGCTTAGAAAAATCCTCTGGATGTTGCCGAGTTCAACTCAAAGAACTGTGGTCCAGGCTCTTATTACATCCAGACTGGATTACGGCAACATCCTGTATCTAGGTGCCAATAAGGATGTGATACGCAGATTGCAAGTGGTGCAGAACGCAGCGGCCAGATTGCTCTGTCAGACCCCTAGAATGGCCTCTGTTTCAAGCTCTCTCCGTGATCTTCATTGGCTCAGGGTTGAGAATCGTGTGAAATTCAAAGCCCTGAGCTATATGTTCAAGGTCAAGTCTGGTAGTGCCCCTCAGTATTTAAAGGCCATCGTCCATCCTTATATACCATCACGCTCTCTTCGCTCTTCTACTCAGGCTAAATTCTCAGTTCCTAGGATCAGACTGTCACGAACGGGCGGTCGGTCCTTCTCTTACCTGGGTCCTCTACTGTGGAACTCTCACCCTCCACCTCTTAGGAACGAAACTGTTTTCAGTAATTTTCGCAAACACTTAAAAACCTGGTTGTTTAACCAATAAATTGCTTGCAAACACTTAATAACCTGGTTGTCTAACCAATAAACTGCCTTCTCTTCTTTTTCCCTGTCTGGCGGCGCCGGGAAACCTTTTGGTAGCTGTGCGCCTTATAAGATTAAATAATAATAATAAATTCAGGTACTGTAGCCCTATGCGTCAACTTCGCTCATACTCCCTCAAGCTCTGAACAATTCCTTTTATTACCTGCACCTCCATGGGCTGGTAATCATTCTCCTACCTGGCAATCAGCCACAGCAAATTACTTCACCAAGATCATTGTGATCTAGAGGACATTCTCTCCATTCAAAAGACTTTAAAAACGTGGGATTTCCCATCTTGTCTCTCATTGTACCTGGCATCATTCAAGCGCTCATTGAGTCACTCCCCTCATATCCTAGAGCCAGACACCCTCCTGGGTGTCTGTATATTCCCATCATCATCTTTGATACTACATTATACTAACATCCGTCTCTATCGTGTCTTTCTGAATTGTTGCTATTACCCCAGCCACCAAAGTGAAAGAAAGCATGAACTTGCCACTCGTTCGAAACGAACATTAATAATCTACCTGCTAGCTGCACCTGCAATCTTTTATACTGGGACCCTCTGCTGCTGCCAAACCTTTTTAAGAATATGTTTCACACTGGAAGGTATAGTGTGTGTGAGAATTAAAAAGTGTTGTTAAAATTTGAGCAGAGAATTACTAACTTGCTACATTAATATGTCTAAAGAAAGCTTTTTTTGCACCCTCTTTTAATAACAAACGTGCTAACATCCGGGGCATTGTCTATGATGCATGTACTTCAATCTTTACAAGTTTAGAAATTATTCGAACAAACACCACTGGGCAAAATTATTTCAGATATTGAGTTCTATAAGTACTATTCCTACTAGACGTTTTAAGCGCAGACTCCACTCATACATTATTCAATGCTGATCTCCTTGAAGGAGCTGAGATCCAGTACTGGATTAATACACAACCGCAATCATCTTTTTGTGCAGGTTAGAAACTGGTTAGGAAGATGTAGCAGCTTCTAACCAGGGCATGAATAGACTCAGAAGTACCTGTGGCCCAATTTTAAAGAATTTTAAAAGTTCTTACTCTTAAGCAAATTGGCCACATAAAAGCAGAATATACTCTTAGTGGAAAAAGGAAATAAATCTGAAAACCAACCATATGGGCCACCTATATATATCTATATATATATATGCTGTGGTCATCACTGGAGGATCTTATTTAAAAATTAGTACAGCCCTAGTCTCGTGAGGCGCAGTGTTCAGAAATTCTAGCCTATTCTTTTTTAAATAAGAACCTTTAAAGCATTACAGTGTATTTGGTCTTTTTCTTTATTCATTTATAGTGCGGAACCTCAGCATAGAGAAAGCCAGGAAAACCTGTGGAAAGCTATGCCCAAAACAGATTACAAATAGGGTTGACTCTCAATAGTAACCATAAAATTACGATAAAAGTTACCAGAGGAAAACTGAATTGCGAAATGTAGTAGGCAGTCCATATAGCACAGAGAGGGGTTAGAACTGAAATTAAACATGTCAAGGATTATTGGCAATGACTATGCCAATATTTAGGGATCTCAAAGACACTCAGTTGTTCAAGTACATAAAAGGTGATCACATACAAAAATCTACATCATATTTTAACTGGTATCCATTTTTTCCAAATCCTGCAACATCCATAATAATTCCCACTCTAAAGCTCACAATTGTACCCAATGACAAATTTGGTGGAAATTAGAATATGATTATGTAGAATTTTAGAGCTATTTTTAATTGTGAGAATGGCAGTAAAAGAAGGGAAGATACCTTATTAAGGTCTCTGCCTTGGTGGAGGGAAGTATGAACCCCTTGAGCTATACAGTGCAAGGGCTCACTATGAAAGTTGTAGGATATAATATAAAGTTTAGCAGAGAGACCTCTTATTTGTTTGGGCAATTTGAGTTTTGCACATCTGATTCTCTGTCATTTGGACTTCCATAAGACAGGCTGAGGATTTTTTCAATGTAAGTATGGGTATGTTTTCGGAATGTTCGTTGCATCATATTTAATTTCTACAGAATTAAAGTGAAGAGTGGCGTTTGATTGCTTTTCCCATTTCACCAGTGGAAAAAGAAGGATGGCAATTTCTCCCTTAACAGAGCTCTCTTTTTACCTAATACAGATATTCAGATTCAGGATCCTCTTGAAGTTGGTCTTGACTATATCCAACTGGAAACCACACTAGCATATCAAAGGGTTCTCATCTGAGAGGCATGAGCACAGCTGTTCTAGTTTTCATGTTCTTGCCAGACAGGATTAATCTGAGTGGATCCATGTACATACCTTCTAATTTTATAGTGTCATTTAGACAAACTGGTACCTGTTTGTCAAGTTGGAGGTAAACCACTACAACAGGACGTTGTAAATTGTTTCATGGGGCTGGGTGGTTGAACCAGGGGTTGATGGTCAAAAGTTCTGAATGCTGAACAGCGGTTGAGGAGGATGAGGAGATGGCATCAGCACTGTCAGTGATATTGAAAGTGATGTCAACCATTTGAATGGTAGGTGTCTCTGTGATGCATAGTGCCTGAACCCTGATAAACCTGTATGAGGTCAATGGTTTTAATTCCCTAGCATAACAGGGTAATAACTATATTCTCAATTAACTTATCCATCAATGGAATGTAGGTGATCAGAATATAGTTGGGGTTGAGAAGGGCCATTTTCAGCAATGAGCTGATCACTCCAGTTTTGAGGATGTCAGGAAAGATGTTAAGGTAAAGTGTGTACCCTATGCAGTGTGGAGGACAGAAGGCGGTGTTTTGGGATTGCCAGCGTGTATCGGTTTCCATATGGTACTGCCACTTGTGCCTTCAAGCTGCCACCAGTTTCACTTGTTCTATAACAAAGTATGAGTGCAGGTGCTCCATCACATGCACGGAAAAACTCACTGCTCAGTTAATGTACGAAATTGGGTTATTAGTTGTGCAGGATGTGAGGCCTGTGCAATTGATAGGTCCACAATTGCCCCTTACTGAAAACCAAGCACCCCATTGTAGCACTTGACTCTCTCAGGGTAGTGAAGCAGAGCAGTGCAAGGTCTACTCAGGTGAGGGAGTGTGGGCTAGTAATCACCATTCGCTGGCATGCAATAATAACACTGAATAAATGATTGTCCAGTCTTTAGAAAAGGAACCCTTTGTCAAGGGTTCACCAAAACAATATATTTGGCAAACATATTGGCTTTGTCAAGGAGAACTCACAACAATAATAATATAAGGCAATCCTAAAGGCTTTGTCAAAAGGTTCACCCTATTAAAAGATAAATAATCCACATGTTAAAAACCACTATTATTCCACTATAATTGATAACCATGGTTAGATTAAATTATTGTTACTAGTAAAGCATTTTAATATTTAACAAAAAACAATATTAGCTATATTTTGTTAATAAAGCATTCAAAGTGAACGTAAATTGCCTGTGTCTTTTTTTAATACACCCAGAGACCGTATACAGGGCAGTCAACAAATATGTCACTAAAGATTGCTGCACTCCCAGCTGAACAGTAAAAGCTCCAGCCATAGAAGTTCTATAAAATAATGGTGAAAATCCGCGGGGATGTCCATAATTTCCTTGACCCCACGACTGTAGGGTCACTTTTGAAATTCTTCCAGGAGGGGGGTGGGGGTGGGGAGCTACGACTTCTACAGCCCCAAGCACTTCCTTTAAAATAATGGAGGTGTCCCTGCTGTCCCTTGGGCACTACAAACGACAGGAAAACATGCGTATAAGCCTCTCCTGGGGAATTAAGGGGAGCTCCCTTTGAGGAGCAGTGAATATTTAATTAGCGGCTCTCCTGCTGTGTTGGGAGAGCCGCACTGCGTTCCTTCCTTTTTTTTAATGGGGTTCCCTGGTCTCATTTAGGGCACCCGAGTGTCTTCAATCGTTGGGGCAAAACAGTGAGCCAAACTTTGAACTGCCTGGACTGTTAACCAGGTGCCTGCATTCACTGCAGTGGGAGCCAGCTTCAGCTTCTCCTGTTTCCGCCTGGCCGGAGCAGCCTACTTTCATGGCTCCTGCTCATGGAGAGAGCGGTCTGTGGTGCTTCTGGGTCCCGGAGATGGGGTCTCGGGGCCCAATTGTTGTCTTCAGGGCCCAGGGACGAGGTCCTGGGTCCCCTTTCAGGTTGTGTTACCCGGGGATGGGGTCCCTGGGCCAAAAGTAGTCTGGGAAAGGGGCCCCATGTAGGCCCCGTCCCCGGGCAATTTGCTCAGTGTTGTGTTGGACTCTGCGGAGATGGCAGACCCTGGAGGAAATACTCATTTGGGGAGGGAGCCCCACTCATGCCTCCTCACCCACAATTTCGATCTCAATCTGGAAGTGCATTGGCCAGAAGGGGTCTCCCCACCCAGCATGTGAGTGTGTTAGATTTGAAATATTATTCTCGTGATGCACACACTTGAAATGCTCCCTTTGCAATGCTTATACTCTATTTCGTATTAAGTTAGCATTCATGGCGCCATCTTGTTTTGTAACGGAGATCGAGCTCCTGTCTCATAACGCCCGTCTCAGCAGAAAGGCTGCCTCTGCGCTTAAAGCTTGTACTTCTCAAGGTTGAAGCTTTGTTGCACTAATGAATGTACTATCCATTGTTGCATACCTTTGCTGTTAGATAGACTCGTTCCCACATCTCAGAATGGTAGGCACCGACCGAGCGGCCTTGGGGTCGAGATAGCATGTACCCAGCCCTGTGCCATGGCTCATCCTTGTTTGCCTCCTTTGTCCAGTATGGCCTGAGCTGGAAAATTCCAGTTTGGGAGGGATTTTAGAGGTGTTAGAAATGTATATTTTGTGTTACCGTGTGAACGGGGGGAGTCCCTCGGCAGTCATCTCAGGAGACTGATCAGACTGGGCTCCGCTGCAGCGTATCAGTAATAAATTAATTGGTTTGCATTCTCTACTGTCTGACCGACTCTTCATTTATTGGGAAGGCAGAGAGGTGGTCGTGAGTGACCCGGGTGACCCTAATCGGGTCACTTCCTTCATTTGGCGCCCGAACAGAGGATATATACAGCAGCCCCGCCGACCCAACACCTCGCCTCCCATGCTCCCGCCTCTGGTTCCCCTGCCCCTGACTCAGCCGCTTCAGATGGAGCACCCCTTGTTTCCTCTTTGGCTCCATCGGCAGAGGCTGCAGCGACTACAGGCCGATCTACTGTACCCATTACCTCCAGTTCTTCTCTACCCTTCTCGCTTACACCCACCACACAGACATTGGTGTCTCTAGTTCCCGTAACATACGCAAGTGTGTCCTCCCCTCACTCCCTTTCCTCGCCCTTGTTTGTTGTGCGCTGGGACACCGGTGCGGGGACTGGATGATGGGGAGTGGGCGGCTGCTAAGGAAAGAATGGGGCGAGTGTTGATTCGGTCTGATGTGGGTGATGCAGAGAAGAAGATGGTGGCTGACCAGGCCTCCCAGTGGGCCCGGAATCCGATTTACAGTGTGGAGGATGTGTGAGTGTACTGAAAGATTACGAGCCTTTTGTGCAAAAGCATGCCCTCAAGCATATGTCGGCTACTCTGATTGGGCTGTGGGAGCAGTGTTTTAATGGTGTTGCCCCCAAATTATTTATGATATTCGGGACAGTGTGTATGCAGCTGGCATGGCCCCTAATGACGTTTTTAGTAATGTTGCCACGTTGATTGGATACCAAGGCAGGTTGATCCAAAAGAGCCCGACTGCAGTGTCTCAGTTCCCGATGAGGGAAGTGCATCCCATCTACCACCCCGAAATACCAGAGCTTCGAAATGGGCAGGACCAAATCAGGCAGCGTGTAGAGGCCCGTTTCCAGGAACAGTGGGTTTATACTCCTTGGAAAAGGAGTGAGGTTTTGTCTCTTAAGACTCAGTTGCCCGACCCTAGGAAAAATCCGACTGCTTATTACAAAGAGTTGACAGAGGCTGCGTCATCGACGGTGATGACGTTGGCAGATAGAGATGTTTTTCGGTTTGCTGGTGCCGGTTGATATTTGGCGGCAGGTGCACACGCAGGACCACGTAGTGGAGTTGGGTGGCACTTGGGGTGAGATCAGGACATGGGACAAAGAGAGGAAGCCTGGCGAGAAGCCTAAGGCTGAGATACTAGCTCTGCCGGGCCGAATAATTACGTATATGCACTCCTTGATCACACCTAGAAGAGTAGATTGGGATAAGTTAACAGCATGTTGCCAGAAGAAAGATGAAAGTGTATCCGACTTTTTCACTAGGTTTGAAGGGGTGTTTTTGGATTTCAGTGGACAGGATTTGTCGATGGAGGGAGGTGTCCGGCTGTTTGTTAACAGGTTTGTTACGAACCTGCTTCCTGAGATCGCAACTCTGTTGCAGGCTTCGGAGAGCACTTGGACTACCTCCTCTCCATCGGTGATATTAAGTATGGCACAGTATTATGAGCACAGAGAGAACGAAGAGAAGGAGAAGGTGGGGAAGAAGAATAAGGAGCTGAAAATGAAGGTGTTGATGCAACAGGCGTCCTGGGGGAAAGGTAGAGGACGGGGATTTGATCCGGCCCGGCAGTTGCCCCGCACTGGCAGGAATACTACGCCCGTGGGGCCGAACCAGTGCGCCTATTGTAAGGAGGAGGGGCACTGGCGTAGTGAGTGTCTGACACTGTTGCAAAGGGTTGAAGCCCCGAGGGGACGGGGGTCCAGGGGAAGGGGCCGGGGAGGTGAGGAGCAGCCAGGTCGGTCTGATCAGAACTATTTTGATGATCCAAGAGGGCGACAGTATTACCATGACGATTATGATTTGGACGAAGTGACAGGACTTACCCACGGCTAGGACAGCCAAGGGCAGGGTGGGGGATCAGTTCAGATCCCTGTGGATCAGCAGGGACCCTATGTTACTGCTGATCTGCAGGGCTCAGCGAAGAAATTCTTGGTGGACACAGGCACAATGAATAGCTCTGTTTCTCGTTCACTGGTCCTCGGGGCAGCCCTGTCTGGCCAAAATAACGTTTCGGTAGGCTTCTCAGGTATACCGGTTGTGAGCCCCATCTCCGAGCCACTGGCCCCGACTATTGGCCCTTTTACTGTAGATTCGGCATTCTTATTGACATCTAACTGTGGAGAGAATTTAATGGGTTTGGACTTGTTGAAAAAGTTACATGCGACTATTTCGTGCTCCCCGGATGGCATCTATATGACTATAGGATCCAATGTAGTGAATTCCAAGCAATGTTTGTCAAAGGATCAGCCCCTTCCTGCTGAGTTTCAGGAGGTGCTGGCGACATTGTGGGCTACAGGTGATACGGATGCAGGGTTATTGCAGATACCTCCGGTCTCCATCAGGGTTAAGGACAATGCTGTTCTGCCTCGTCTTCCCCAGTACAAGATACCAAAGGCAGGAGAACGGGCGCTATTGCAGATTATACAAGATTTGATTGCGTCTGGGGTTGTTGAGGAGACGACTGCGAATGTGTGCAATAGCCCTATTCTTCCCATCTTAAAAAGGGCACCATCGGGTTCCCCAGATGATCATCTCGATGTCTACCGCTTTGTGATTGATCTGCGTGAGGTGAATAAGATTGTGGTCCCTCAGTTCCCTGTTGTCCCTGATATCACTGCTCTCCAGACCATGATTCCTCCCTCTGCCACATACTTTTCTCGGTCATTGATTTGAAGAATGCGTTCTTTAGCACCCCCATATACCCAGAGAGCTGGTATCGGTTTGGATTCTCCTTGGCCGGCAGAAGTTTTAGATTCTGTCGGGCTCCTCAGGGCTATACTGAAAGCCCCAGTATCTATAGCCAAGCTTTAAAAGGCCAATTGAACTCCCTCGTCCTTCCCTCAGGTAATGTCTTATTGCAGTACGTGGATGACCTCCTGATCGCTTCGGATACTGAAAAGGGTTGCAAAGATGCAACAGTTAAATTATTGTTACATTTGGCCCATCATGAACATAAAGAGTCCCTTTCTAAATTTCAATATTGTCGACAGGAGGTCACCTACTTAGGTCACCTACTGTCGAAGGAGGGAAGGAGACTAACACCTGAGCGCATTGCTGCTATAACTAAGATGCCCATCCCCAAGACGCAACGAGATGTGCGAACCTTTATAGGTATTACTTCGTATTGTCGCCACTGGATCCCTAACTTTGCTTTACTAACGAAGCCCTTGCTGTGCCTAACAACTAAAGATGTGCATGAACCCCTGCCTTGGACACATGACTGTCAGCATGCTTTTGAGCAACTAAAAATAGCGCTCTGCACCTGTGCTTGGCACTCCAGACTATCAGAAGCCGTTCGTGTTGTATGTACACGAAACGGCTGGCTGCGCGCTCTCTGTCCTAACATAGGCCTTTGGAGGTAAGCAGAGGCCGTGTGCCTATTCTCTGCGCTGCTTGACAACGTCGCTAGAGCCCTCCCAAGCTGTTTGAGAGCGGTCGCGGCTGTGGCCATCTCGATCCGACAATCGGCAGGGCTCGTCCTTGATACTGATCTCACAGTCATGGTCCTGCATGCTGTGGACACACTTTTGAACAGAACAAAGACGCAGCACCTTACCAGTGCACGTCTGACTGGCTATGAGTTGACCCTGTTTGCACCACATGTCACCATCAAAAGATGGGCCACCCTGAACCCAGCCACGTTACTACCCCTCTCTTCTGAGAGTGAGGAGACGGACGTGCATGATTGCATCTTCCGGACGGAGGAAGAGACGAAGGGACGGGTAGACCCGACTGATGTTCCTGTATCTGAACCCCAAGGGGAGCTATATGTAGATGGCTCTTGTTTTAAATTACCAGATGGCACGACAACAGCGGCCTATGCTATCACCACCCTACGCACAGTAGTTGAGACATCACGGGTTCCATATCAGTCAGCGCAAGCTGCAGAGTTGGTGGCCCTTCTTCGTGCCTGCGAGTTGATGGAGGGACTGGCTGTCAATATTTATACTGACAGCCAGTATGCGTTTGGCGTGGCTCATAATTTTGGGCGGCTCTGGGCGGAGAGGGGGTTTCTTACGTCCCATGGAATGAGAATTCAGAAAGGCCCATTAATACACAGACTTTTGTCAGCCCTGGCACTCCCTAAGAAATTAGCAGTAGTGAAGTGCAGTGCTCACAAGGCAATAACTGATGATGTTGAGAGGGGGAACGTATTTGCAGATCAGACAACGAAGGAGACAGCACAAACTAAAATGAAGAGGATGTTTGTGGCAGGTCCAGCTAGATGGGTGCCTGAAAATGGGATGTTTGAGGACACACTGGAAAATGTTAAGGAGATTCAGAGTGAGGCGACAATTGAGGAGTTAGCAATATGGCAGGTGAGCACGGCTAATTTGGATGAGGATGGGTGCTGGATTGATAAATTCGGAAAGCAGAGATGGATGCTACCGGATGCATATGTCCTCCCTGTGGTTACCATGGCGCACGGGCCAGCCCACATTAGTGGGAAGGGGATCTGTAATCTGCTAGACCCCGTATGGCGGAATGACAATATTCCCGAAGTTGCTGCCCGCCTGGTGAGGTACTGCATGGTTTGCCTGATGCACAATCCTGGGAAGGGTACCCTCACTCCTGTTGGCAGTTTTGCACCGCCTTCCTTCCCTTTCGAGGTTCTCCAGATGGATTACATCGCAATGGAACGAGTCAATAACTTGAAATGTGTTGGTGGTTGTGTGTGCATTCAGTAAATGGATTGAGGCCTATCCCACTAAAGAGAACACCGCCATGGCGACGGCGAAGGTATTCTTGAAAGAGTTCTTCCCGCGTTTTGGTTTGCCCCGTTTGATTTGGAGTGACAATGGCAGCCACTTCAATGCCAAGGTCATCCAATTGGTGTGCGACAAGTTGCTCATTAGGCAAAAGTTTCATGTAGCGAACCACCCCCAATCAGCAGGCCTGGTTGAGAAGTACAACGGTACTCTCAAGCTGAAAATGGCCAAGATCAAAGAGAGCACAGGATTGCAGTGGCCAGATGCTTTACCCCTAGCACTAATGTCTACGAGAGTTACAGCCCACTCTAGAACAGGATTGTCTCCGTACGAGGCCGTGTTTGGGCGCCCGGCAAATGTTTGGGGCGTCCCGTGACCACGTAGGTTTTCCGACATAGAATACCCCTTGCTTATAGACTACCTTTATGAGTTGACTAAAAATTTGCGTTCTATTCATCAACAGATAGCTGAAACACTGCAGCAACATCCAGAGGGTCCGGGCCACGAGATACGGCCAGGTGATTGGATTCTAGTCCGACATTTTCAGTGGAAGAGCGGTTTGGAGCCACGCTGGAAAGGACCCCTGCAGGTCCTTCTGGCCACCAGGACAGCGGTGAAGGTCGGAGGAATTGGATCCACAGCACTCCGACCAGTGGGTCGCGGACGGGATTGGGGATTGTGAGACGGAGCAGGTGCCACGGTTCATTCCTTTTTCGGATGCCCGGCTCACATGGGCACCGACGGAGGAGAGTCATGCAATGCTGAATGAGGCGGTGCCACCTGAAATAAAGGCCATTCAGGAGCCCCAGCTTGTTGGCCCACCTGTGATTGAGTCACGTCCAGTTGAGCCCCCAATCCACCGACCTGTCTGAGTCCGACCCTTTGCCCTTTGGTCCCCTTGAGCCTGACCCTTTGTTCTCTGACCCCGCTGTG